>CM053771.1:118200426-118357813 GCA_028658325.1 Potorous gilbertii
CTTTTCCATGGCCTGAGCCCATTGGATATCTATTTCAGATGTTTGGGATACAGAGGCCTTGACTCTTATGTCTTTACCTGATGGTAAGCAGTTTTCTTGCTCGTCAGAGAGGAAGGTTGGAATCATTTGTTCACCAAGAAAATAACCTTCTATGGTCTCATTTTTTTTCCCTTTTCTGGGCATTTTCCCAGCCAGTTACTTGACTTCTGAGATTCCTCTCCACCCTACCTTGCCTCCAGATCTGCCCAGCTAGTGCTTGGGGTCTGAGATTCAAATGCTGCTCCCCAGCCTCAGGGCTTTCGGCGGCCAGGCCTGGCTGCTATTCAATGGGAGCTTAATTTCTAGTGCTCAGGTTGGGGCAGGGCCACCTCCCAGGCTCAGTTCCCTCATGGGGTTTATGCAGAGACCTTTTGTAATGGAGCTGCTGCCGAGCTCCTGCCAGCTCTGGGAGCCTCTGCCGCTGCCTCCCGAGGGGGCCCGAGTTATGGAGACACCCCGCTCCCCTCTTAGCCCATCCAGATGTCTCTCTCACTGACCTGTGCATCTGTGAGTGGAGGAAACTTTGTGGCCGCTGGAGATTCCATCCCTGAAGGCTGCTTGGATCTGCTTGCTCTTCTCAGTGCCATGCGGCCAGGGCAGGGCTCTGCTCCCGTCCAGTGTGTGATGGACCTTTGAGATCGGTTTTTCAAGGCTCTCTGGAATGGAAATCTCCTTCACTGTGTTGCTGTGTGGCTTCCACTCTTTCAGAATTTGTTGGGAGTTCTTTTTAGAGGAAATCCATGGGCTGTGGGTTCGGCGCTAGCATATGTGAGTCCTTCTACTCCGCCATCTTGGCTCCACCCCCTTTTCTTTCTATAATCTTCATGAGCTCTATGTTCTCTTGGGTTCATAGTTATTTCTATGGCAATAACTCCCAAATTTCTCTATATACTTTGCCCTCATCTCTACCTTAAAGTCAAGTCTTTACCTGGGAATGCTACCAAACAAAACATATCTACAACTGAACGGATCATTTTCCCTGCTAAACCTGCCTCTATTTCCAACTTCCCTTTAATAACACCATCAATATCCCAGTGACCCAAGTCTCAAGATTCATGTTGTCTTTTTACTTTCATTGTCCTTGATCCCAACAATGAATATGTTGTCAAATCTTACCAATATTGCCTTCACAAGATCTTTCCATTTATATTGGCATTGACCTTAGTTTAGATCCTCATTACCTATAATAATCTAATAGCCTAACTGGCTTACAGGAGGGAGCATGTGCCAGTCAAATCAAATCACCACCATTTTGACCACCAGCTCTCCTTAGACCCTGATGAAGAAAGTCTAGGACTCTGAGCCCAAGAGCCTTGGGAAGAGAAGTGTCCTCCTAACCATGAGATCTACCCCCAAGACCAGCCCCAGTAGTAGCCATCATTGAGGGAAGAAATCACTGGGGAGAGAGGGCTCACCTTCCTCATCATCACCTATAACAGCTTGCTAACTGCCACTAATGTGCAATTAGGCAAAAGAGCCCTAGGAGTGGCAGCACTGCCCAGACCAGTACTCTTACTTCCAATCCAGCTCTAACAGCCATCATCTAGGAAAGTGGCTCTTGTGGAGAAGGGGCAGCCATTCCTGTGGACTGCTACACACTGGGCAGGCAAGCTTGCCCCTGCATTTTAAAGACCACACGACCTTTCCATCTAACTTACAGCTTAAACATTCCATTAACACCTCCATTAGAATGTGACCTCCTTGAGAGTAGGCACCATCTCACATTTCCATTTGTATCCCCAGTGCTTAGCAAAGTAAAAGTACACTTAACAAATGTTTCATTCATTCGTTCCTAACCAGAGTAATCCAGGAATCTCAGTTCTACCACTTATGACCTCTGAATCTGTGGTAAATCAGGTTCTTTAGGGTTTAGTTTACTCCTCTGTAAAGGAGGGTACTGGATTGAAGCATTCCTGAGGTTCGTTCCAGTTCTGAAACTATGATTTATGCTTGGACCTATATGGTTTAACATTTTTTTTTAAAAGAAAAAAACATTGATTAGGATGGTATTGAAAGGTATTTTAGAAGTATTTTGTAAAGACCTTGAATATCAAGTAAAGGTGACTGAGCTTTACTTGGTAGGAAGTTATGGAAGCATTTTAATCACTAAAGAGACATGACCATTTCCATGTATATGGATAAATTTTAGCAGCAGTGAAAAGGATAAATTAGAAGAGTGGAGGCAAGAAGTTCTCTTAGGATGCCACAGAAAGAGAACTAGGTGGGAATGAAGGTCTATACTTGAGTTTTATCCTCGGATTAGAGAGCAGGGGCAAGATGTGAACAACATTACAGAGGTAAAATCCTTAGGACTTGGTAACTAAAGTTTGAAGTTCAGGAGTTTAGGATTTGATATGGAGACTTGGAAGTCCTCTACATAGAGGGGACAGTTAATGCCATAAGAAAGATGTATAGGATTTCCAAGGGAGAACATACATAGAGAAGAGGAATGAGGGTAGAACCTTTGGGAATGCATAGGAATATGGGATCTGAAAGAAGCAAGAGAGCCAATACGGAGAAGATGCAGTTATAAATCCACTTTCGCCATGGCCTGATCATTGCTAGGCAAAGCGGTAAAACTGAATTTCTGAGATGGCAAAGCTAAGAACCTGATTCTGAATTATGGTGATCACATTAATGCATAGTTAAGACCCAGCTGGAAATGATTAGCTTATCTTACTACAATTTCACTCCTTCCTCTAACCCCCACACCAAGGCTGTTTGATTCATATAACCACAGAATTTCATGATTGAAAGGGACTCTGTAGTCCAACAACCTAATTTTGCAAATAAGGAAACTGAGGCACAGAGATAAGTGCTAGGATCACTCAGCTAATTAGTTGGCAATACAGAACTAGGATTCAGATTACAGACCACTAGAACAGTGTTCCTTCCATTATTTGGGGGCAGGAGGAACCTGTAATATGAGTTACTTCGATGGACCCAATTCATGCTTTAAAGAGTGTGACCTAATGTGTCCACTTTCACCACAGATAAAACTTATTGGTACATGAGGCACTGAATTTGGGCAGCACTGAGATGGTTTTTCAATGGCACACCAGTGCTTATCAAAAAATAAGCAAAGTTTGTCACTTGTGTCTGTTTAGTTCCCTCTTTGTACACCACCATGACTACCACTACCACCAGTCCATTCCACAAACGTATTTAGCATTTAATGAAGATGAGAGGCAGTGTGACTTAATGGAAAATAATCTTCTCTCTGATACTAGCTGGGTGGCCATGGGCAAATCACAAACGCCCTGATTTAGTTTCTTCTTCTGTAAAATAGGAATAATAATACCAGGAGTGCCTACTTGAAAGGACTGTAGTAATGAAATTAAGTCATGAACGTATTTGGCAAATTTTCAAGCATTTAAGCACTTAAAGCTTAAAACTGTACTAAGACTTTTGGAAAACACACTGTATAAAGTGTTATTATATATTGTGTGAAACACCACATAGCTGTTCCAGGGAAGTAATGGTGAAATCCCTGTTCTCATACTTTATCCTCACAAGCTGGTATCCCCTCACTTCCTGGTGCCTTTCACTATCCTCTCCTCTTGCTGTAACCTCCACACCCCCAACTATGTCTTCCCAACTTACCCTAGTGATGTGTCTTCCAAAATTACCCTATTTGTGCTCAGATCAAAACTTTCATTCTAGCTAGGCATAAAGCAATTTAATGAAAGTAATTTGATTAGTGCAAATATATTGTATGAAGGACCTTTAGAAGGGTCAAAGCCCATTTTAAAAACGTGTGCTCATTAACCACAATAATTCTTTAATTGGTGTAATAGAGTTGGAGATCTGAGTATCTTAATCATCAATCTCCTAGTTCCAAAAATTCAATGTATTATTCCAGGAGCTTCAGGAGGTGTACAATATAGCAAACCAGTTATGAGACTCTTGTTTCTATTAATTCACATTTCTGAAAGGGAGAAGATTTGGGAATCGGAGGAAAGAAGACAAGTGGAGTATCCCTACATACAATAATACATTTTGTCTTTGGTACCATCTCTCTGTCCTGCCTCCTGGATTAGAAGTGGAGTTTTTAATAAGGCTATTAATTCCATTAGAGTATTCTGTGTTTAAATATAATTTTTAGAAATGAAATGAGTTGATCAAAAGTCTTGATTCTATGCCTCTGCACATAATTTCCCAAAGACCTAATGCATCCATTTATGTGATTCTAAGTTACATGTTGGTTTTTTTAGTGACCTATTGACCTATAATTCGAATTCAACTATAGCAGACTATGATAGCTATCAAGATGACATCTCCTGTTCAAGGCATTTCAAATGCTGTGTAACAAAACTAATTCAATTTAATTAAACTTATTCATATTTTATAGCTCCACACACATCTTGGGGGCTGTGTTAAGCTTATGAAATGGCAAAAGATGCCAAGGCTACTGGGTGAATCTGATACCAGAGAGTCTGATGTAATTTAAAGAATCATTTTGCAGGAGTGAATCTGACGAATAGGTTCTTTGCCATAGATGGCCTTCAGCCAAATGTCAGTCTTTTAGACAGACACAAAGCCAAAGCACTTTGTAATATCATCACTTTAAACTTCATCCAGTAATGCCTTTTGTCAGTGAGGAACTTCTTGCAACTGTCGATTGATCTTGACCATTTTTCAAATATTTATTTTTTCAACTTGTAAGCAGTTTTATGACAATACTACTTCCTAAGTTTTAATTATTTTCCAAAGTAAACTTAGTAGAAAAAAAAACTATAATGTTTATTTGGAGAGAATTAGAGATTCTGAAATACATTATTTGGGATGTAGATGAGGGACAACTATGCTGTTCCTATATGAAACTGTACCCCCTGAAATCAATCAATTAACAAGTATTGTTATGTATATTATGCACCATGCATTATGCCATTTAATGGAGATATAAAGACAAACCTGAAACATTCCCTGCCCTTAAAGAGCTTACATACTTAAAAGAACTCAAAACCCAGAACAAAATATTTATCAGTCACATTTAGATTCTACACAAACTAGATTTCAGGGTGGCAAAGAAGCACAGTCTCTCTGTGGATGAATATTGTAAACAGCCTATACTTCATCTAAATTAATGGGCAGGAAACTTTTAATTTAGAGTGAATTGAATGTCTTTAATTCTAAATAAATACCTTACTTCCTCCTCCATTCTGATTAATATTCAATTGTTCCGTGTTTATTGGCCACTTTCTTATTGCCTACAAAAGGGTCCATATCTCCCCAAACAAATAAAAAAACCAAAACATAAAAAACCCATTTGATTTGCCCATTCATGCTAGTAATTGTCTTATATCTCTCCTCCATTTTGTGACTTAACTTGAGGAGGCCATCTGCAATAAATTCTACCACTTTCTTTCCCTTCATTCCTTTATCTTTTTTCAGCCTGGCTTCTGACCATTCATTCAACTAAAACTACTCTCTCCAAAGTTACCAGTATCTCTGAATTAACAAATCTAATGGTCTTTTCTCAATCCCCATCCTTTTTTACCTTTCTGCAGATTTTGACATGGTTAATAATGCATTTTTCTTAATATTTTCTTCTCTATTTTTATTACACTGCTCTGAACTGATTATCATCCTATTTGAGGATTTCTTTTTTGTGTCTTTTGGGGGCTCTTCAACCACATCACATCATCCAAACTTATGTCTCACAAGGTCCTGTCCTGGGCCTCTATCTCACATTAAGACACTGCCCTTCTGCTTGCTAAGGCTAACCCCTCTAAATGCCTAATTCCATTCCATGTCACCTTCTCCAAGAGACTGCCCCCTTCTTCATCCCTACTCTCTCACTTCCCTTCAATCTCTTCCTGCCTACTGATTGCTTCCCTACCGCCTAGAAACATGTCCACTCCCAGTACCGAACTCTGAATTCCTGTTACTCCAATGCACAAAAAACTTACTTGATCCAACCATTCCTGCTATCATCCTCTATCTCTCCCTGTCTTTTGTGGCTAAACCTGAGAAAGGTGTCTATAACAGGAACTTCTACTTCCTCTCCTCTCACTCTCTTAAACTCTAATCTGGCATCTGACCTCATCATTCAACTGAAATTGCTCATCAGAAGTTATTCATTTTAGTCTACTTAACTGACAAGTCTAATTCCTCTTTCTCAATTTTTGTATTTATTATTTCCTCTTCAGCCTCTGACACTGTTGAGCACGCTTTCTTCTTGACATTCTTTTACCTCATTTTATAGTTCAGGAAACTAAGGGAAAGAGTTAAGTGACTTTGTCCAGGGTCACAGAGCTAGCATCAAGACCAAATTTGAATTCAAGTCTTCCTGACTTGTTGCACTGTCATTTCAAGTCTTCTTATCCCTTGCACCTGATCACATTCTTTGTGATCCAGGAACACCGATTTAATTGCTGTTTCTTGAACAAGACACCCTACTTCTTCACTCTGGATGTTTTCTCTGGCTATCCCTCATGCCTCGAATGCTCTCCCTCCTCAACTTTCAGTCCAAGTCAAATTCTACTTTCTACAGGAAGTCTTTTTCTATATCTTTTTAAAAGACAGTATTTTGTTTTTTCTAATTACATATAAAGATAGTTTTCAACATTCATTTTTTAATAAGATCTTGAGTTCTGAATTTTTCTTTCTCCCTCCCTTCCCCACTCAAGACAGCAAACAATCTGATAAAGGAATACATGTGCAATTGTGTTAAAGATATTTCCCTATTAGTCATGTTATGAAAGAAAAATCAGAACAAAAGGGAAAAATCATGAGGAAAAAAAACAAAAAAAAAAAAGAGAAAATAGTATGGTTTGATCTGCATTCAGATGCCATAGTTCTTTCCCTGGACAAGGATAGAATTTTTCATCATGAATCCTGGAATTGTCTTTCTATCTCTATCCTTCTTAATGCTGCTGGTTTTTCCCCAATTTATCCTTTACGTATCTTGTATGTACCTAGTTGTTTGCATGCTGACTTCCTTATTAATCTGTGAGCTCCTTGAGAGTAGGGTCTTTATTTTTTTCTGCTTTTCTTTGCATCCCCAGCATTTAGCATAGTGCCTTGCACATAACTGACACTTAATAAATTCAAGGTTACTATGCCTGACTACTCAAAACTTCTGAATTGTCCTTTGGAGGTTTTAAAACTTTTTCAAATAAAAGACCCCCATGTAAAGGGAATTCAGAATTCCAAATTCTGCCCCCAGAGCTGAATAAATGTGAACTACCTTAATTGCTATTACCAAAAGTTACCTTCCTTTCTCATCTTCTTTACAACCATTTTGTATACTTCTCATTTCCTACCATTAAATCCCTTATTCTAACATCTTCAAAAGTAAACTCTCACCTACAATATATTCTTTGACAGGTTACAGGTGACAAAGCAACTTTAAATAATTCTTGTGAGTTAATTAATATTAAACACCAATTACTTAGCAGGAATTCAAAAACGACTTTGATTATTGTTGTTTAACATTATTGCTCAGGTAAAGCTGGACTGCTGGGCATAGGAAAAAGTGATAAAACTATGTTTAAATTCCTATCATAATGCAAATGATTCCTTTACTATCTAACTCCGCTGTAAAAAAAAAATCACTTTCAGGACTTTAGCAATGGGTTGTTGATAGCCAAAGTATTTTCATTTCATTTTGTTTCTCACTCCCCATCAATTTCTTGTTTCCTGTTTGGGCATGAAGATGTCCCAGTTTGGGGCAAATCAACTGCAGAGACACTCTGGGCTAGTGGATGGGAGTCAGAGAGGAGACTTTAAAAGACATAATCTGCACGTCCAGCACCAAGAGAACTTCTCTGGGATCTATAAAAGACAGTTGGCAGAACTGAAAATGCTACCCAAAGGAGTAGTTGTTTTGAGCAGGCTAACTTAGGAAGATGAAACACTCATTGTTCTAAGAATCTGTGAAGTATCTTTGTCTAAAGAGCCTCCCCTTGTGGAAACTTTTAAATAAATGTGTCCAACAAAATGCAAACACAATTGTACCACAACTGTACTTTATTTAGTAAGAAATAATTTTATTGCTTACTATTATCGGGAAAAAAAAACAAAACACTACATTCTCTCAGGGTTGGTTCATTACATACAATACTTTTGTTATCTTTGGTAATATTAATCCTATCAAAATTGATTATAACTTTGTCTAATACTACTTAGAAATGAGATTTGTAATAGTTTCAACAAAAAATTTCACAACTTCAGAGAAAATGTGGGGAAAAAAACACCTCCCTACGTATAAAACGTGTAACTCAGAGAAATCTCATGCTGATTCAAAGACTTAAAAGTCCATCAAATACTTCAATGAGGGAAAAGAGACCCTCACCTAGTGTTACCTATTTTGGCTGCTGTCTGAAGACAGGGTCCTTTGGGCATGGAATGTGTCTGTGTATGGAACCCTTATGCCAGCAAGTGCCCTTGGCATCATGGTTATTAGGAAGGAAAGAATTAACTTTGACTTTTGAGTAGATGCAGCACTAGCTCTTCGTCCTCTGCCAAGGAAAGGCCTGTATCCAGTGGCTCCTCAGTTTCCCACTTGGCCTTTTTTGACTTATGACTTGAAAGCATCTCTTCTTTATCAGCATTTCTGTAGTTCCTTTTCCTCATTCCTCCCATCTTCCTTATTTCACTGTTGGAAACAAAAGCAATTATATTTTAAACACCTGGCAAACAATCAGGACCATCATCATGCTACAGAAAATTTATTTTAAACAAGGAAAATATGACTAGTAGATAAAAGGGTAAATGTAGAATCTGAGAGCAACTATAAGAAAAGAAGATAAAATCAAAAGTCAAATTCAGGAAGCATTAATAAGAGCCTATTCAATCAATGAACAAGAACCTATTAGGTACTTGCTGCATCCTGCAAACTGTGCTAAGTGCTGGGGTGACCATGGCAAAAAGGAAATAGGGAGAGACAGCATATACATGGATAAGGATGCATGAATCACAGGCATAATAAATGCAAACTAATTTTTCATGAGATGAACTAGCAGCTGGGGGATGGGGATGAGGTGGATTTAGGAAAGGCCTCATTAGAGAGGGATATCTGAATTGCATTTTGAAGGGAACTAGGGAGTTTCAGAGGTGAATCAAATGAGGAAGATGCATTTCAGGCATAAGAGAAAGTCTATGCAGAGGAATGAAGGTAGTAAGAGGTAAAATGTCATGTATGAAAAACATCCAAAAGGCTGGTTAGGCTGGAACAAAGAGTGTATGAAGGGAAGTAATATATAATAAGATTTTAAAGAACCAGGTTGTGAAGGGTTTTTAATTCCAAATAGAAATTTGTAATTGATCCCATAGTACTGTAGTAGAGTGCCACTCAGATTTATTAAACAGGGGATTACCACTTTGGGAGCTAGCTACACAGAAGACATACAGTAGAGGAAAGGATTTGAGGCAGGAGACTAATTGTGCACAGAATACTGAGGTAAAAATGAAGAAGTATAAACAAGAGATTATTCTCTATAGCTATGAACCTTCAGGTTACCGGATTTCAGGTACTGCCGCTGTCCAATATCTGTTCTATTTTTTAGTGCTAACAAATGCTAAAGTTTTAACTATATACCTTAGATAAATTGCCTTGCAGAAAAATGTTTGTTTCTTCACTTCGAAAATCTATATCTGAGATAACCAATGAGGATAAAAACACCCCACAGAAATAGGCCATAAAGCCATGCTCAATTTAGGGGCTCCAAGGAGATGAAAGGGACAGAACTAGGATGGTAAAGTAACAGGAAAAAGTATCCGAATTCCCCTCCACAAAATTCCTCCAAACAGACCTAGAAAATATCTTGGTAGGGGAATCCAGAAACAGGTGCAGTAGGTCAGTCATCTGTTTAGCCCAGGTCAGCACAGAAAGATAAGACAAAGAAGTCAGGCCAAGAACTTGCACCAAACTTCGGCATCCAGAGAAAGGCAAAAGGAAGACCAGACCAGGGAACCACCACAGGGACAGGTATGAAGTGGCAGCTTTGTTGTCCACTATCCAGTTTGGGGTATGGAACTGCACTTGGGGATGGTATTCTCAGGTAAGGAGACCTTGGGTGGTATACTAAGAAAGGAAGAAGTTCAGAAAGCAAGCAGTAGTGGTGTGGCTGAGATCCCAGGAATAGAGGAGTGTCTCAGTTCCAGCCTAACCCATGCTGTAGGAAAATAATCAAAGGAGGAGTCCCAGACTAAAGGAGAACCTACAATTCTATTACTCTGAACCAACAGAGTTTTCCATCTAGCTGTCAAGAGTTGAGCCCAACAGAATTCTACTGTTGCTCAGACTGAAACTCATGTCAAAAACTTGCAGAGTTCAAATTACATTTTGCCTTGGATCAGAGCATGGACAGCGTGCAAGTCCCCAGACTGTCCCTAAGATCTTGAAATAACACAACACTTAATACTCCATGAAAGCAGCAACAGAAACAGATCAGAACTTCCCTCCAGAAGTGTAGCAGAGCCCAGCCCTAAACATTAAGTCTGAAGTCAGGAAGTTGGCTGGAAGAATAAGCAAACAGAAAAAAAATCCCATCATAAATATCTATGATGGTGGCAGGGAAGCTCAAGATACAAACTCAGAAGAAGAGAATGGTCCTAAAATATGTATGAGCAAAACCTCAGAGAAAAACATAGCTTGGGCACAAATTCAAGTAGAATTCTTGGAAGAAATAAAACAAGTTTTTTTTCCTAAGGGGTTAAACTGACTTTATAAATGAAATGAGAGTGCTTGAGGAATAACTGGAAAAGAAATGAGAAGTATGAAAGAAAAAACTGGAAAGGAAATAAAGGGAATTAACAGCTTAGCATAAGAAGTACAAAACCTTGCTCAAGCAAAAAACTCCCTAAAAATCAGAATGGACCAAATAGAAGGCACAACAAAAAATATTAAATCAAAGTCAAAAGGCTGAAAAACAGAAAATAATGTAAGATATCATGGCATAAGCCTGGAAAATAGATTGAAGAGAAAAAAAACTGAGAATCACTGGAGTATCTGAATTGCGTGACAAAATAAAAATAACCTAAACATCATATTAAAAAAAAAACAAACCAACCTTACCCTGTAGAACCAGAGGGCAAAGTCCACCACTGACCTCCTAAAAGAAACCTCTAAATGAAAATTCACAGAAATATTAGAACTGAAATCCAGAGCTTCCACATCATCCAGAAAGAAAGAATTCAAGTACTGAGGAGCCACAGTCAGAAGCATGTACAATTAAGCAGTCACCATTATACAGAACATAGGAATACAATATTCTGGAAAACAGAGGTTATAGCCTTATAGCCAAGAATGAGCCAGAAAAATTATTACAATGCTATGGTGGTGGAGGGAAGGAGGGGAACAGAGGCCATGGACCTTCAATGAAATAGAAGACTTCTAAGAAGTCACGATGAAAAGATCAGACTTGAGGAGAAACTCTTAAGTTCAAACATAATAGTTTAGAGGTAGAGCAGATTAAGGAATGGATTAGTCCTAAAAGCAGATTAAAGAATGGATAAGTTCTAAGCAAAACAAACCCTAACCAACGCATGAAAAGTATTCACAGCTTCTTTTGAGGTGGCCAAGAATGCGAATCTGAAGAGATGCTCATACATTTATACATACCAGAAGCAAACTATTCTGAAAGAATTACAAAATCATGTCAGCATAGTGATCAACCACCGCTCCAGAGGACTAATGATCAAAGAGAGTGCCCACTTCCTGACAAAAAAGGAAAAAACTCAGAGCACAAAGTGAGAACTTTCTTTGGACATGATCAGTGTGGAAATTTATTTCTGCTTAACTATATAAAAGTTTCTAACAAGTTTTGTTTTTCTTCTGTTTTCAACTGAGTTGGGAAAGGGGATGAGAAGATAGATTTTTGACAACTGGAAAAAATATATAAGTTTTTCAAAAAGAAAGGATCAGGAAACAATTAATTTAAAAACAACAAAGGGAAAACTACAATAAGAAAACCTCTAAGGATTAAAAACAACATTCCTGGAACTGTGTCACAAAGAAAGTTGATGATCATTTGCTGTCAAGTAGTTTTGCAGATGCCAGTCCTAATTCAGCTGTCTAAGAACAAAAGTCTGTATTTGTCTGACAAAATTAATCTTAACACCTCCTTTACAAAAGAACTTGCATAAAATCTGACCACAAAAAAATATTAATGTATTAATATTAAGAGGAAAAAAAAGCGTTTCCTAAAAAGGACAGTTTATTCCAGAGAATGTTTTGATATAATTTTGTCACTCTTGAAAAACTCAAGTAAGGAAATGCAAAGGAAAAATAAATATGCAATTAACCTAACACTGTATGTCATGTTTGCCTCCATGTACCCAGAGTCTCCAGTCACGAAGAAAGTCATTCACTTTAAGGTGTTCTAGACTCAATAGCTCTTCTCAAAAGCATTTAACTGCATTTTAAAATGATGTTGGGGACGGAGTCGGGAATTATTAGCAAGAGAATTTTGCAAGCAGGCAGACCTTTCTCTTCTATGGGATTCTTGCTCATAGTAGCATATGTAGAGATCACCAAAGAATATTCAAATTCTCAAACAACAGTGCTTATTTTACACATCAACAAGGTTATGCTTAAGAATCTGCAAGTCAGGCTTCAGCAATATGTGAATTGAGAACTACCAGGAGAGGAGGATGATTTTTGAAGAGGCAGAGGAACCGGGGACCAAATTGCCAACATTTACTGCATTATGGAGAAAACAAGAGAGTTCCAGAAAAACATCTATTCCTGCTTCATTTACTAGACTAAAGCCTTTGAATCTGTGGAACACAACCGAATGTGGCAAGTCAATAGACAGGAGTACCGGGACCAGATTACCTTATTTGTCTCCTGAGGAATCTATATGTGGGCTAAGAAGCAACAGTAAGAACCAAATATGGAATTGGTTTAAGATTGGAGGAGTATGACAAGACTGTGTACTGTCATCTTATTTAACTTACATGCAGAATACATCATGTGAAATGCCAGGCTGAATGAATCAAACCTGGAATTAAGTTTGCTGGGAGAAATAGCAACAGTCACAGATATGCAGATGATACCACATTGATGGTAGAAAGTGAAGAGGAATTAAGAAGTCTCTTGATGAGGCTAAAAGAGGACAGTGTAAAAGCTGCCTTGAAGCTTAACATTAAAAAAAACAACAACAACTAACTTGGAATCAGATCCCATCACATCCTGGCAAATCAAGGGAGAAGAAATGGAAACAGTGTCAAATTTTATATTCTTGGGCTCAAAGATCACTGCATAGTGCAACTGCATCCATGAAATTAAAAGATGCTTGCTCCTTGGAAAGAAAGCTATGGCAAATCTGGACAACATACTAAAAAGGAGACAGACATCACTTTGCCAACAAAAGTCCATATAGTCAAATCTATGATTTTTCCAGTAGCACCGTCTAGCTGTGAGAGTTGGACTGTAAGAAAGCTGAGTGCCACAAAACTGACACTTTCTAATTGTGGTAGTGGAGAAGACTTTTGAGAGTCCCGTGGACAGCAAGGGGATCAAATTAGTCAATATTTAAGGAAATCAATTCAGGCTATTCACTGGAAGGTCAAATACTGAAACTGAAACTTAAATACTTTGGCCACATAATGAGAAGATAGGACTCATTTGAAAAGACCCTGGTGTTGTGAAAGATTAAAAGCAAAAGGAAAATGGGGGCAGCAGAAGATAGCTGGATAGGTAGTATTGATGGGGTACAGACTCTGGGAACTTCCTTGAATCGTCCCATTTCATGTGCAAATCTTACCCTTAACCTAGCCTGGCCCTTCACTGCCTGAAGTCTCCAGATTGCCTCCAGCTGTTTCCAACTCTTGATAACTCACCCCAGTCCCATTAAGATCTTCCTAGAACTTCTCCTCAAGACCCTCCCTAAACAGCTCCTCCCATTGCCCTAGACTACTAGATGATAACCAGATCCCTCCCACAGTCTTTTCTCTATTTAAGTTCCATCTCGCTTCCATGAAGGCACTCAGAATCAATCTCAATCTAACTCAGATTGTATTTAGTCGGCTTGTTACAAAGCCTCACAAATGGCAAGGCTTCTTAAGAGTCAACCCAATATGATAAATCTTTAATAAACTTTGCTTTATTATGGCTGAAAGAAGGCTTGAGTCAAATTCATTTGGCAGGACTCAGTGTGTCAGTATTTTGGGGTCCCCAACACCCCAAACCTCAACAGTATCAGGGAAACAATGAACATGATCTTGGACAGACTTTGAGAGAAAGTGGATGACAGACGAGCTTGGTGTGCTACAGTCCATAGGGTCATGAAGAACTGGATATGACTGACTGAACAACAAAAAGAAGACCTTCTTTCCCTAAAGAAAAAATAAATGATGTCCAAATCTGGCTCTAATCACCTAGATTGACACTGAATCTGTTTATGCAATAAACTGATAGCAGCCTGACCTCTCCAAAGTACCTTTGTTGGAACAAGCAATCTCTGGGGTCCCTTCTACTTCTTGGATTTTGTAATTTTTACATGTGCACTTTTAATATTCTTTTATGAGATGTGCTCTTTCCTGGAATAGCAACATCATATTTATGCCAAATGAAACACTATTTGTATATAAATTAAATAAATGGAAATAGTCTTCTACAAGTCTTTTCAGAAACTGTCTATTTAATGGTATCATCCACTGAAATGGTAATATAATGTTAAAAATTATATTCACTGCAGGGAACAGATGACTCAGATAATAGAAAAAAACGAAAATGCATATAAATACTTTCCACAACCAGTAGATCATCATTTAGCATGGTATGTTTAAATTATACAAGAGATATTACATGTCACTTAATCCAATCACTGTCTTTTAAAAGAGATCCCTTCTACAATATGCCTATAAAGGTGATCTATCACCTGGTAGACGGTGCAAGCAATGGAGGTTCCTAGCCTAGAAATTCTAGGAGCAGCTACGTGGCACAGTAGATAGAGGACTGAACCTGCAGTCAGGAATATCTGAGTTAAACACCCGTTTTAGACACTAGCTGAGTGACCAAGAGTAATTTAAACCAAGTTGTCTCAGTTTCCTCATCCGTAAAATGAGCTGGAGAAGGAAATGGCAGACTACTCCAGTACCTTTCGCCAAGAAAACCCCAAATGAGGTGACAGAAAGTTAGATAGAACTGAAACAATGAAACCATTACAAAAAAGCATAGAAATGCACCTTGAGTGTCACCTCTTACTCAACATGCTTCCTCATGATCCTCCAAGTTGGTAAAGACCCTTCTTCCCTCATGCACATCTTGAAAAAAAAGTCTTTTGTTCTTCAGGTGAGATTCTTAGTTCTTTAACTCTAGCTTCATATGGTACAATTTTAAATTCCTTCACAATCTTGGCTACCCTCTTCTGTTGACCCTTCAGTCTGTAAATGCCTCTCCTAAAATGAGATGTCTACCTAAAATTTTACATACTCCACTTATGATCTGATCAATAACATAATATAGTGGGATTATCTCCATTAAGTCTTCATTAGCATTTGACTCATATTGAAGTTACAGTCAACTAACCCCTTTTCTCATTCCAAAGCAATTCAAGAGAAAACTATTAAGAAAAATCTATCCCATCACCCCATGGTGCTATAATTCTACAGCTAATTTATCCCTATTAGGTTGCATCATCTATCAATTTTTACCTATTGAGACAGCTTAGGATTCTGACTCTATTACTAAGCATTTGCATAATACAAAAACCCAATAAGCATATCTTCTAATCTTCACCCAAATCACTGACAAAGATGTTGAGCAGGACAGAATGAAAGACAGAACTTTGTTGCATACAATGAAAGACCTTCCCCCAGGGTTAATATCAATCTATTAATTATCACTTTCTGGATCTAGTTGTTCAAATTAGCTATGAGTCTACCTAATCATATCACCTTCTGGTCCACATTCATATATATTTACAAGATATCATGAGAGATTCCATCAAATGTTCTTGCAAAAATCCAGATCTTTTCTCTATGCAAGTCCTTTACCAGTAACCACCAGAGACAGTAGTTGGTCATGACTTCTTTTATCAAACTCACACCAGCTCCTAGAAATCACCATTTCCTTTCAAAGTTCTCACAAAGCTTCAGTCAAATAAACCATTAGTGAATTTTCTGAGAGATACATCAAACTCATAAGTATAAAATTTATCCCTTTCTCTTTTGAGCGATGGAATACTTTTCTTCTTTTTTCTAATACCTCTCTACTGTTATAAAACTCTTCAGAGATTACTAGCAGCAAATAAGTAATTGTATTCTTCAGGATCTTTCACTTCATTTCAATCAATAAGCATTTATTTATGGCCTACATTTTCTCCAGAAGGTAATTCTGGGGGGCTCAAATCACTGAATTCATTTAAAGAAACAAGGTGCTCTCTTACTCTCTTCATCTATCCTGGGCTTCAGTTCTTCTTAATGTTTACTTTACCCTTTCCAATTTGAAAAGCATTCCCTTTGACTAAACAACAAAATCTATATAGGATAGAATAGTTTTGCTTTCTCTCTGGCATTTGTTAACATTATACTCTATTTACCATGAAGCATTTGCTCCTTTTTTGTTGCTCACGCCCTGAACATGCTTTTTTTAAAAAACTGGCTTTAGTATTTTTCATATGATTCAGCTTAAGTTGGGATTTATCATTTTTGATACTATTCTTATGGTTCTGCTGTACTCTTCTTTTTCCTTCCATCTTTTGGACTCATCCTTGAAAAATCTAAATTTATTAATACACTGGTACAAATAAATTTAGTATGCATTAGTCACATTGGTCTTTTTTGACTAACTTCAACTTTTATCACTCAACTATATTATGAGAATTTTGCTTTTTAAAATATCATGAGCTCCCTCTTCTCCTATCCTTTGGTCTCAAAAATTCATCTAGTGAAGTAGGTGGCACAGTGGATAGAAAGCATGCTGGTCCTGGAGAGAGGAAAATATGAATTTAAATCTGGCCTCAGATACTTACTAGGTGTCTGATTCTTGAAAAGTCACTCAACATGTCTGTCTTAGCTTCCTCTTAAAGAGTTAGGTTGTTGTAAAGATAAAATGAGATTATTTGTAAAGCACTTTGAAAATCTTAAAGTTCAATAGAAATGCTAGTTGTTATTACTATTAACTATTATTTTATCTTCTTTTGCACTGGCCATAAAGAATGATATAGATTCCTTGCCAAAACCAACAAAATCAACTATGCTCATGTCTTTCTTTTGTCTCCTCCAAGATCCTACTCCATTTATCATTCCTCTTCCTTTTCACTGTCAATTTTTATTTTTCCCCTAGATATCTTCCTTGTCTTTTATCCTTTACAGAATTTTAATCTAAGTCATTCCCCTTCCCTTCCACTCATATTGCCACAGACCCTCAAAATCTCTTACCTGGACTACTTAATAGCTTTCTACCCGTGTCCACTTCTGTGTCTTATAGTCTGTCTGCTTGCCAATTTATCTTTAAATAGCTGCCAAAATCATCTTCTAATATCCTCGCCTCCTACATAATCTGGCTCCAACTTCCCTTTGTATCCTTATTTCATACTATTCCCTTTCATGCACCCTACCATCCACCCACACTTGTCTACTAGATATTACCTGATGTTGTTCTGCCGTTTCCCACATCTACGTATCTAATAGGTTATTCTCTCATGCTTGAAACATGCATCCTTCACCTCAACTCTGCCTTCTCTTCTTTTAGGATTAAGCTCAAGTGCTAACTCTTCCATGAAGCCTTCCTTGATTCTCAAAGCCAACAATTTCTTCCTCCAGGTTTTCCTCGATTATTGTCTAAATCTCTCTTTTGCCTCAATCACATTCTATCCTGTATTATTCATATCCAGTATATAGGTCATAGCAATTCTATCAGACTGTAATTTCTTTGTCTTTCCCATACTTTTATTCTCCATCTTGTTTAATCTAGGGACTTGTAACCTAATAGGTTCTCAATAAATTTTTTTTTAATCAAAAATCGTCTTTGACCTGATTTCTTCTTTGGGGAGGCAGCATGGCAAGGTACACTTAAAATCTGGAAGACTAGTGCTTATAAGCACAGATACTTATGCCTGGGGTAAATCAAATAACCGTTCTCAGTCTCAGTTTCTTCATCTGTAAAATAGGATAATCACAGCACTTATCTCACAAGGTGAGGATTAAATCAGACAACACATGTAAAATACTTTGTTAACTTTGAAAAAGCACTACATATTATTGTAATCTTAAGTAACAGGCTATCTAATTTGTTTTTCCTTAATTTCTTTTTTAACTTTTAAAATATTTGATAAAAGTCTAAGGTAAAATTTATTAACACCCAAAATTTCTTTCCTTGGATATAATACAATCTAAAGTGACATGGTCCAATTCTCCCAAAGTAGGCCCCATTTTCTTTCTTTTCTTTCTGAAACATGGAATTGCTGGTAAAAACAAGTCAATAATTTTATCAGATGAGTATTTAACAGAATGTGACTTTTGGTAGGTTCCAACATAGTTCCAACTCTAAATCATGACTACATTTTGCCTCTGTCAGTTTTATGATTTTCATCAGGAAAGAATTAGCTGTATATTCCATCTGCCTGAGTACTATGTAAATATTCCCGCTTTATTTCTATATTCACCTATATGCTCTACTTGCCAGTGTGTCCATCCCTGGATTTCTAGAATTTTATGGAGGTGTATATCTTGTAAAGAACGGTGCTTCAGTTTTGTAGTATCATACCTATTTTCTTGAGCGCAGAATATTCTTTCATTGCCATAGACCAAGAAGTCACAAAATATTTGTTGTGAGAAAAGTACTCTGAAAAACCATAAAGCACTTTATAATACAAGTCACACTATTGTGCCTTAATAATTCTACTGTAAGCCTGTATCTGCCTCCTTGTGTTAATATTTCCAATTCTTTTCCTAGTTATTTCCACCTGTGAATTTCTAGGTTGACTCCTCAAGGTTAACCATTTTTCTTTTTTCTACAGCATACCCATCTGCTCTCCTAAGTACCTGATTTTTACAGTTTTAGCTAGGCACTCCTCTGTTACAGTGTTTGGTTTAAAGTTCTCTTAACTGGTGTGGCAAATCTCTTGTCAAAGAGCTCTCTCTGAAATGAACCCATCTCTTTCTAAGGCCTGTCACTGTGGCATCTTAAACAATGAGCCAGGAAACCAGAGTGTTAATTAGCACCATCACTTTAGCCAGCTATTAACTTCACATATCCTCCTGTCTCTTCCAAAATTCCAGTCTCAAAAACACAGAATTCCAAGGTGATAAAGAATCTCAGAGATAACCTAGTCCAACAAAAGTCTACATTCTAAGTTCTTTCTGACAAGTGATAATCCAACTTTTCCTTAAAGAGCATCAGTGAAGGTAAACCTCACGAGGCAACCCATTCCATTTTTAGATAGTTCAAATTGTTATGAGCCTTTTCCACAAACAAAGACAAAATATCTATGTCCCTGCAACTTCAACTTACTCCTTCCTTGTTCTTCCCTCTGAGCCCAAAAAGCCCAGCTGAATCTTTCTTACACATGAAAATTCTTTAAACCCCTGAGAGAGTTCTTTCTGCCCTCCCCCACATCCCTCACTATGTTCTTTTTTAACCTTCATGTGGGAGAAAAAGTGAATCCCACTCACACCCAAGGTCTTCAACTTCCTCATAGGTATTTAAAAGTCATATTTCATTACAGTCTGTAATCTGTAGATTTCAGTCATTCTTACAAAAAATTAGTACAAGTGATTAGCATTTCTTCCTACAGAGATGATTAGTGGTCAGTAGATTTGATGGATTTTGGCAGGGTATTTTGTCACATACCAGCAACATGCTCCATGAAAACAGTATACCACTCTATTAATTATATTAGGTATTTATGCAGCCTATCTCTTTAGTAAAGAGTCACTAAGCACCAAGATGCTTCTTCCCGAGGGCCAGTGACATAATATGCAGCACTTGTGGGTCTTCCTTATCGCTCCTTGGATTCCTGAATATTGTTATTCTTTAGAAAGTCAATATCGATCTTGTATGATCCACTATAGTTTTAGTATTCCATATTTTCTTCTTTTTTCCTTTCTCTTGTTATATTCCTTTACTTGGTTTTGAATCATTTTTATTTCTTCAGAACCATTTTCTTCCTGGTTTCCTTCATGGTTTATTTTCCCTCTATTTAGTATTTCTTCATCTTTGCTAATAAACCAGAAGGTACAGATGCTCTCTCAAGACTTGTCACCTTCTCCTCAGGCAGGAAGATTAATCTAGATTCACAACACTCTTAGATGGTGAGTGCTTCCTGGCAGGAAGACAAATACAGAACAGACCATACAAATTACTTTAACAGTTCCCTTGGTTTCCTTCTAGACCTGACATGGAAATGCAATCCTTTATAATTTCTCCTGGGAAAAGTCTTATAAACTAGATCTTGGCTTAAGACATCACTCAGGGGGTTCCTGGGAAGACTGTCTTTAAGGTAGCCTGTTATTCCCTATTAATGTCTGTAAATCAGTTCAAGCAATATCAATTAAGATGATGTACTTTAGCTTAGCCAATTCAGTATCCGTAAGCAATCACTGAATACAACAAATAGAGGTATATATATATGAAAATATTTCACTCATTTGTTCTGCTGGGTTGGTTCATCTACTCCTGAGTTCCTGGTGTGCAAGAGGGGAGGAAAGGTTCTGGTAAGGAAATCTTTAGTTGACCTTTTTTTTCCTCCCTTTCTGCTCATATGCTCAGCTATTCACAATTAACACTACTTTGCCAGCTAGGCTATCCCAATCTTCTTAAGCAATAAGCAAACATGGAGAATTATAAATTTGCATTTATTTCCCAGTCTGTTTAGAGCTTGGCTCTAACTAAGCCTCTGTATATTTTGCAAAGGCATCTACAAAACATTCTGTTTCCCTAATTAGTCAACAATAGTAGGAGTAATTCTATAGGTAATTCATTAGAAAGATGATAATACGAAATAAACTAAGAGAGCAGTCACTATGTGGTATACCAATATAATGCTGCAACCTCATTTTTTTCAGTGAAAGCCTCTTCTAATTGGACCAGCACTAAAAAGTCTCTATTTTATTTATATCCTAGTAAATTTGGTTGGGAGAATTTGGACTCCATCTATTTAATGTTCACTGAGAGCTTTATACCAATAACTCTCGACACCATTTTATGACAGAAAACTACATCATTAAGAAAACTCTGTTCTTTTTCTGTCTTTTGTTAAGGGCACAAAATGACAACTATAATATTAACATCTATTCCTTTTAATTTAATTAAAAGCAGCATCAACAGGACCCATTTAATGAGGACCTACCTTCCAATGTTCCTAACAGTGAGTCAGTCTCCTAATTTCTAAGGTATGCCCTTTTAGACTGGATTTGAAAGGCTCTCTCTCTGTGGCCACTAGAGTCTGGTCTCTCAGGGACCATAGCAACATTTTAAAGCTACAATTTCCAAAGTAAGTTGTGAACTATTTCTCCTCTGGAGATGTGAAATAAAAGAGAAAGCAATTTCCTTCTCTAATGGTTAAAATGTAGTACAGGTGGCAAGCAGAGAGTAGAACCACAAGACTTCTTTTATATATTGATACTGTAAAATAGTAGTCTGTGATTCACAATGTAAAAACCATTCAGTGTCTTACAAACCAGGACTGGGAACTTTATATTTATGTCTCTATCTTTGAGAGGACTTACAGTACTTGAATTCATTCCATAATTCTAGAAGTTAGGGATAAAGTATGCAAAATTACATTACTTCATGTTCAACATTAAGAGACACCTTTATAATGGTTGATAGAGCACGTCTTCAAAAAAAAATGAGACATGCTGTATTATGGATCAAAGTATTAGAAACATAGAAACGCTAAGCAAGAAAAAGAGCTGTCAATGGGATCTTTGAAAAAATCCTCTTAACCAAGGGGTTTATTATTTAGTTGCGGATTCCTCATTGAAAGCAATGAATATGCATTAAAATACGCAGGAATAAAATACATAGATGGGAGCATGTAAAGTAACCTGACAATGACAAGGAAGTTTAGCCTTAATTATGATGAACTTTTGTAAACTGATGCACCAAAGCTCATTAGAATAATTGAGTCCCTGCAATACCTAAAGTAAACATCTCATCCCCACATGCTGTTCATAGCTAATTGGGAAAAAAAAGGAAGGTACCAAAGCACAGAATGTGGCATCAGTTAGTCAGTACAACAGTCAACCCCTGCTGGATTGTGTGGTTTTATGGAACAAAACACTCATTAATATTAAGTTCACTGGGCAAAAGGCAACCTTTCAGCCAACTATTTGGACCAATGTGAACCATGACTTAGTGGTAGAAACTACACTAAACTGTCAAACAAAGGCAAATATTGAAAGTTCTATACTATCAGGCAGGCACTGTTCTAATATACATTCATAGATCGAGCTAAAACATTTTTTTTATTAAAATAATCTAATGAGTTAATTTTAAGTGGAACAGAACATAATTAATGAATGAACCAGAGTATTCAAAAGATAGCCTCTGAAACTTCATCGACATTTCATTAAGTTTAAATACTTTCCTTCCTCATTTAATTTTAGAAAGCAATAGGAAATAGAAGAAAAAGACTGTTACTGGATGACCTCTTGCACTCACATCCAAGCTTTCTAGACTTAACTTCCCCCTGTTCTCCCATATGAACCATCTTTCTGAGTCAAACTACTTCAGAGCTATTGCTGCTCCTAGCTGCCCCCAACCAAAGTTGCCTTACACCATCTAAGGGCCTCTTCACATGCTGTTTATCTTAACCAGAAGATTCTCATCTCCCTTCTTCATCTTTTAAATACCAATTAAAATTTCTACTTTTTAAGAATCAGATTTAAATCCTACAGATGTCTCACAAAACTGTGCTAACCACTTAGGCTGGGAATGAGCATGCTTCTTGTAAACAAATGAACAAACCATTCCCAACTTTATTGTAAATCCTCACCTGTGGAAGGTAACCTGTAAGACAACTATTGTAAGGTAGCCCATTATTCCCTATCAATGTCTGTAAATCAGCAAGTTATATGAACCAGGCCTATTTGGTTCATCTAGGTCAATTCAACATCCTGTGAAGTTACAGGATGTGAAGTTGTTGCTAAATTACTTTCCCTATTTCTGTGTTGGAGTTCCATTGTGCTATGTATATAACTACCATCTCTCAAAAGTCTGATGTACTATTAGATGGTGATGTCTAGATGATCGGTGTAATGTACATGACAGACAAAGGGCTGTGGTTATGGTAGCAATTAATCTGTGCTACATGACCAATGAAAGTTGTGTCCTTAGAATCATTGTGAGTCATTCCTTTCCCTTATAGCAGGTCAAAGTCAAAGGCTGAGGCATCCTGACAACTATAATTGTGAATGAAAAAAATGAAGTGTTTTAATTTATCCTTTCATTATGTTGAAAAACTTGGAGGGAGAAATAAACCCTAAGAAAATGAGGGCAGAGAGACTAATTAATTAACATGAACCCAGGACCAGAAAAACAAGGTTAGTTCCAATAAATATTAAAGTCAAGTACTAATTTTTAGGATAATTGAAATGCTTTTCTCCAGTAATGGTACTGCTTGCACTACTTCTGGCTAGTGATGGCTTTCAGTCTGTGAGCAATGGCAACATTATGGCAAGAGATGACTTGTATTTATTTATTTAGATTTTCTACCTTATTGTCTTCCAAAAAGTACTGGAGATGACTGAAAAAAACCTAAATACAACATATAACAGAATAATTAAAATATGCAGAGAATGTTTAAAGAAGACAAAGCAACAAAAATCACAAAGAATATATGTTAACAAGCCAATGGGATCAGTTAATTACTGTAGTTGCAGACCAAATTTAGCCTTAAGCTTCCTAGCAACCAAAAGAAAAATTAAGCGCAGCAGATATATAATTTTCATTATCTGATTAAAAAAAAGCATACACTTGATTAAAAAAATTTCAGGTCAATGTAGAGATCTACCTTGTGTTACAATATAATAAATATAACACGTTCCATTTATTCCAAAAGATTTGAGCAACTGGAAATGTTGGAAAATTGTGGCTTGTCATGACTCTATGAAATAATGTATATCTGTAATGCTAATTTTCAAAGAATGATAATGTAAGAAATTCAATACCTAGTGCTTACTATAATTGAATCTATTTTAGATGACTCAGAAAGCAGCTACTGGTACTCTAGGTTACCACAAACTCCTAAACTTCCTAAAGAAAATGTCTGACACAATACAGCATGGAATTTTTTTCAAGGGAAATGTCCTTTCAATTTTTAAGAATGGAAAGGAAAACAAAATTTACTTTGCAATCCATTTTACTGTAATGTACCTTTCCCTAGAATATTTTTATTTATAGACTACCTATATTTACAGTTAAAAAAATTCAAAAGCCACGTAGAGGTTTGACTTACTCTAGTAAATGGTACATTAAATGCTAATGTCACGAAGCAGAACTATGACTAGATTACTGAGGTATAGCAGACTTTTGCCACAGTCAGTCTTTTTTGTAGATGAACCTGATATGACATATTGCATACCTATATTTACATAGTTAACAAATCACTTTATTAAAGGATCCTATTACTTTAACAAGACTGGATTATCTATAACTTAAACCATAGAATCTTTGTAGAGATGCTAAATAATCCCAACCTAATTCACTTTAATAACAATATTAAGCTTAAAAATTCATTTAAGATCATCACCTCTTCCCCCAAAGCACATTTAGGAGTCTATGGCAATGAAGATGAACAATTCTCCAGTTAGCAAATTTTAATGCATGACCTGAATATTCTCTCTGAATGCTTTCTCTTCAGTTCTACCAGGGTTTCTCCACTCCCTGCTGTCTCAAGTATCCCTAGGAAACTGTTTGCTGTTGTAGTCTTTGCAGGATCAGCATTCACTGAACCAGGGAAATCAGCTTTTTCCACAGTCATCAGCATCACTAGCTCTTTCCAATCAAGACAGAGAGAAGGACGGTGGTAATAATAAAGAATTGATACAGAGGTATCTTTTGACATTAATACTACACTCATCACCACTGACCAGTAAGACATAAAAGTGGACATTAATTTTTTGATAAATTTTCCAACCACTGATCATGACAATGAGAAGTATCTCAGATTAGTTACTCTTTTATCAACTAAGAGACATTCCGGAATATAGGGGCTTGGGGGAAGCTAATTTTGTAGTCTGAGTTAGTATTTCAGTAACTCCTGGTGGTTTAAAAAATTTTGTGGAATAATCTAATTTCAATTTATGAAACTTGTATTAAGTACTCACTTTGTGCTAAGTGTTTGACAGAGATACAAAGTTTGGATAAGACAAGGTCACTGTCCTCTTGGATATTATATTTTAATAGGGAAAAGAAAGAATGCAGATAATTATGATAGGAGTGAATGGTTCCATGAATATAAGTACACACAACTGCTTAGAGGACAAAGAAGTTATATGACTTGCCCAGAATCACAGAGCAAGTATTTGTATGTGTCAGAGGTACAAGACTTTAACCCAGGTCTGTTTGCTTTGAGGCAAGTTATAAACCCACTATGCCTTCTAGGTCCATAGGGATGGCCTTTTGACTGAGTCTAAATTTTATAGAAAAAATCCTTTTATTAAGGGGATTTGTCCTGTGAAGTTTGGATTCAGTCCAAGGGCTGCACTTATGGGGCACATGTGGCCTCGAGGACACAGATTCCCCACACCTGAGCTAGGGGAGGCTGCTATTCAACTGCAGATCAGCTCTCTATCCTATGATATATTGCTTCTCTATGATAGACAATAACATACAGGTACAGAAAAAAACATAAGGGAAGATTTTTACTGGCACAGGGAAAATCAGGAAAGACTTCACGCAGTAGCTCACATGAGTTGAGTTTTTAAAAATGGGTAGGAATTCAATAGGGAAGGAGAAGGAAGGAGGATATTGCACACACAAAGATCGTGAGTAATTAGGGATCAGAGATGAAGAGGTGCAAGGTCAGCTCAAGGAACATGAAGGAGTCCAGTCAGTATGGAATACAGAAAGCATGAAGAAAAGAAAATGAAGGGAATACACATCAAATACAAAATGCATACAACCCTTTCCCCCATAAATAGAGGGATTCTTTGCTTTAGCTTGTGCTGCACATCTCATAGGACTATTACGAGGATCAAATGTATACAAAGTACCTCACTGTGCAGTATACATTTTTAAAAGTCTTATGAAGTCAGTTGTTTAACAAATGCTCGTTAAATGCTGATGGAGAGTGAAAATTACACTGATAGCTATAGCCAATGTATACAAAAGAGGATGCTCTCCATATTCACATGTATGCTATAATCTAGACCAGTGTCATCTCAGTTTTATGCTAAACAAAGACTTATCTTCATAAAACTCCTGTGAGAGGATGTACTGCAACGTTTATGACTCATCTGTAGCAATAATAGCAGGACATAAAGGTCAATGTTACAACCTACTGAGGCAGTGGTGTGCGGGGGCACAGGAAACTCAATTCAGAGTCTCCTGGTTCCCATGACCATGATCTATATATCCTCTTAAATTCATTTACCAAATCAACCATTTTAGGGAATGAATACTTCCAGAGACTATTTTCACTGGAACGAAAATAGTTCATATTCTAGCATGTGTGCAGAGATAGTCTGGATAACAACAAATTGATATCATCTAAACTAAAGTAATTCTCTTGATACCCACAATGCTCCTTATTCCTTTAATTATTTTGTATTTATGTTATATATTTTATGTGGACATGTTGTCTCCCTCATTAGAATATAAGCCCCTTAAGGACAGGTGTTGTTGCATTTTAATATTTATATACCTAATGCCTGACACATAGTAGGTACTTAATAAATATTTGACCTTTATGATGTCAGGCAAATAACTTAAAGAAAAAGAGGAACATATGACATTTATTTATCCCTTGATGTATGTTCCTTAGTTTCTCCTATGAAGGCAGACTCGTCAGAGATCAATAACACATATTTAGTTAAGTGATACATGAAATGGTTCCAATATAAACAGGACAATTTTTTTCCATCACCCAGAAATGAAATATCTGGGCTACATATGGCTACTGAAACTAGAGTCATTACTAAGCTTCAGAAAGATTTAGATTTTATTTTATATAGGCTGCTTGAAAATATTAATTCATTTGGCAGATTTTCTCCTCTCTTAAGGATAAAATTTCAGTTTTGAGATAACACTAAATTCCAGGGAAAACAATACCAATGATCAAGTTCTAAAACTTCACCTGAATCCATGCAATAGGAGGGTGTCAACAAGAGAGTGAACTTGGGTTGCTGGGGAAAGGGGGTACTTTTTATTTTGGTGTCACCTGGTTGGTTAGTTCTAGATCTTCTGCATCATTAGTCTGTGGTGTTGGGGAGACTGGGAGGGCAGGGGAAGGGGACTTTGACACAAGATACCTAACCTTAAGGCCACAGCACATACCGGTCTAGAAATCAAACATAAATTGAAAAGAGGCATCCATGGCCTAAAACCCATCCCTTGCACTGCAGTGCCTGCACACAGCCTGCTTTTTTAAAAGAGACAAACCAAACGAAGTTGCTGGCTGAGCTAAACTGCATGCAAACTAGTAATGGGGTGGCTGTAAAAAGGGAATGGGGAGTATGTTAAATATATATACAGAGACCCTGTAGTGCCCTCTTAGAATTATTCATTCAGCTATGGAAAGCTAAGAGCAAGAGAATAGCACCTGAATGACTTGCCTGTTATACTAACCACGTAATACTTCCCTTCTTGCATACCATCTTTGTCAATTGCTCCAATGAGTACTTTACTAAAGATTTCAAAGCTAATAATGAATGAATCTGCTAATAAAACAACTCTGAAAATTTACAAATGACCTCTCCCTTAAGGATTGACATTTTGATATTCAAATATGTTGTGCCACAATTTTTTTTCCATATCATAAATTTTAATTTACAAGGCCATGGCAACAGTCCTAATGAAGATTAATTACTGCAGTGCCTTCCATAAAGTCCACTGCAGCTTCCTCATTACCATAAGAATGCTACTGCATATAGAAATAGTAATGCAAACATATCAAGCTATATTAACTCTGTTTTCTGCCAGGTCTACGGTAAAATCAGATTCATAAAAAGAATTTAGTCAAATGAAAGAAACATCTATTCAGAGACTTCATCACAAACATAATTTCTGTGAACAGAGATAAAATAAAGAAATATAAGAGGAGAAGTGAATGGGGGAAAAGTAGGTGATACTCTCTTATCCAATATACGTGTACCTGACACTCAGATGATTTTTATTTATGGAGGTAGTAATGCTAATTTCATATGTTCAGAATTATCATGACCCCAGTCCCTATCCTAGGAGTTCTTAACTCTTTTGTGTGTGTCATGGATCCTGTAATAGTGCAGCAAGATCTATAGGCTCCTTTGCAGAATAATGTTTGTTACTTCATAACTGAAGGAAATGTCAAATCACAGTTAAAGGTTAGTGAAAATAAAGATTTTTTCCCCCATCAAAGTTTGTGAACCCCTTGATATTTATCTTGGGAGGGGGGTATGTGGGTCCCAGTTTAAAAACCCTTGTTATATAGGAAATGAACAGATGTAATATAATTATTAATTTCTGCCAAGCCTATAAATAAATACACCATAAATTATATTTACAATCAGATACTTCTCTTGTTGCCATTTCATACCTATTAACACTTTGAATTTCTCTTTAGGTAATAATTCTAACCCAGTTTCTAATATTAAAGTTTGTATATTAACCATCCAGTCATGGCCACTTTATTTCAGTGACCTCTCACAGCCATATCTGAAAGTTTTAAAGTTTCCACTTATAGAAAAAGTTATAATCTTAATTTATTCAAGAGATTACATAAAGTGGTCAAAGTATAAAATGTCAGATTTTTCACCCTCTGGCTTTATGTGAAGTAGTGTGGGTAATGAAATAAATGAGATTGAATGGCGAAGAACAGATAAATAGAATATAACTAATTCCAAAAAACAATCAAACAAACAAAAAAACCTAAAATAAATAAATGTGACAATCAAGTTAGTCACTTAAGTCTTCTGGTGTCACATTACCTTCCAACTCCCAAAAGAGAGTAAGGGGAGATGGCAGAGGAGAAGAGAAAGTACTAGAAATCTCTTTAATCTTTTCAGTTTTCAGTTTTACTATGACCAGGTCCTGATGTGGGAGGCAGGACAGTGGAAAGAGCAATAGATTCGGAGTCAGACGATGTGTATTCCAAACTCACCTGTAACATTTTCTATTTAGAAGAACTTGGGCAAGTCATCTAAATTTTCTGGGCTTCAGTTTCTTCATAAGTAGAATAAGGGGGTTGGAACTAAACACATGATCTCTAAGTTCCCTTCCAGTTTTAACTTTATGATTCTATGTTATTAAATATCCATGTCCAAACACATGCTTTAACACCATGACAGAATCCAGATTAAAGATTACCTTAATAAGGAAAGTGTATATGTCAATTCCCTCACCTACAAAAATTGGGGCAATAATGCATGCTCTAAACTCCCTCATAGTATTGTGAGGATCAAATCAGCCAATGGATATTAAATCAAACATATTTAAACTGAGAAGAGCTATAAAAAGCTACTAGATGGCTATTAAGTATAAGGCACTGTTATAGATGTCTGAGGATGTCAATAAGTATAAAGCACAATTCATATCCTACACTGGGAAGGAAGGAAAAATAAAGGTGGGAAGCAAATTAAGCATTTATATGGTGCCTACTATGTGCCCAGGTACTGTGCCAAGTGTTTTACAAGTATTATCTTATTTGATCATGACATCAATCACATACATGAATATAAATAAAAGCACAAGATGCTGGTTGAGTGGTACAGTCAGTAAATGGTACAAGAATTTAGAGTAAGAAGAGATCTCAACATCCTGAGATTACAGTCTTTACAGAGGCAATGGAACTAGAAAGAGGGCATAAGATTACAACTGCAGAGAAAGTGAGAATCTATTTTAGATAGTGAGAATGCCAGGAATAAATGGGAGGACTCACTAAACTTTTAGTTACCACTTCTAGTTTTGTGTGATCTATAAGTTAGAAAAGGATACTCTACCAATCAAATATTTAAACAAAGTAATTGATAAAAATGCATTTTAAAAATAAAATTTATAAATTTTACTTTTCATTGTCATGCAAAATAAATCCCTGCATTGGTCACATCCAAAAAAAAAAAAAAGAAAGAAAAAGGAGAGAAAATAAAAGAGAAGGGGAAAAAAGGGAAGAGAAAGGAGAAAAGGAAAGGGAAAAAGAAAGCAAAGGAGAGGAAAGGGGCAGAACGGAGCTTAGTCTATCAATTCTACATTTGGGAGCTGATAGCACATTTCATCATTAGTCCTATGGAATTGTGGTTGGTCATTGTGTTGACTGCAGTTCATAAGTCTCTCACAGTACTGCACTGGTACAGTGCTGTTGTTACTGTACACAATGTTCTCCTGGTTCTTTTTCCATCGCTTTATGCAAGTCTTCTTGGGTTTTGATAAACATATTAAATAGCAAAGGTCCAATCATAGAACCCTGAGTCACTTAACCATTGACATTAATGACCATTCTTTGGATTTGAATACTCAGTCAGTTTTGAACCATCCAGCCTATATCACTCATAATCTGTCCAGATATTGTCAAATGCTGTTCTAAAAATTAGGTAAGCTATGTCTATAGCATTTTCCCAATTTTGTGGTTCAGTTGTTTCTGTCATGGCTGATTCTTCACGACCTCATTTGCGGTTTTTTTGGCAAGGACAATGGAGTGATTTGCCATTTCTCTTTCCAGCTCATTTTACCAACGATGAAACTAAAGCAAACAGGGTTAAATGACTTACCCAGGGTCACATGGCCAGTAAGTGTCTGAAGCTAGATTTGAACTCAGGTCTTCCTAACTCTAGATCTATGCCACCTAGCTGCCCCAAATTATTTTTTTTGTTGTTCAGTCATTTCAGTTGTGTCCAACTCTTCATGATCCTATTTAGGGTCTTCTTGCCAAAGACACTAGAGTGGATTGCCATTTCCTTTGTCAGTTCATTTTACAGATCAGATTATGCACCTTCAACATTAAATGATCACAGGACTTGAACATGATATTTCCAGAGGGCAAAAGAGCTAGGATTATAACCAAGTATCACCTACCCAACAAAATAAAGGATTTTCAGCCATTCCTGATGAAAAGACCAGAGCTGAATAGGAAATGTCACTTTCAAATATAAGACGCAAGAGAAGCATAAAAAGGTAAACAGGAAAGAGAAATCATAACAGACTTGATATTTTTTAACTGTTTACATTCTTATATGGGGAGATAATACTTGTAATACCTAAGAACTTTATTATTATTAGGGCAGTTAGAAGGAATATACATAGTCAGAGGGCACAGGTATGAGTAATGATAGGATGATATCTTTAAAAAAATAAATTTGAGGGATGAGAAAGAGGAATGACTATGATGGGACATCTAAAAAATATAAAATGGGTGAGAAAGAAACAACTCTGAAGAAGGGGAAAGGGAGGGGTAGAATGGCGTAAATTATCTCACATGAAAGAAGTATGATAGAACATTTACAGTGGAGGGAAGATGGGGGAGATATAGGGAACTTACTCTCATCAGAATTGGCTCAAAGAGGGAAGACTATATGTACTAAGTTGGGTACAGAAGTCTATCTTATCCTACAGAAAAGTAGTAGGAAGGGAAGGGGACAAGAAAAGAGGGAGGGGGCTGATAAAAGGTAAGGTGAATTAGGGGAGGTGGTAGTCAGAAGCAAAACACTTTTGATGATGGACAAGGTAAAAGGCAAGAGGATGAGAGGAGGACAAATGGGGAAACAGAATGGAAGGAAATAGTAATCATACTGATAAAGGCCATATTTCTCAAATACATACGTGTGTGTGTGTGTGAAATTTCTGCAAATAAGAGGAACCATTCCCCAATTAATAAATGGTCAAAGGACATGAACAGGCAGTCTTCAGACAAAGTAATCAAAACCATCTATAGTCACACCAAAAATGCTCTAAATCACTGTTGATTACAGAAATGTAAATTTAAAAAGCTCTGACCCAACACTTTGGCTAACATGACCAAAAAGAAAATGACAAATGTTGGAGGGGATCTGGGAAAACTGATACATTAATGCACTGTTGGTGAATTGATTCAACCATTCAGGAAAGAAATTTGGAACTATGCTCAAAGGGCTACCAAACTGTGCATAACCTTTGATCCAGCAATACCACTACTATATCTCTATATCTGTATCCCAAAAAGATCATAAAAAAAACAGCAAAAGAACCTACATATGCAAAAACATTTATAGCACCTCTTTTTGTGATGGCAAAGAATTGGAAATTAAGGGGATGCCAATTAACTGGTTGAATAAGTTGCGCTATGTGATTGTGATGGAATACTATTGTGCTATAAGAAATGATGAGCAGGCAGATTTTAAAAAAAACTTGGAAAGGCTTACATGAACTGATGCAAAGTAAAATTGGCAGAACCAGGAGAACACTGAACATAGTCACTGAAATACTGTACACTGATCAACTGTGAATGATATATAGGTATTCTCAAGAAGACAATGATCTAAGACAATTTTGAAGAACTTATGATGAAAAATGCTATCCATCTTCAGAGAAAGAACTAATGGAGGGTTGGAGCCAAGATGGCAGAGTAGAAGGACGAACCTGCTGTGAGCTTTACCCCCAAAGCCTATAAAATACTTGTAAAAAATGACTCTAATATTCCAGAGCAGTCAAAGTCACAAAACAACAGAGTGAAAGAGACTTCCAGTCTAAGACATCCTGGAAGGACAACAGGAAAGGTCTATTGCACCAGGCTTGGAGCAGAGTACAGCCCAGTCTTGGCTGTATGGTGCAGCAGGGACAGGACTGGAGCAGGCTTCAGGGCATGCAGAATCCCTGGCAGCAGCTACAGTTCCCAGATTACTCAACTCACAAATGCCAAAGACAGTTGGAAAGGTCAGTGAGAAAGTTCTTTTATCTGGTTGAGAAGGCAGTTGGTCTGGAACTAGCCCTTGGCCCAGGGCAGCAGCAGTCACTATAGCACAGTGTCCATTTTTGAAGCCCTCAGCCTGAAGACCCTGGGGGAATCAAGATGCTGAGCTGGGTCTCAGCCCTGAGTGGCAGTCCAGAGGTGAGAAAGACAACTGGTCTGGTGGAGTTGATGGAGGCTCTGGAGAGGGAATTCTATTCACAGATCCTGGACAGTAAAGGTTGTGGTTGCTTCTAGACCTGAGCACAAGCCAGAAGAGGAGTTCATTCCTCTCCCTCAATTGAGCTACCATGGAGGAACTGAGAACTTTAAGGTCCCCAGAGAATACCCTCCACTTGACAAAGGACTCAAAAGTCAAGTAACTGGTGGAGAAAATGTCAAAAAAAGGGAAAAAAAATAAGACTATAGAAAGTTAATTTCTTAGTGAACAAGTATTCTCTTCCATACTTTCAGATGAGGAAAAACAAGGCATACCATCAGAGGAAGACATAAAAGTAAAGGCTTCTGCATCTAAAACCTCCAAATTAAATATGCAATGGTCTCAGGCCGTGGAAGAACTCAAAAAGGACTTTGAAAATCAAGTAAGAGAGGCAGATGTAAAATTGGGAAGAGAAATGAGAGTGATGCAAGAAAATGATGAAAAGCTAGTCAACAGCTTGCTAAAGGACACCCAAAAAAATGCTGAAGAAAATAACACCTTTAAAAATAGGCTAACTCAACTGGAAAAAGAGGTCCAAAAAGCCAATGAGGGGAAGTATACTTTAAAAAGCAGAATTAGCCAAATGGAAAAGGAGGTTCAAAAGCTCATTGAAGAAAATAGTTCTCTAAAAATTGGAATGGAGCAGATGAAAGTTCATGACTCTATGAGAAACCAAAAAATTACAAAACAAAACCAAAAGAATGAAAAAACAGAAGATAACGTGAATTATCTCATTGGAAAAACAACTGACCTGGAAAATAGATCCAGGAAACAATTAAATAATTATGGGACTACCCGAAAGCCATGATCAAAAAGCGCCTAGACATCATCTTTCATGAAATTATCAAGGAAAACTGCCCTGATATTCTAGAACCAGAGGGTAAAATAAATATTGAAAAAAGTCCACTGATCACCTCCTGGAAGAGATCTGAAAAGAGAAACTCCTAGGAATACTGGAGCTAAATTCTAGAGTTTCCTGGTCAAGGAGAAAATATCGCAAGTGGCTAGAAAGAAACAAGTTGAGTATTGTGGAAACACAATCAAGGTAACACAAGATCTAACAGCTTCTACATTAAGGAATTGAAGGGCTTGGAACATGATATTCTAGGAGTCAAAGGAACTAGGATTAAAACCAAGAATCTCCTACCCAGCAAAACTGAGTATAATACTTCAGGGGTCATTTTTTGGTCATTCAATGTTATAGAGGACTTTCAAGCATTCTTGATGAAAAGACCAGAGCTGAATAGAAAATCTGACTTGCAAACACAAGAATCAAGAGAAGTATGAAAAGGTAAACAGGAAAGAGAAACCATAAGGGACTTACTAAAGTTGAACTGTTTACATTCCTACATGGAAAGATATTTGTAACGCTTGAAAGTTTTCTCAGTATGTGGGTAATTGGAAGGATTATAGATATAGATATACACACACATAGATATACACATATATGTATGATTATATACATATATATATATATACATATATAGACAGAGGGCACAAGGCAAGAATAGGAAGGGATAATACCAAAAAATAAATAAATAAAATTAAGGGGTAAGAGAGAAATATACTGGGAGGAGAAAGGGAGAGACGGAATGGGGCAAATTATCTCTTATAAAAGAGGTAAGAAAAAGCATTTTCAATGAAGGGGGGAAAGGGGGAGGTGAGAGGGGAAAAGTGAAGCTTAAGGAAGGAATAACATGCACAGTCAGTTTCGTATGAAAATCTATCTTACACTACAGGAAATTAGAGGAGAAGGGGATAAGGGAAGATGATAGAAGGGAGGGCAAATGGGAGGAGGGAGTAATTTGAAGCAAACACTTTTGGGGAGGGACAAAGTCAAAAGAGAGAATAGAATAAATGGAGGGCAGGATAGGATGGTGGGAAATACAGTTAGTCTTTCACAACATGACTATTATGGAAGTCTTTTGCATAACTACACAAGTATAGCCTATATTGAATTGCTTGCCTTCTCAGTGGAGGTGGGTGGGAAGGGAGGAAGGGAGAGAAGTTGGAACACAAAGTTTTAGGAATGAATGCTGAGGATTGTTTTTGCATGCAACTGAGAAATAAGAAATACAGATAATGTCTTCTATCTTGTCCTACAAGAAAAGAGAGAAGATAGGGATAAAGGAAGGGAGGAGTGTGACAGAAGGGAGGGCAGACTGGGGGAAGGGGTAATCAAAACGCACAGTGTCTTGGGGGAGGAGAGAGATGGGATAAAAATTTGGAACTCAAAATCTTATGGAAATTAATGTTGAAAACTAAAAATAAATTAATTTTAAAAAGAAAGAACTAATGGAGTCTTTTTTAAAGTAACATTTTTCTTTTCCCCCAATTACTTTTTAAAATAATTTTTAATATTTTTTAAAGTTCTGAGTTCCAAATTTTAACCTTTCATCTTCCCTTTCTTCCCTCCTCTCTGAAATAGTAAGCAATCATGTAAAACATTTCTATACTATTCATTTTGTACAAGAAGATTTGAACCAAAAAAAAAAGTGAAAAACAGTATGCTTCATCTGTATTCAGACAATATCAGTTCTTTCTCTGGAGGCAGAAATCATTTCATCATGAGTCCTTTGGGATTGTCTTGGATCACTGTATTGCTGAGAATAGCTAAATCATTCACAGTTCCCAAATAATATAGTATTGCTGTTACTGTGTCTGATGTTCTCCTGTTGTGCTCATTTCACTTTGCATCAGTTCATATAAGCCTTTCCAGGTTTTTCTGAGAGTATCCTGCTCATCATTTCTTAAAGTACAGTAATATTCTATTACAATCATAAACCACAGATTGTTTAGCCATTTCACAATTGATGGACATCCCCTCAATGTCTAATTCTCAGTCAACACAAAAAAGCTGCTATATATACAAATATGTCCTTTTGCCTTTTTTTTTTAAAAAAAAATCTCTTTAGGATATATACCTAGCAGTGATATGGCTGGATCAAAGAGTCTATACAGTTTGATTGCCCTTTGAGCATAGTTCCAAATTGCTCTCCAGAATGGCTGGATCAGTTCAAAACCCACCAACAATGCATTAGTGTCCCAGTTTTCCCCACCAAAATTTGTCATTTTCCTTTTTTTTGTCATATTAGCCAATCTGTTAGGTGTGGGGTGGTACTTCAGAATTATCTTAATTTGCATTTCTCTTATCAATAGTGACTCAGAGCATTTTTTCATATGATTATAGATAGCTTTGATTTCTCTGTCTGAAAATTGCCTGTTTATACCTATACCTTGGCCACTAATGGGAATTAATGCAGATCAAAACATACTTTTTTAAAACTTTTTCTAGTATTTTTTTTCCTCATGGGGGTCCTGTATTTTCTTTATGACATGACTAATATGGAATTATGTTTTTCATGACTGAATATGTATAAATCTGTATCATAATGCTTACCCTCTCAAAGGGGGAGGGAGAGAATTAGGAACTCAAAAGTTTAAAAATTACCACATGTATTTGGGGAAAAATAAAACATTTAAAAAACAAGAAAAAGAAAACATAATAGAAAAATTCCTAAGAAAAAGGTAACATTTACCCTAATGTCAGATTTTAATAACTTCCACTGTCATAGGAAGAAACCCTATGATTTCATCTTACTCCAGAGCCCCACAACTTTATTCAGTATGCTTAAAGTCAATGCCAGCTCCTAGGTCACAGCTTGGTTACCTCTGATTTTGTAAAGCAGAACAACAGAAGAGACAGTAGGCCAACTAAAACAGCTGGCACCTCTGCACAGCAGGGTCAGGTTGGCAGTCCTCTCTGAATACAAAGCTGACACAAATGTGTTAGGGAAGAAGCTAAGCCAACACTGTTACTCTCCACAGGAAAATAACTATCATAGATGAAGCAACTTACCTGCTAGGCTAAAGTTACTCATCTTAACCTTACAGAATCTCCACTTAACATGACCAAGAATTCAATTGCTTACTCAAGGAGACTGAAATGTGAAAAAAGTGACGATATAACAGCTGCAGCTACAAGTGAGAATGGCTACAGGGAATGTCAGCTGATTAAGCTTAAGAGGTTATACGCCTAGTTGGGATGTGGTATGAGAAAAAAACAAGAGGCAACAATTAAGGATGGAATAGAAGTCAAGGGACTATAACCCTTATAGCAGATCAATGAACAGATTTTCCCCCCAGACAAAACACACAATTTTTTTCTTCAAAAGATACCAAGAACCCCATTACTTTGGAAACTTCACTATGCACGAATATAGACTCATGTTAGGGACAGGGGTTAGAACTGTGATTTCAGTGATACAGTATAACGCTTCTTAAACTGTGAGTCTCAGTCCATAGAGTAAGAAGTGCTGAAGGGATCACAAGTGGGAAAAGTTTGAGAAGTCCGATACAGAGAAATTCAGCAGAGGAAACACCTATTAATGTAGGTTGGGGCCTTCTTTGCAACTTAAAATCTTAGAGAGATGCCTTGGAGTACAAAGAGGATAAGTAACTTGAGTCCAAACAGCTAGTGTGTGTCAGAGGCGGGACATAAACCCAGGTCATTCTGACTTTCTAACCACTCTGCCATGCTGTTTCTCATTAGACTTAGGTTACATATCTTTCATTTTCTGTCCATTTCTAGGATAGAATTCCAATCTTATTAGTTCTATTAGTTCTAGTTTGTTCTGCTTTACAAAATCAGAGGTAACCAAACAGAGGGGAGAGAGTGCAACATAATCAAGGTTAAGTGACTTGCCCAGCCTCATACAGCTAGTAAGTGTCAGAAGCTGGATTTGAACTCAAGTCCTTCTGACTCCTGGGCAGATCCTCTATTCACTGTGCCACCTAGCTGCCCCCTTAATAGCTCTTAAAAGCTAACAGAAGAGATACAAAAATGCCTTCTAGTAAGGCAGCCCATTAAATCTCTCGTCACACGTAATACAACATTAAGTCCTAACAACAAATTAACAGGCATATAGATTCTGAATACTTAAGTACATTGAAGTTTTTACAAATATGAAAAGGAGAAGGGATTGCTCTTAAAACCTCATCCTTGGAAAGAAGGCTCCTAAAAGAAAAATAATGTAAAAGGGAAAGGCAACAGGCAACAAAGTCAATTAGTCATAGAATCACGTTCCCTTCATACCCACTCCACATATTTCTAGATTCACCAATTATCAAAAGTCTATATAAACCAAACACAAAATATAGTTAGTGAAACTGTTGTCATTCCTGAACTCAGAATAAGAAAAAGCTTTTCAAAGAACCAAAGCTGGTTTCCAGTTTCTACCCACAAATTAACCCCAAAGATCCTTTTTCCTCAAGAAGAACATTTAAGAAGAAAAACAAAACAAAACAATACGGTCATTTGGAAATTTTCATTCAACCCTCTTAATTTTTAAGTGAAAATTTAACGAAAACGAATGTCCTTGTTAGAATTAGATGGATAACAAATCATGAGTTGCGTCCAAATGAAAGGCAGGAATAATTGGCTTGAGGGCTTCTGGAAAATTGTCCAATACTTCTAATGATCTTAAACTGCCCATATTCTCCTTCCTTAAAAGATCTACCTTTTTACATGACGCTAGATGGTTTTCAAACTTGGAATCCTACAGTTTAAGAGTAATTATAGAATGAATGCTTTAGAGTTGAAAGAGATCTTGGAAATCATTTTCTCCAGAACTTTCATTTTCAGATAAGGAAATTGAAGTCCAGAGAGCTGAGAAAAGACTTGCCTAAAGTCATGCAGGTAGCTGGTGGAAGAGACAGGATTAGAGGTAAATTCTTCTGTATAATGCCTCCCTAACAGTCAAGTCATGCCAGAGGCAGCTAGGTGGTAAAGTAGATTAGAGCATCAGGCCTAGGGTCTGGATGATCTGACAGTGGTGTAATCGCTATGTCTCAGTGTCCTCATCTGTAAAATGGGTCTAATAATAAATAACACCTACCTCCCAAGGTTGTTGTGGGGCTCAGGTAAGATGATATCTGTAAAGTGCTTAGGATAGTGCCTGCCACTGAGTTGGTACTTAATACTTGTTCCTTTCCCCTTTTCCCCACATGACCCAAAGGGAAGTAGAGAGATACATAGTATGCCCAAATACATTGTAGCATACTTCTAGCGATAACGCAGATGTGAGGAAAAGCAAGCCATTACGGAGAAAATGCACAATGAGAAAAGGAATGCTGACCTTGACATGAAGATGAGGGATAAGAAACTACATGTCTTGAGTGCTGAGGTACCATCCAAAGAAATAGAAAAGTCCTAGAATAACATCTGCAGAATGCTGAGCTGCCCTTCTGATGTAGCCATAAGAAAGCATGGGCCAGAATCATAGTGAATAAGAAGGGGTAGATGCCTAGTGATCAGCTCTACTAGAAAGAATACCCACATTGTTGAAATAAAAGCTACAGTGAAGTATTAAAGTACTGAAATTACATAACTGATATGACAGAACAAGAGTTCCATATGCTAAGGACAGAGCCTAGATAAGTTAGTCTCAATGACAGGAAAACTATTTTGGAAGAGAGAAAACCATTGAAGCTCAGTATATCCTTGTTTCTAATTCAATTCTAGGAGACAAGATGAAAAAGTATAGCCTGATCCTTGAGTAATGGAATGATGTGAACTGAAAAATGAAACAAGCCAACCTACAGGAGAAGCACTCAGCAGGAGCAAACAGTTCCTGACCAAACTATAGTCTCAGAACAAATGAACAGATGATATGCTCTATCTGCACATAAATACATTTCTATGTGTGTATGTACACGTACAAGTGTGTGCCTCTGTGTGAGTGCATGTGTATGTGTCTATATGAATGCATATATGTGTATACACACACGTACACACACACATGAAAAGCAGTAGCTTTTATGCCAAAATTTTCACTTCTTCCCCAACTACAATCATCAACTTGTTCACCTTTTAAGATCAAATCAGTCTGAGTTCAACCTAAAAATGCTGCAAAATAAAGGTTAACACAAACCAGTGATGAATCCAATCACCACTTTGCTCTTTCCCATTTTTGTATTTGAAAACGGTTGAAAGATTATAAATATTAGAAATTCAATTTGACTGGATAATGAATATTTAGAACACCCAGCTGCTTCCTTCATATCATTCTCTACCACTGCAATTTTTTTTGCCTCATTAAAAATTGACATGAAGATAGCTTTAAATCAAATATGATGAATACCATTAGATATACAAAAATTAATCTTATATGCTCATAGACATTAATTACTCAGCTGGCAGAAGTATAGATAAAAGGAAAGATATTATCCAAAGAAGATCCCTTGAAGTCTACACCTAAGATTCTAAGATCTTAACCAAAACATTATTAAAGATCCCCATAGAGAATGAAATACCAGAGAAGACAAAAAATTGTGAAGAATATGATGAACTGGGTTTTTGGCTTTTTATGAATGTTTCAAAAAATAATCAAGGTCTAATATTAAACTTAAGTAAAAACTTGTAATTATTCTAAGACAGCAGAATGTGATACACAATGTGTTTTCTACTATAGTTTTGAGAACCAGGAATAATTTTCCAGGCACCAAAATTGATATGGCTGACATACTTTGAAGACCAAGAAATTACATGATGCAAATAATAACGGCAGTAATGATAAAGACGATAACATGTTTATATAGTACTCTAATGTTTCCAAAGGCTGTACATACATAGTATCTCATTTGATCACTACAACTATCCTGTAAGGGAACCAAGACAAATAAGAAGATACACACCATACAGATGAGTTAACTGATCTGAAGCTCAGAGACATACTCCCACAACGACTTACTGACACAGGGTCACAAACCTAGTAAATAATATTTAAGGAATTATAGTTTCGGTCTTATGACTTCCTAAGCCAAGGGCTCGCTGTAATATACCATGCTACCTTTTATCACTTAATTAAAATATCAAGATTCCTACTAAGTCACTGTGCCTAAGTCACTATGAATCCTTAAGGATGAGAAATGATTCACCTTTTAATTTTCATTGGTTCTATAGTTTCAGGGTTTTAGAGCATGGTCCAAGGAGGATGTCAGTGAGGATACATTCATAAGGTCAAATGAAGGTAGAAAAGGCCTGGACATCCCCACTTAACAACCATTTAGTAAATGACTTCTCTACTAAGCACAAAGCAAGATGCAGTATGGCATGGTGAACAATGGACTGATATTCAAATGAAGAGCTGAATGCAAGTGTCACCTTACCACATATTCTCTGAGTCTCAGTGACCCTGGAAATACTTTCAGATGAAAAATTACAGAGAAACTGCTGATTGACATGGGTGAGTAGAGTTGCCATACTGGCACCCTACAAGGATTCTCAGGTCTACCTCTGTTCCAAAATGTACAAAACATTTTTCTAGGTTCAAACATTTAAACAAGAATTATATAGTACCTACCTGCAAGAAGGTTAAATTCAGCATTCACAAAATCTTTCACTGACTTATCCAACATTATTTCACATTGCTCTTCCCTTCATGCATTCTGTTCCAACTAGTCAGGTAGTTCCCCACATCTGGAACGAATTCCCTTCTCACACCTACGTTGTAAAATCCCTAGCTTCCTTCAAAGCACAATTAGGTGCTGCCTTCTATTCAAGATTTCTCATAACTCCTCTGGTTATTAGAACTCTCTCCCTCCTGAAATTACTTTATATATTTTTGCATGTATTTACTTATAACCATGTTTTATCTCCTTAATAGAATGTAAGCTCCTTAAAGTCAGGAACTGCTAATTCCCTGAGCCTAATATGGCACCTTTGCAAACAGTAATAGCTTAATAAATTAATTACTGAATTGAGTATGTACAATACATATACATAGCTGACTTGTGTTCTATAAAGGATGGCACAAGGTATGGCATAATAGGGATAATTCAGAGAATCAGACAAAATGCTCAGCAAAAAATTGGAGGAAATATTTTCATCTCTGAATCAGAGAAGGCATCATAGAGGAGGTAGACACCAAAAGTAAGCCTTGTTGTACGGAAGTAATTATTCTGATAGGAAGAGATCAGAAAAGGGTGCATGGAGCAGACTGTGTCTGAATACAAAGAGGCAGATGATGATGCTATGTTGAGTTCAAAGAAAACTTAACAGCCCATTTTGAATGAAACAGAGTACGTAAAAGGGAGATAAAATTAATAAAGCCAGAAAGTAGGTTTGCATAACGCTGGTTCACAATTATCTTGTTTCTTCTTGATGTACGGAAATATTTGTTTGTTGATAATTAAGTTCATATTAGCAGATATATATTTTTAAAAAGTCAATGAAGAGCCAGATAGGCTAAGGTATTTTTATTTTCTATATATTCTCAAAATCAGTTTATGGAAGTCTGAACAATGGAACAGAGAAGTTGAGAAACCAAGAATTTCCTCAAGTGACTGCTTGATAGATAACTTCAATTTCTATATGTGTGTGTGTGTGCTAAGAAGATAGGGAAATTGGAGAGAATGTCTGCTTCTCCCTACCTCTCAGATATATTTGTAAGGATAAATGATGTTTTCTATATGTGTGACTATTCTAGGATCACTCTATAAGGAATGAGATATCATGTTAGTTTTGGAGGGGATTGTGTTTTTAGTTTTTGGTTTGGGGCATTCTGATTTATCATGTTAGAGTCCTAAGCATCATAGTAATTTGGCATTCTTACTTTCAGTCTTACAAATCATTCAAGTCCCATGAGAAGGCAAATCTCATTATTCTGGTTTGCAGAGGACTAGTCTGCAAGGCAGAGTCAAGGGCTGTGGAAAGCTGGGCCAAAAACTTGCTATGGAAGAGGAACTACTGCCTCTAGGGTCAGATGGTGACTTAAGATTCCAGCCGTTTCAGCTGTGTCAAGCTCACCCAAACTACATTTTTAGCCTACTGACAAGCAATGCCTCTCTCTGTGGGAAGACTGAGATGCTACTCATGCTAAATATTTATAGGGGTTACCGGAGTGAAAAAGAAAAGGGAAAAAAACTATCCAAAGGAACATTCACTGACTTAGGAAAATGATTTTTTTTTCAAACTCGAGGAAAAAGAAATAGGAAGAGGGAGAAGAAAGCACAGACCAGTCATATTACACTTATATTTAAAGATAAAGGACAAAATTTAAAGGATTTTAAAAACAACATTATCATGTGAGCATTTGATCTTATTTTCTCTGGAGATCTCAAAATACTTTTTTTATATGATTACTCATTTTCATTATTATGGAGTAGATGAATACTACACCAACCATTTTGTTCAAAGATCACTATTACAGGTGTGAGATACTTAGTTTTGTTAAAGCACCAATCTACCCAGTGGTACTTTCCATGTCTAGAGGAGTTAATCTACCTCTGAAAATGTCAAGTTTATTCTCAGATGGAAGAATCTGAGTATATGTGAGTTCATCCTTCGTTGCCAAAGAAGACCATGCCATCAGAGAAATAATGACATGACTGGCACCTGACTGTGTTTTGAGTGAGGGAGGGCTGTGCAGATCACCAGTCTTACTTCTCCTCCAGAGCCATCTGAATCCAGTGACCAGATATCCATCAGGATGACTGGAGATGACCCAGGATGAGGCAAATGGGGCTAAGCGACTTGCCCAAGGTCACACAGCTAGTGAGTGTCAAGTGTCTGAGGTGAGATTTGAACTCAGGTTCTCCTGACTCCTGCACTGGTACTCTATCCACTGCACCACCTAGCAGCCCATACCTAATATAACTTCCTGTGCGAAGAAGAGCAACCCTCCCTTTGACTTCATGTCTCCCCTATCCTGCTGCACCTATTCTTTAAGAGGAAGGAGGTCTTCTACTCAATAATGAGAACACTCCTACATCTGGTTATACTTTTCACATCCCAATGACTCTGGATATCCAAACCTCATTCCACACCCTCTACCACTTGATTTCTTGTCTGTATCCCTTTCAATCTTTCCACCCCCAAAGTTTCACCCTTAACTTCATGCAGCACCTCCACTGTGCCCTCTGGAATGTTTCTTCCACAGACAACAAACTTTCCTTCATCTTAAATGTATTCCTCTCCCACTCCACCCACTAGTTTTTACTGAAATCTCAAGTTCCCCTAATGACACAAACTCCAGGGATACTCTTTCTAGTACTGGCTGCATCTTCCTGCATTCTCCTTGGCTCACAGGACGAGGTGGGGAATAGTGGAATATGGAATAGTTCTTGCTCCCCACTGCCACTTCCAAATTCTTCCTCTTCCTCCATCACTTGGTAATATGTCTTCCTCTAAAGTTCATTCTATTTATATCCACCCAATCAAAATTCTGGTAGCTGTTGTCTACAGACCCCTTCCTTCCTCAATGAGTTTGATACCTGGCTTACAATTTTTCTTTATAGATAATGATTCTCTCTTGAGAATCCGTAAAGGATTTACGTAAGGATTAAATCGTAAAACTTAGTTCCTTAACATACTCACTTCCCTTGACTTACACAAAGATGGTCATACTTTTGATCTTTCCACCATCGACAAACGTACCACCCCTATTTTCAAGAATTCTGAAATCCCCTTATCTGACCATAATCTATTGGGGTTTTTTTGCCTCTCCTCTGCTTTCCTTTACATAACCCTACTCTTCATCTGCACCATGATCTCCAATTCCTTGACCCCTCAATTTTTCCAGGCCATACTTCCTTGGCGAACTAATTCAGCTCTACATTGTCCTCTCTTAAAGTCCCAGACCTCTTATATCACTCATCACACCTAGATGAGCCCTAGCCTTGGCTTATTCCTACCATTCATTGACTTTGCTCCAACACATGTGCTGTTGAATCAAGGTGCAGAAAATCACACAAGTGTTCTGACTGGGTACAGTACACATTTATGTTTCATACCCCCAAATGGGCTCTCACTGCTGCTAGGCAATTTCACAATATCTCCTTTAACACTTCATTATCCCACTCTCCACAGAAACTCTTCCAAACTTTTTTATCCCTCTTCAAACCTTCCATGGTTTCTCCCCACTGCCTCAGCAGAAAGCTTTTTCTCATATTTTACAAGAAAAAAATGAGGCTATTTGTTATGGATTCTCTCTTCTTCCCTCTTTCTATCTCCTATCACTCAGAGGTCTTATGTCACTTTCTTATCTTTCACCACTGTCTTACATGATGAAGTGGTCTTATTCCTCACCAAGGATATCCTGTCTAGTTGCTCAAATGATCCCATTCTATCCCATCTCTCTAACAGATTCTCACTATGTCAGGTATTCTAAATCTCTCCCTTTCCACTGGTTCATTTTTTACTGTCTACAAACATGCCTATATCTCCCTTATCCTGAAAAAAAAACTTTCACTTGATCCTTCCATCTTTGCTAAATATCATCTTATACCTCTTCTGTCCTTTGTAGTTAAACTTTTGAAAAGTCCGTCTACAGTTTGGGGCATCTACTTTCTCTCCTCTCATTCTCTTTTCAACTCTTGACAATCTGGCTTCCAACACTATCATTCCAATGAAACTACCCTCTCCAAAGTTACTAATGGTCTCTTACTGGGCTCTTAGTTGCCAAATCCAAAGACTTCTTCTCAATTCTCATTCTCCTTGATCTCCTTGTAGCCTCTGACACTGTTGCTTACTCTCTCCTTGATACTCTCTTCTCTCTAGGTTTTCAGAACACCAACTCTCTCCTATCTGACTGCTCCTCTTTTGCTTGATCTTCCTCCAGATCACCCCCACCCCCACTCCCACCCCTTTTATCTGTAGGAATCCTTCAGAATTCTGTCCTAGGCCTGCTTCTCTTTTCCATCTATAGCACTTTAATTGCATCATCTTTATGCTGAAAATTTTCAAATCTACTTTTCCTGCTCCAATCTGCCTGCTGACCTCTAATCTCACATCTCCAAATGTCTTTCTGACAGCTATAACTGCATGTTCTTAAATTCAGTATGTCCATAACAGAACTCACTACTTTTCCCCCAATCTATTCACTTTTCCCTACTTCTTTAGATGGCAAAGAAGATATTAATGGATTGCAATCTCTACCCTCAGAGAAGGTAAAGTAGTTACTCCTTTGTTCCTCTCTACACGCAAACACATAAAAGAATTATCAAATCTTTGCTAAGAAAAACAAAGACTTGATGGTAGAAGTTAAAATAGATCAGGGTTGTAAACTTAAAGCAAACTTGCAATTTGAGTTCAAGAAGATTGATCAAGCATGTTCATGTTCCCATATATTCTCTGCACCATATCTCCCAAGTGGCCAAAGCACAGTGGCAATGGCAATATAACAAGTCCCCATTTAATACCTTTCAAGAAACACAAAAATTCTCCTTAAGCAGACGGGTGAAATAATACACTCCTTTCTCTCATCACACTGGAACTGCAGGATGTATATTACTCGTTTAAATATATTTGCATAAAATGCTAAGTTTGCTCAAAAATATCTTTTAGCAAGGACTAAACAGCATAAAATACATTAAAAAGTTGTCTGCCTTTGAAACCATTATCAATCCTTCATAAACTGTTTCTAAAAGCAGTGATCCAATTTACACATTTTAAAGCAATTTTTAAAAACTTCTGAAGAGACAAAGTTTCATCATATGTTTTCTATTGCAATTATTACCTTACCACTCAATTTATATTTTCTTTTATAGTTCCTTGTTTTTTAAGTATCTCAGTAAAGAAATTCAATAAACATTCGATAGAAACTGTATAACACTTTAAAAAAATTTCTTTAGTACCTCCTCAAACTTGCAAGCAAGCTGGGGAGGACAGGGGGTAAGGTGAATAGACAAACAATATTTAATGCCCAGATTACATCAAGCAATATGAGAGGCATCCTCACTGAATAGTATCCTGCACAGGCACAACTTGGACCGCAACTAACTGTGAGGAGATACAATATGACTGTGATTAATGGGATATCAAAATCTCAGAAGACAAATAGCAGGTAAGCCCAAGGGTAATACAAAGATACAAAGTAGATTTTAAGAAGGTAGCAATATATTAATAATTGTGACTTCAGATATAAGAAATGGAATATAAAACAACATTCAGGATATTCATACTATCAAAAACTAGGCACTCAGTGATAGCAAATAGAACTGTGAATAATACTATAGTGAATATATCAAAAGTCAACGGAACCATGATCTTTCTTGAATGGATCAGATGACAACTAATAAATGCTTTCTCATTCTATAAGATTTTGGTGCAAGTCTTCCTATATATACACCATAAAGGATCTACTAAATGTACAGAAAACCTTTTGGGAATTAAAAAGCATTTCATAGGAAACAATGCAGTACTCAGGTTATTAATTTGTTATCAATCATTATATGACTAGCCCACCTTTTTCATGTTTAAATTTCACAGATGATATTTTTTACAATATTTGACATGGCACTGAGAGAGTCACAGGAAGAAAAGAGGAACTATATAGATGTGTAGTGAAATTACTACACAAAGTATAGGAAACAGTGTCTATAAACTGCAGGCAGAAGATTTGATATTGTTTCAATTACTTTAAAAAGATCAATATTCCCAATGTCAATATGGTTATAAAGATATACAGCAATAGCTATAAGATTCAAGTATTCTCTACTTAGGATAGTAAACCTAAGAATAGGACACCATGTTCAAGTTAAAAATAAATGTTTTAGTGAAGTCCTAGTTACCAAAATTAAGATCATGTGGACTGTGTGAGAAAAGTGTATTTATATAAGAATATATGCAGAACAGCTATGCTGGGTACGACCCAATAGTTTGAGTAAATCTCCAGCATTGCTATCTTGAAACATTTTAAAGGAGAATATAGCTGCCCCTTTCACAGAGTATGACTACCTTCGATGGTATAAATCTCAAAAGATAAGGACCAACACATCAGTAATCTTTTAAAACTTCCTTAATCTTTTTATGGATTATCCATTTCTTCACTGGGTAGTGAGTCCCTCCTCAATAGGTCTTCAAGCAAAGTCAAGATTTCCTTACATTGGAGATATTATAGAAGGGATTCCTGTATAGGTATAATGAATTAGATGGTCTCCACAGTCTGTTCCAACTCTCAGATTCTATGAATTTATCTAGTCCTTATAAAATAGTTGTTTATATTTTTATTCTACTATCTTATGGGCTACAAAGACCCACAAGTTTACTATACATTGTACAAAGTAACATGGTAATTACTGTCTAATATATCCTGTTTCACTGGGGAAAGAGACATTCTAGATACACGAATTTTCCAGGTAACTGAAGAATTTCAGTACACTTAATTTACCTGGTTTCCTTGTCTACTAACTCTAGAGAATTCTAGGAAGATAACTGATTTCAAATTTCTTTTTTACACAACTCTCATACCAATAAAATATCTTTCTTCTTTCCATTATATCAACTTCATTGCTCATTACTCACTGTTACTGACCTCTATTAAAGTTGTCTATCTCCTATAAACAATGTGTTTATTTCTCTAGAATTTCTTCACAATGCGCTGCACAGTACTTGTTCAGTAAACACTGAATGATGCCAAACACTTCAGTTCCTTTTATTTCATCCATTTTGGGTACATCCACATTCTTTATCAAACATACATACACAACACAGTCACACACATTTCATACTGAGGGAATTTGTACACTACTCTAAACATATTGCAGTACTCTGTGTTATTATATATACTTGATACTTTCTTTGCTACAAATCCCATAATGTAAAAGTACAGCTATCTAATTTCTCTTTCATTTTCTGCAGAAAACCTGCCATTTAAAAAATGCTCTCACCAAGATCCCTTTGACATAAGGCCAAATATGTATACATAAAGGAAAAGGATTGTACTAGGTAGGAAGTAGCTAACTTGCACTCACAGAATCTTGAGTTTAAGGAATATAAAGAAGGAGATGGAGAAGAAAGAGAAAAAGAGAAATAAACTCAATCAAAAACACAGCTTGTTAAATGGGTTGCTTTGAGAACCTTACAACATAAATAAAGCAGTCTCTAAAAAAGAAATCCAAATGATCTGAGTTACATTTAGAGGATAATACAGAGGCCAAATGAAAAAAAAAATACAGCAGCATTATAAAAGTATTTCTATGAAAGTAAAGCTAGAGATGGGAAGGGGAAGTATTTTCATAGTAATATTTTTAACAAAACATTTCAGAGAAGAAAAAAAAATCATTGTTACTGTTTGTCAAAACTAAACAAAAAATACCTTTCTTCATCTTCCATATCATCATCAGATGTTTCTTCAGGGCTTCTAGGCTTATCAGGATCTGGCAGTGTACTTGGATCAAATTCACTATTGTTATCACTCCAATCCAAAAAGGCTTCTTCCTCTTCATCTTGAACCTGAGCGGGGAAAAAGAGGGTTGAAGAAACCATTTAGAAAAAATCTTTTCTATTTCCCATCAGTACTTCATTTATAGTCACTCGGTCCAAAAGTTCATCAAGTTTCTACTTGTGATTTCAAATCAGAGGTTTTATATTTTTCTGGGAACTATCTACATCACCTTCAAAGCTGATAGCTATTACCAGCAATACTGAAACATATAATTTAAAAAATGAAATCAAATGTGATTTAGAAAATATATCCCTAACTGATGCCACTAAGATTTAGGAGTCAAAATAAATTTCTGTTATATGAGTTAATACCACTATTGGTTGGTTGTTGTCCTTCATTCTCAAAGATGACAAAAATGACATCACCATGATAAAGTGAGGTTTCAGTGTGTACGACTGTGGCTAAGCAGACCAATACAAGTTCAGAATGCTCTACCACAGATTGGGCACAGAAACTGTGTGAACATTTGATGTGGTTTCTCCAAAAGTGCACATCCTACATTTCCTGCATGCTGTTTTAATTCTGCTTTGCTCACAGAATACAGCACTTTTTCTGATATGGGGAATAATACCACCATATAGAAGTTAAGTGGTTCTAGCTACCTCACCCCAACTAGAGAAGCTCTTTGTGAGTGAACCAATGGTGGTGTAGAGTAAAAAGTTAAGAAATAACTGTCTCAATAAAGAGATAAAATAGATATTGATTTTAGTAATCCTGTTTAATAAACTTTTGTTTCCTAATCTGAAAAATAGGGACAATAGAACGTATACACTCCCTATCTTATGGGCTATTGTTAGGAAAACAATTTTTAAACCCAGTAGTGTTTTGTAAACCTTAAAGCATGATAAAAGTGAAATATTAAGTTATTATTGGAAATAATACAAAATCAAACCAGTTGTAAACATTTCTTAGCATTTATTCTCAAACAAATGGATGTGTTTCAAAACTACTAACATTTCATACCAAAAACAAGCAAATCCAAAATGGATAAGACTTTAATGTAGGTCTGACCACATTTGGCCACTTTTCTAAGTTGATTTCCAAGGAGCTACATGCACAGACAAGACTTCTACTAATTCTGATATGTTACTTCAATCAATAAACATTTACTAAGCATTATTTTGTGCTACATGTTGCATTAAGTGCTGGAATACAAAGACTTTTAAAAGTCCTGTTTTTAAAGGCTTACAATCAACATAAGAGAAACAAAATGTCAACATATAAATATATACAAAACATATTCATGCTCTATATAATGAGAAGATGGCAAAGAGGAGACAGCTAGGGAGACTGGTGGGGAACAAAGGGACACGTTAAAAATAAAATAAAAAAAAATCTATGGACATACTTTTAAATGATGAATATCTGATATAATCAATGGGTTTAAGGTGGATGTGTTCCTTTCACCCATTAGATAAAACCAACATTGCCACATACATTTAATACAATATCATAAATACTTTTTAGAGGTCAATAAAAGCTTGTGCAAGAGTTTCTCTTCAAGTTACTTTACAATTATTCTTCACACTAACGTTATGAGTCACTGCTAAATGACCCTTTTATTTCTAATACATTTGTGCTTTCTCAAAAATTGAACAACAATTTAAAATGAAAATGCATTTAGCTGTGTAGACCACTCATCACTAGTGAAGTCCCCTCACACTTTGTGAAGTGCACTCCCCTGACAACCTCTAAACATAACAAAAAGATAAACAAGTAAAGAAAATGTGAATTAATCCTACTGCAGGCTTGCCTTATCACTTCTCCACCAAAATTCCCTTGATATATGTATGAAAGGTCAGATAACAAGCATGAGAAAGAAAAGAAAAACATGCCTGCAATCAAAAGCAGTAAGCAGAATACTCAATAACATGTGACATCTTTTACTTGAAAATAATCAGACACCAAAAGGTTTAATGTTGTTATATACACAGCAATGCTGCTCTCTTGGGCAACCAACTTCCATTTGGAATAAAAAGGCCTGGGTTTAAATCTTAACTCTGTTGCTCTCTACTTGACTTTAGGCAGTTGAAGGGATCAAGAAAAGTTTCATGTACAATTATAGTACTTGAAGTAAATCTTGCAGAGAGAATCTATAAGATAGAGATGAGGAAGGAGTACATATGAAATGCAGACAAGTAAAAGACAGGTGGTTTAGCATGAAAAACAGAGAGAACATACTCTGCGCTACATCATGGAGTATGGGAAATGGAATAATGTTCAATGAAGTTAGAAAGACAGTCTGAGCAGAACTAGGAGAACATTGTACACAGTAACAGCCCTACAGTGTGTGTGGACTGTTTCTGACAGACTAAAGCCCTTCACAGCAATGCAAGGATCTAAAACATTCCCAAAGGACTCTTGAGATAAAATACCATCCAGATCTAGAGAAAGAACTATAGAATCAGAATGCAGAATGAAGCAGACTATTTTCTCTTGCTATGTTTTGTTTTGTTTTTTCTCATGGTTTCTCCCATTCATTTTAATGCTTCTATGCGACATGACTAATGTGAAAATGTGTTTAATAAGAATGTATGTGTAGAACCCATATAAGATTGCATACCATCTTGGGGAGGGAGGTGAGAGGAAGGGAGAGAAAATTTAAGACTTATAGAAGTGATTGTTGCAAACTGAAAATAAATAAATTTAAAAAAAGATATGAGCAAGAAAGCTGATAAAGACAGAAATAAAAGAAAACTTGAGAATGTAACAGTAATATGGTTTCTAATCTGAGGTATTCTGTGCACAAAGTTTACAAATTTTGATCCCCTTAAACCACTAATTTGTATTATTATGTCTTATATTAATTACTATTTATAGACACACACATAACACATTTATTTTTCCAAATATATGCTTAAAAAAAATCCTTCTGGTTTAGAATTCAAAAAAAAAAAAAGAAAGAGAGTCCGACTGAGACAAAGTTGTAAAGGGTTTTGAAAGTTAAATGAAATAATTTATATTTGATTTTAGAAGTAATAAGAAGTCACTGGAATTTATTGTATAGGGAGTGATACTCAGGAACAGCTCGATAATAGAAGCTGAGTTCAGTATCAGTCTACTGGAACCTCTAACCAGGCTAAGTCCACAGGAGTACTGTCGAAAATTAACTCAGGTCAGGGATTTGTAGATTTCAGAACATGAAGGTAGTGATCAGACTTTTCCCTGGAACAGACTATTTTGGGAACACTGAAAGCTTTAAGTCCCTAGCCTAAGTAATTAATGAATAATAGAAAATTCAATATCCCAAGAAAGCAGCAGCAGGACTCGAGGACAAGAGCCCACTTAAGCCATTTTCTCCAGAAGAGGACAGAGTCCAGACCTAACAAAGTCCCAAGTGAGGAAACAGAAGAAGAAGAAGAAAAAAAAAGCCCAACATAAAGAGCTACTGGTAACAAGGACACTCAAGAAAGAAAGCTAGCAGAATAACTCCAAGATATCTTCAAATAAAATCTCCACGGAAAACAAAGCTTGGGCACAAAGCTTTTCCAACAGGGGAAATAAATGAACCTTTGATTAACCCTTTTAATAAGATCAAGATTAAAGCAAAGATGTCTATTATCATCACTACTATTCAGTATATATAATGCTAAAAATACCAGCTATAGCAGTAAGAGGAGAAAGTGAAATTGATAGAATTAAATACAGGCAAAGAAGAAACAAAATGATCCCTTTTTGCAAATGATATGATGGTTTGCTTAGAGTCCTAGAAAGACAACTACAAAACTAAATGAAATAACAACTTCTTCAACAAATTTGCAGGATACAAAATAAACCCACATAAATCATAAGTTATTTCTGTATATTACTGACAAAATCCAGCAAGAAGGGATAGAAAAGGAAATTCCATTAAAAATAACTAGAAAAAGTATAAAATGCTTGGGTGTCTCCTTGTCAAGACAAACACAAACTATAAATGAACATAAAAAGATCCAAATAACTGGAGAAATGTTAATTGCTCATGGCTAAATCAAGCCAATCTAATAAAAGTGACAATACTGCATGAAGTATTTATTCAGTGCCATATCACTCTAACTACCAAAAGATTACTTTGTACAGCTAGAAAAATAATAACCACATTCATTCAGAGGAACAAAAGGCTAAGAACTTCCAGGAAATTAATGAAAAAAGTGGAAGAGAAGGGGGCCTAGCAGTACTAAATTTCAAGTCATATTAGCAAGCAATATTAGCTCTTTTAAAAACTAGTACTGGTTAAGAAATAAGAATTAAGAATTTGGTACTGGTTAAGAGATTAGGTACATAATATATAAAAAGAAATTAGATTTATTAGGTATATGAAAGGAAATGAGCACAGTTTTACCCTGAGGTTAGGAACTCTGATCACCAGAATGATCAACACAATCTGGAACAGTAATTTCAGAAGACTAGTGAACAAACAGGCTGCCTACCCCCGAGGGAAAGTGATGGACTGAGAACGTACCCTGTGACACTTCTATTTTTGGACAGGGACGTGGACAAGAATTTGTTTTGCTTGACTGTGTGTGTGTATGTGTGTGTGTCTTCCTTCTTCACAGGAATGTAAGGGGAGTGGTGGGAGGCAGAGAAGGCAGAGTTTCGTGAAAGTAAAATTTAGCTAAACTATAATAATGTGTACAGTTCTTGAACACAGTATACATATTTTACTATATGGAAACACCAAATACCATTTCACCTATCTTTTTTCATATCTATCAACAATGGAACTGGACTTTGGAATATGCTGACAATTTAAACATTAATAAAGGAACAGAAATTACTGTAGAATTTATGGGAATTATGGTATAATTATGAAAGCATACATAGGCAACATTATGAAAAATCATTCAATTTTCTTAAGTAAATGTCTATGTGGAAAAAGTGGTAATTCAGAAACATGAAATCCTCTGTTTTTAAACACTCATAACCCTGCAGCTGGTTTATGTCAGCATCAACCTCTTGTTATTGATGTTAACATTCCTGCACCTCACTGACGTGGTTAACTTTGTGGCTACACTATTGATGTCACACCACATTACCTGTGTTACCACACCCCTCAACTCTGTGACAGTGACAAATGAATTTAGGGTAAAATCTATTCTGTCAGAAGTACAATTTCAAACTACAAGGATTATAGAGGTGATGTGAAGACATATTTCGATTTTTTTCCTTTTGTTATTAATCTTTCCTCTGCCTTTCTATTCAGTCACAGTACCAAAAAAAATCAGAGCCTTTAAAAATTATATCCTCTGCTAGACATTCGCAATAAGAAGAAACACTCATGGAAAAGATAATCATTCAATATTTATTAGTGAACCATGTAAAGCTATAATAAGCATGAAAAATCTGTTGAAAAAAATCAAGAATAGATTTATATGGTTAAATAAATATGTGAAATCCTCACAAAAGCTGAATTGTAAAAGAAGACAATATATTTAATTCTATTTTAAAAAGCACTAAATACAGTGTAATACTGTTCATCTGCTACTATTTCTGATTAAACAGAAATGAAATATCAGGTAAGAAATGTAGAGATAGTTTATTTTCACATGGTCGTTGAGGATCAATGTGTATACTTTCATGTGATATATGTGTGAATTCTTATTATTTGATACTCTGTATTTCCTTCATCTTGCCTTTCCACAATCTCAGGACTACAGAAAATTAAAAAGACATTGCCTTTCCAGGAATAATGGCAGTTTGGTATTACTGATCTGATTACCAAAACTAGAACCAGAAGTAAGGGACAGAGGATGGGCACAAATGGCAGAATGCAATTATATTCAATACTTGTTGGATTTTCCCTTCATAATACAGGGGCCATACCATGATGAGGAAAAAAACCCAAACTTCTAATAGCAAGTTTATATGACATATTACATTGAAATATAATGGAAACTATAAAATTAATACTACAAGAAGTTTTAAATTTATCATTTATCATTTCAGGGGACAGAATTTGACATTTAATAGATTTATATGTGACAATATAAAATTTAACATGGAAGAAAGAGTAGTTTTATAATGGGCTTCTAGTAGAGGGTTTTTTTTTAATGTTTCTATAATGGTTTTGTACACTTATCTGACTTTGAAGTAGGATGGAGGGAGGAAAGGGAAAGTAACATGTATTTATTATCTATATGAATAGACTAATACCCCCTTCCTCACTACAGACATACTTAGTAAAATGTATGACTGCTGTATGTTATTTCAGATTGTTGAAAAGTAGAACTTTATACAGGTTATATATCAAAAGACTGAGGTCACTTATAAGAGAGGAAAGTTATTCCCTCAAAAAAGGTACCAATTTGTGCTAACACTGAAGATGATTTTGAAATGAGGATATAAAAATGTATAGTAATAGCAGTGATAAATTAGGTCATTAGGTCATGTGGCTATTTGTTCTTCCTGTCTTCACTTGAGAAGCTACAAAATTTAACATATTGATATATAAATTTTGTTCAAACACTGAAAGTCAGTGCTTTGAGACCACTTGCTCTGAGGGACTTTCTAAAGATAAAAATATGATCTAGACAAGATAACTGAAGAAAAAAACCAAATGTATATAATGTAATGCACATAAAAATGTACACAGTAGATCTTTATTGGATACCAATACTTTAGGTATCTCTATTTTAAATCCTGTAAGGTATACTACCAATGAATATTGCAATTATTTAGTAGATAACCTCCATGAGTGAGGGAGGCTGAATAAAATAATGGTTTGAGGGACAATTTTTCTGTCATGATTCTCCTCAAACTTAACTAGGATATCCTTAAATGACTGATAACAGAATCCATTGCTAGGCCCATACTCCAAGTCATCCTACAGTTGCTAGACTCTAACTGAGTTTATAATGGACGTGTGTGTGTGTGTGTGTGTGTGTACATACATATATATAGATATACATAGATATACATATCTATGTATATCTATATATATATCTATATATATCCTTTGAAAATCCTGAACACCAGAATGACTGCATGTATATGACCTATATAAAATCTCCTGCCTTCTCAGTGAGGGCAGAGGAGAGAGAGGAAAGGAGAGAATTTGGAACTCAAAACCTTAGAAAACAACTATATAAATTGTTTTTACATATAAATGGGAAAAATTAAAATATTAAGAAGTTTGGGAGAAAAAAGAATGAAAATTAAGAACACTTCCATATACATTTAAGGCATAGTAGAATCTTAGTAGGGGCTGGGACCCAACTAGTTAGTTAACATAAAAAATGTCAGATATTTGGATACAGTAATCCAGAAACAGTGATTATAAGAAGGAAAACTTCTAAATCATATAGACCAGGACTTGTTAGCCTTTTTGTATGTCAACGACCGTTTTGGCAGTCAGATGAAACTTATGGATCCCTTTTCAGAATGTTTTTTTTTTTTTAATTCAGGATTGAATGAGGTTAATGAAAATAGAAATGTAATTATTTTCCCCTATTCAATTTTTTTCCAAATCCTTGATAAGGGTTCATGGGCACCAGGTTAGTCTCTGTTACAGGTGAAAGATCACCAGACACTTTGAAACAAGGACTTACGTCACTTTTTCAATTCATATTTCATAGGGAGACTTATTTCCTTGGGCAGTTTGTTTTGGAGGCTCTCAGTCAATCTTGCCTTCTTTGCCTGATTTTTTAGTGATCTGCACAGCCCTCCCTCACTCAAAACAAAGTCAAGTGCCAGTCATGCCATTATTTCTCTGACGGCATGGTCTTCTTCAGCAACAAAGGATGAACACACCATTTCCTGGTAGAGGAAGAAGGAAATAAACTTTTTTATAAATGTCTACTATGTTCCAGGCAAGGTGCTAATTACTTCACCTCACTTATCTTCACAAAAACCCTAGGAGGTTAAGTACTATTATCATCCCCATTTTACAGCGGAGAAAACTGAAGTGAACAGAGACTAAGAGGCTTGACCAGGATCAGACAAAAGTGTGAGAGACTATGTTTGAACTCAGGTCTTACTAATTACAGGCCTAGTGCTGTATCCATTGCACCACCTAGCTACTTCAATGCAGGTATATTTCCAGATAGCTACTTTAAAATAATTTGCTTGGTTCTTGCTAATTCAAATAACAAAATGAGTACTTTTCCCTCTTCTTTTGCTATTTTTCCATATGCTGTGCCTAACTTACAGCATAGAGAAAAATCATTTTAGGGTCACATAAGTAAAAAAGAAGCTTTAATAAAGCTTTTGTGTTATTGTTTGTTTACATAGAAATAACACATGTTCTATACATCTTTTTAAATTAACATCGAACATAAAGCTCTTTTCAATAAACAGCAAATAATAAAATATACTTTATTTAGCTCTGTATATGCTTAAGTTATGAGGGAAAAGGAACTAATACTGAATCTTAAGAAGGGCTAAATCACTTACTTAATATTTTTGAAAAAAATTAATAAAATAGAACATCTACATTCACTTGGATTCTAAAAAGAAATAGATAGCCAGATTTTTTTTTTTTAATTTTCGCACCCTATTTAAAATTGGGAAACTCAGGCCATGTTGAAACCCTCATTTTGAATTAAGAAAATACTTAACAAACATTCTCCTTTGGAAGTCTTACAGATCATTTTTTTTGGTAGAAAGTTATTCTCATAGGGACTGTTTTCCTATTAAGTATTCTTTCAGAAATTCTTCTAAACACTTTTAAATCCCAACTGTATTTTAGCATCTAATGGATTACCTGTGGGCACTCAATTTAGGGGACAAAGGAAATTAAGTCATATCTAGCCCCATTAGGGAATTATTGGATCCACAGAATCATCTTATTATACAAAGGATATAACACTCGAATAGCCTCATAAATCTCTTAAAATATACACAGGTAAAGAATTAAAATATGTTCATTCTTATCATTTTCACTTGGTCTGATGAATTAAGTGCATACTTTTTTTTTTTTGCTAGATTCTTTCAAAACTAAAATTAGATTACTTATCATATTTTAGGCTACTCATAGAATTCCCTGGTGACATTTTTTAATGCCTTTGCTACTATTAAAATCCTCTGCAGAGGTCAAAAAATACTATGGTTATCTCTTAATGAGAAAAGATTAGCCTTTTTCAGATATTTATGCTGAATGGTCTTTCTATTTCAGTTTATAATTCAGATGAAGACTATGCTAGAAAAATTCCATTTAGAGATATTGCATATTAGCAAATAAAACATTTAAGACTTCAGCATATGCCCTCCAGTGCCCAACTTATTCACAGGAGAGGGAAAATTTTAACGAAGTCCTTTGTACTTTCTCTGAGGTGAGACTTCATGCTGACCCCCAGAGTTTCACAAACCTCTAAGAACAGATCCAACACTTGAGGTATAATGAATCTTATATATGATCCACATATATGTTTATGTCTATTATTAAAATACAGTCCAATTTTCAGAAAACAACTCCCTAGGAAACAACATATGCTCATGAACGTGAGATTTACAGGGATGCAAGTGGTTTTTGTTTGTTGGTTTGTTTATTGGTTGTTTTTTTAAGAGGCCTTAATCTGTGAAACTAAAAAATTAGACTAACAGTGGAATTCTCAAACACCACGTGTGAAATTTCATGTGCTTAATGTCTTACCCAAGGTTCAGCTTTTGATGAAACGTTGAGACTAACCCTGTGAAGCCTGAGAGCCAAGATGCCTACAGGGCAGGGCACGGTCATGACAGGAACTCTTAAGCTTCAAAAACTTTGAAATCTAGGACGCTAAAAATATTTTCCCTTCAAAATCAGAAAGCAGTAACAAAACAAACTAGGTGTTTTAATTACAAGTGTTGTATATATTTGAATGAATAGCAAAAACAAACTCACTGAAAGTTACCAAAGGATTCAGAAGTAGAGAATGAGTTAATAGATGCTGTTCCTGACCCAACTGATTAGCAAGTGTGATGCTTTGTTTCAAACAAGTAAATTCCAAAAATGCTGCAAATTCCAACTGAGAAGGATATTTACAAAAATTAAAGAGAGAAGCAGATAACAGAAAGTCAACCTATGGAGAAAATTAATTTGCAATACAACGCAAAGGAGAAGTTTAGAAGCATAAAGCTGGATTAGGAAGAATGCAAAAGAAATGAAACAAGATAGGTAGCCACACCTGGGAGTACCCCAAGAGACTTCAATGACAAGAAGAATAAAAATCAGAAAGAGCTCAGTGCAGGAAATATTCTACAAACAGTGCTAGAAAAATGACAGAATTTTAGAAATGCAAAGATCCTTGGGAAATGAACAGAATCTAGCCCTTCATTTTAGTACTGAGAGGGCCAAGAGCAGAAAGGTTAAATTCAGGGTTTAAAACAGTTTGTGTTAGAGTTGGAACTTGAATCTGGGTTCTCTAAAATTATGCCAGGTGAGAGACCATAAGCTCTAGAAGGTCCAACAACTGGGAAAGCCTTCCAAATACATGTCTTTCATCTGAGTATCAGCCTAGATAAGTTTGCAGAGGCTCACCTACAGATTTATATAGTTGAAAAGATGTCTTCTCAACTAAAGTATCTTTCTATTCATTCCATTTTTACAAGTTCTGAACCATAGAGCCATGGAATTTTATAGTCAGAAAAGAATCTTAGAAATTATTTAATATAGCCCTTTCATTGGAAAAGTGGTAAAAAACAAAATAAAAATAAATAAATAAATAAATAAAGCTGAGACTCAGAAAGCTTAAGTAATAAGCCTGACACCTAAAATTATTGCCCAGGATTTCTCATGGTTGGGTGCCCTTTGTGCTATACCTCCTTGAAATGACTATCAAGTAAAACGGTAAATACAAATATTACAGTGTTCAGTTCAGTGCTGTTGTTCAGTAAGTGGCAAATTATTACAATATAAATTGTATGAGATTCTTTTCTCTTGGCATTATCTTGGTCTTTAATCTGAAATACTGGAATTATACAGTAAAAGTGACACAAACTGACATCTGTTTTTTTGTGAGATTTACCATTTACAAACTAGTGCTGGAATAAACCGTGTATATAAGCCTGTGATTTTTTTTATTATGCCTTATAAAAATAAAGGAAATAAAGATTTTAGAATAAACATACAAACACATACATATATGTTATATCTCAACTCTTCACTCCCCTTAATCTCCCATATCTAATCTTTGTTGAGTTTTGACACTACTCTATCTCCATAATGCATCAAGTTTCCACCCTCTTTTCTTGACTCACAATGCCACTACCCCAGTTCAGGACTTCATTCCCTCTTACCTGAACTACTTCAAATCATCTTAACATGACTTTCCTGCTCCCAAATTCTTCCTTTCACATAACTGACAAAATCATCTTCCTAAAGCACAAGACTAATCATATCACTCCCCAATGTAAGAAGTTTCAGTGGTTCCCTATTGACTAGAGAGACAGCTTGGTATTTAAATGTCTTCATAACCTGACTTCCCAGCAATCTTTCCAGATAGGTCATATTACTTCCTTTCACTTACTTTCCATTTCAGCCAAACTGGCCTTCTCTATACCCTGAATTCAGAATTTTATCTCTTACCCAAAAGGCTTTCCACTGGCTTTTGGTTCTGTGTAGAATGTACTCTTATCTTCATCTATGTCTTGAAGAATCCTGAGCTTACCTTAAGGCTCACCTATGGTTAACCTCCTACAAAAAGTCTTTCATGTAGTATAGTGGAGAGAATGCTGAAGTTGGGAGTCAAGAAGACCTGGTTTCCAAGCTCACGTCAGACATTTAGCAGCTGCGTGACCCTGGGCAAGTGCAAGTTCCTGAATTCCTGTGGCCTGCTCTGGAAGGAGTGTGTGTGTGTGTGTGTGTGTGTGTATGTATGTCTCTGTGTCTGTGTTTGTGTGTGCACGCATATATACATATCTGAGTACTGAGTTCAGGACCAAAAAATAAATAAATAAATAAAAGTAAATCAGAACTCTTTCAGGAAAAATTGGAAATAATGTCCAAAGACAGTGAAAAAGAGTAACCAATAATTGTCTATGAAATGTAAAAAGGAGGGTGGGGACAACATAGCAAAAACGTTAAAATGCAGCACCTAATTCAAGACAACACATTTCCTGCCCTCACTAAGGACACACAAAGAAGATGAAACAGTAAGGTAATTAGAATGATTTCATAAAGTGTACTTAGATATGGATCTTATGGATACATCCCATGTGTTCCTGCTCTTAATGCTATAAAAGATGTAAATGGACCACAAAGAAGCATTTAAGGCACTGGAATGAAATGGAAATGTTAAGGATTCTTAATCTTGGTTTTTGCATGCCATAGACCCTTTTGGCATTCTGATAACATCTATGGATCACTCCTCAGGAATATTTTTTCTCTTTTATATTTTTTAATTATTTGTTTTCAGTTTTCAACAATCACTTCCACAAATTTTAAATTTTCTCCCCTTCCCTCTCCAAGTCAGTATGTAATCTTATATGTGTTCTACACATACATTCTTATTAAATACATTTTCACATTAGTCATGTTGCATAGAAGAATCAAAATGAATGGGAGACAGCATGAGAAAAACCAAAACAAAATATAATACAAGAGAAAATAGTCTGCTTCATTCTGCATTATGATTCCATAGTTCTTTCTATGGATTTGGATGGCATTTTGCCTCATTTGGAAATGTTTTAGGTCCTTACCTTGTTGTAAAGGGCTAAGTCTATTAGGAGCAGTCCTCACACCCTGTGACTATTCTCCTGGTTCTGTTCATTTCACTCAGCATCAGATCGTATAGGTCTTTCTAGGTTTTTCTAAAGTTCGCCTGCTTGTCATTTCTTACAGCACAATAATATTTCATTACATTCATATACCTACCACAACTTGTTCAGCCATTCCCCAACAGATTTCCAGTTCTAGGCCACCATAAAAAGAGGTGCTATAAATATTTTTGTAAACATGGGACTTTTTCCCCATTGTTATGATCTTTTTGGGATACAGCCCTAGAAGGGACACTGCTGGGTCAAAGGTCAGAATATTTTAAATGTATAAAATGAAATATATAAAATTACAAAAGTAACCAATTACACTGAATTACATTTATCAAAATCCTAAAATGACCAAGTTCACAAATCCAGATTAAGAAACTTCTTGTCTAAAAAGTGTCCAAAGTCATGTACTTTTCAAAGATGTAACATTTATCACATGATTTGGAATTATCAAAACCATTGCTGTCTATTATTTATATAAGCATAAAATATTAATTGGAAGATTTATTAAAGATCTCCTAGTTCAACTCATAGTAAGTGAAAATCCCCACTACACCCCACCTGGTACATGGCCACACAGCCTTAGTTCAAATACTTTGATGCAAAAGAAGTCCATTACATATCAAGGCAGGCCATTCTAATACTGGACAGTCAGACAACTGACACTAAGTACTCACTCAATATAATGTAAGTTTACTAAAGAGTGAGTGATTAAAGAAATTCCAATTTAAAAAATCCCACAAAACAGTGAAATCATTTTCTTTAATTCTGAGCAAGTAACAAAGTATGGCAGTTAAGGGAAAGAATTTAAAATTCTTCCCAAATTTTCCCCAAACTGCTTAACTATTATTTTACTCTTATTTCTTCCTCAGAAAAATTTGCTCTTTTAAGTTATTAATATTCAATGACTTTTGAAATGGCTAAGTTATAAGAATATGCCTTTTTGCAAACTAACCCCAAATCAGCAATTTGGAACAATAACAAAATCTATCATTTTTCCCCCATGTACTGAGAAGCCTGCAACTCAATTGCTTATTTTCCCACAGCATTTTTGCAATGAAAGACTAAAGTTAAACAGACAATTAACATACAGATTTTAAGATAAGTGAATGCATCCCTTTCCTGAATCTGTCTTATTATTAGTTATATGCTATAGTTTTCTGATTTCACTGCTCTAGATTATATTAAAATTAGAATATAGTTGCTTGTATCACACAATTAACAAGTAACGCTACAGGTCAGGTAAAGGACAGATAGCTATTTCTCATCTGTACTAGAAAAATGAGCTTTAATTAAAAGAATTTACTAGGAGAAACATTCCCTTTATGAGCATATTTCATCAAGATGATGAAAACTTCAAAGAGAGACTGTCAATTTCCTATCTCTCATTTCCTTCTTGCATACCTTAAAGATAATAAAGTTACAGTAGACATGTCAGTTCCATTTTTCTTTTTCATAATTCATTCTGTCTTGGTTTGCCTATATAGACTATTAGCACCAGTGTAAGGTCTACCAAGCAACAGAGTAAAGAACTTTTGATCTAAAGCACTGGCCTATAGACTTTCATGTCCAGGTCTCTTCGAGCTTGACCAAAAAAAAAAAAAAAATCAATCAACAATTTTACTGTGATTTCAATATTTAATAATTAGATTTTTATAGCATGCATTTCCTGCAGAAAAACTTTAAGCAATATTCTGAGGAAATGCATGGGTTGTGTTAGAAATTCTTCATACCAACAATGAATTCCAATCATTTCTGATGTATAATTAAGATGAATGAATCTTCTAATCATTAAAACGGGAACACAAATCATTTTGTTTACAAAGAAAAGTATTTGAGGAGAATCATAGCTACCTTACCTACTGAATTTATTTGCATTACATTTCTTAGTTTTCTCTTACTTTGTCCTTTTGGAAGGACAAAAAAGCTGTTCATATTTGATAGTCTAATAGTACCTAAGCTAGCCCGATAAAAGATTGACGAAATTCTTTTTTATATCATTCAGATATGTGTCTGAGATGACATCACCTATCTTTGCACAATTATTTTTTTTGGAGGGGGGAGGTATGGAAATCAGGGTTAGCGACTTGCCCAAAGTTTCACAGCTATTAAGTATCAAGCGTCTGAGACTACATTTGAACTCAGATCCTCCTGACTCCGGGGATGGTGCTCTATTCACTGCACCATCTAGCTGCCCCCTAAACAATCATTTAGAGCTAAATACTCTGAGGCTATCATTCCCAGATCCAACATACTGAACTTCAGTCCTTACAGTTTTACTAGAACAGTGCAGTAGAGGAACAAGATGTCAACAAACATACTAAAACCACATTTTTTATTACCATTTCAGAGTTAACAAAACATAGCAAGCAGGAAGGAATTTTAGAGATTACCTAATTTATAATTTTATAGAAGACGTAATAGACCCCGAGGTAAGTAGCTTGTCTAGGGCACAGAGTTAGTTAATGATGGAAGAGGCAGAACTAGAACCCAGATTTATGGAGTCAGTTTCTTTCACTAAATAAAAAATTAGCCAGATAGACTTTATTGCCATTTAAATATTAGCAACAGCAAGTTAACTATCTTGATAATGATCCTCAAACCAGTATCCAGACCAGAATAATTTCAATATTATTGGGCTAAGATTGAGTTTTAAATTCAATCTATACAGTCAAATCAAATATAGAACCTATTCTATGGACTTTATCTAGAATATCTGTTGATACCTGGTACACAAAGACCATTTCCTGCACCAGAAGATTATTGATAGGTCAGACTTTGGTTGTAGAGACAGGCTAGAAGATATGGGAGAATTTTGACAGTTAAATAAAACCATAATACAGATGAAAAGATTAGACGGTTAAAGTAGGAGATTTTCAGCTTTTCTTCCAAATGTGTAGCCTTAGGAGAACAATTTAGACTATACTGCAGCTTCCTGAATTACATGACAGGTCCATGAAAAACAATAAAGGCACACTTTTTATAGACTGCCTGACAGCTTACAACTTCCAGGATAACTGGGTGTCCTGAAAGATATTTGGATGAGGCTGAAAAATAATCATCCTTTCAAAAACACTCCTAATTCAATAGAGAATTATATGGTCTAGCTTGGAGGCCATGAAATTTCAAGTTTCTTAATGAGAAAAATATAAGAATAGTCAGAAGACTAGCTGGGAACTTAAGAAGTCATGTATTCTATCACTCTTTTCTTGGTCAAAATCATGCAAAATTCATAAAAGGTAGATGAAAAGCTAAAATGAAGTTAGTAACCTACTGAAATGAGTGTTCACAGTTTCTTTTTGGTAAAAGGATTATAGTATTTAATATACTGTCACTGTAGAAAACATACCTACCTAACCTAAATATTGAAATAAAGTGTCCAATATCTTCTGGTAATCTATTATAGCATTTAATAACCAGTCATTGCAGACAATATACCTAACCTGAATGTCGCAACTTGTAACAAACACCAGCTTCACTATTTTGGGGTATATCATGAGGGAGAAAAAAAGAAAAATGAAGTGAAACAAAATAAGCCAGAGGTCCAAGCTAATAGAAATAGACAACATACAATACTGTCACTACAAATCTACAAGAAAACTCTGATTAGTCAGGATTAGATTTATGGGTTGTATGTTATCTGTCTTTAAGAAATATATGAAAACTGTGCTGTTGATCTTTGAGAGCAATAGAGGGTGTACGGAGGAAGATTTCTGCTTAATCATAGAAGGGATTCCCTTAGGGAATTAGCACTGGACATGTGGGAGGCTAGATGACCACTTGTTTAATACACACATACAAACATACATACACACACATACATACACACACATACATAGACATAGGTAAGCAGGTCAACCATATTTTTTATTGCAGTTATTGATACAAATATTAAACAGCACAGGGCCAAGCACAGAGCCTTGAGGTACTGCACAGTAGACTTCTTCCACTGACAATAAACCCTCAATAGCTACTCTTTGTGTTCAGCCACTTAACCAATTACAAATCCACTTACAATTTCATTATCATCTAGTCTCTACCTTTCTGACTTGTTGGGTATATTTTAGACTAAAGATCTCCCCATTCATTCAGATATGGGTTGGACTAAATGATCTCTGAGGTCCCTTCCATGTAACAAGAATACATAATTATATGTTTCAACTACCAAATTTGTTCTTGATTATTTAGCATGAAACTGATGGTTTCATCCTCTCCCTGTTAACCATCCAGAGAGAGAAAGAGAATTAAACAAAAACATATATGACCTAGAGTCAATGTAATACTGGTTCCCTGCTAAGCCTTGGACTCTTTTAAATAATTACTGAAGCAAAGGAAACCAGCAGCTGAGTGAGTTAAGAGATAACTTCTATGGAAAAGACTGAAGGAGCCACAGGCATTAAGTAATAGTATTCATAAGTTCACTGTGGAGCAAGAGCATTCCAAACAATATGGCTCTTTTCTTTAATGAGGTCATCCTTTCTACAGTGTGCAGTAGTATAATAGCTGATATTTTTTAGGTCAATAATATAAAAGTAAAAGCTTCTCTTTTCTATAATGCTAAAGATTAGGCATCTTTACCACTTATTGATATATCACAACCCTGGTCCTAAACATACTGGAATTGATGGGATAGAGAGGCAAGCTACACTATGCTTCTTTTCTAATCAATTCTTCACATTTTAAAAGGGTACCTACTATATGCTCAGTACTATGTAAGACACGATGAGGACTATACATAAAGTACAACACATACAGGCTCCTGCCCTTAAGGCATTTTCAGGAAGGTTAGACAGTTAAGACTTTCATAGGATCATAGGTTTAAAGCTAGAAGAGGCACTTCTGAAACCATGTAGTCACTTTAGAGAAGGGAAAACTAAAATCTAGAAAAGTTAAGTGACTTACACAAGACCAAGGATATTAAGTGTGGTAAGTCATAAAAATTTGAACTCAGGCCCTCAGACTCCAGCTCCAGAGTTCCTTCTCTACTGCACTGTACTGTTAACAAGTGTCATGGAGTGACTACCACAAAACTGTTTAAAAATAAGTATTACATTAGTACACACTAAAAGCATGGAAGAAGCTAAGAAGTAAGGGAGATTAATTGGGTTGATCAGTTAGGGAAAGTTTCACAGAAGAAGTAGGCTTAAGCCACGCTTTAAGTGAAAAGTACACTTCAAATAACTGAAGAAAGAGAAAATTGTACATAAAGAAAAGATGTAGGAATGAGTAAGGAATAAGCTCAATCCCCAATTGGGCTGAAAGGAAAGTAGAGTGGGTCTGATCAGAATCAAGGGCAGGGAAGGAGTTTGGCAGTAGTGACAATGGCAGTTGTGCAGGTACAATTACTTAGTGCACATTTCAAATTGTAGCCACCCTCAACATGGTCAGATCTTGCTGTTTCTTCTTTCACTATTCTCTTGCATCCAACTCCTCTCTAACCCACACAACTGCCTTAGTTCAGGCTCTCACTGCCTCTCACAAAGGTTACTGCAATAGCCTCCTAATTAGTCTCTTTGACTCAAGTGTCTTGCCACTGGAAATTCTTAAGCAGAGGAGAGACAAGAAGGAAACCAGGGTTTATAAAGGGCAGTTCAGGATGAACTGAAGGCAGGGAGAAAGGTCTGGAGTCAGAGAAGCTGTTGCCAATTTTTCTCTAGTTATTGTTGGGTGGAAGGAATCTTTCTTTCTCTCTCTGTCTCTGTCTCTCTCTCTGTCTCTGTCTCTCTCTCTCTCTCTCTCTCTCTCTGATGGTCTATTCTGTGTGGCTTACCATCCAGAGCTACAGATTTTTACAATTCCTTAAATTATTCCCTATCACACTTTGTAACAGCTGCTACAAACTTTCTCATCTAAAGTCACCTATATAACCTTTTCAACAAAGGATCTTATTTTATACTTGGGGAGAAAATTCCTACTTGCCATGAGCTTTCTTCTCCCTTACACTACATTTCAAAATCCTTTGTCATAACCCTCCATATTCTTATTTCAGACTCTTCTCCTAGGCCTTTATTCTGTGTGTTTGTCCTTTGTTGCTGAAGAAGACCATGCCATCAAAGAAATGATCTCATGACTTACACTTGACTTTGTTTTGTGTGAGGGAGGGCTGTGCAGGTCACCAACCTCACTTCTCCTCCAGAGCCATCTGAATCCAGTGAACAGATATTCATCAGGATGACTGGAGATGACCCAGGATGAGGCAGTTGGGGTTAAGTGACTTGCCCAAGGTCACCCAGCTAGTGATCATCAAGTGTCTGAGGTGAGATTTGAACTCAGGTTCTCCTGACTCCTGCATTGGTGCTCTATCCATTGCACCACCTAGCTACTCCAAAGGAGCAGCTTCTTCTAGGACCTGGACAAAGCCAGTTCATTTATTTGTACCTTTGATCCCATTTCCTCCAATCTTCTCCTATAGATAGCCCTCACAATCACCCCCAACCATTGATCTAATCTTCAATCTTTCTTCATCTATTGATTCTTACTGTGCTACATACAAACCACCACAAAAAAGCCTCATTTGAGTCTACCACCTTTATAAACTCTCATTTCACATTTCCTTTCTTTTTCGTAACAACTTCTTAATAAAACTCTCTCTCTCTCTCTCTCTCTCTCTCTCTCTCTCTCTCTCTCTCTCTCTCTCTCTCTCTCTCTCTCTCTCTCCCTCCCTCCCTCCCTCCCTCCCTCCCTCTCTTTTCAGACCCTTGCAATCTGGCTTTAGACCTCGTCCTTCAACTGAAATTACTCTCTCCAGAGTTACCAATTGCTGAATCCAATGGTCTTTCCCCCCCTCAATCCTCATTTTTCTTGACCTCTTTGCAGCATGTGACACTGCTAACCACCTTTCTTTTCTTGGAAGCATGTTTTTATGACATTGCTTCTTCTCAATTTTTCTTCTACCTGTCTGGCTGCTCTTTCTCTTTTACTGGATCATCTTCTATGATTTGTTTCTTAATGAAGGATGTACCCCAAGTCTCTGGTCTCTTTCCTAAACTCCAATTCCATATTACTAGCTTCCTACTCGATATTTCCAACTAGATGCCCTAGAGTTATTTCAGATCTGACATATCTAAAATAGTGCTCATTTTCTCTTCCCCAAGCCCACTCCATTTCCAAATTTTGCTATTTCTACTTAAGTCACCTTCTATTCCAAATTCCTTTTTACTCATATTTAATCAGTTGCCAGTCTTGACAGGTTCTCATTAACTCTATACTAGCTTAATGTAACAGCCTCATAATTGGTTCCCCACTAAAATATCTTCCACATAGCTGCCAAAGTAACATTCCTATCACATAGTTTTGACCATGTCACTCCCAGCTCAATGAATTCCCAGTCTCTAGGATCAAATGCAAACTCCTTTGTTTGGCATTTAAAGCCCTTTACTATCTTGTTTTATTTAACCTTTAGTCAAGGAAGATTGAGGGACTTACTCAAAGTCATTCAAGTATTAAGCATCAGAGTAAGAATTTGAACTAAGATTCTTTGATTTTTTGAGTCACATTCTTTCCAGTATACCATGCTGTCTTTTTTCATTTATTTTGTATGTATTAAAGTGTTTTAAGGACAGAGACAACTTTTTTTCTTTATATGTCCAATGGATGGCAGAATGTGCAGGAAGGGGAAAACATGTGAAAAGAAAATTCTCTCTTATTAGAGATTTAATTTTTTCCCCTAGGGATCATTACACATTCAGTCACTCTTCTATACCTTAAAAAGCTACATATATTTCTGTGTAAGTACAATGTAAGCACATGAAGCTGGCCCTGAGGAGCTACAAGATTCCCAGACAGGAAAGGTATTACATGCACTATAATCATTAGGGCATGAAAATTGGCTTAAAAATGCTGTAAGATTTTTAAAAACATAAAAGTGAAACCAAGTGTCTGCTAGTTAACCCTTGCTTAACCAGAAAAAAAAGATCAGCACAATCAAATTCCCCAGTCTATTTAATTTCAAGTTTTAGTATATTGTCAAATTCAGTAACAGCTTTAAGCATTAACCAACTTCTTTTTTTATTATAGGCACTCTCCAGAAAGTTCACAACTAACTTCCAAGGAAAATGTTTCTAATACAGAATAGCTACAGTGTAATGAATTATTGCCACAAATTTCATCTAGTCTCATCTGAATTAACACTATCTTTTTTCAGTTCACATTATATGTGATGTCATGTAATTTCTTCTCAAGTAAAGACACATTTATAACATTTCAATATATTCACTATCTTTGGCACAAAGATTAATATGTTTCTAGAGGGCAATTTACAATGTTTTTTTTTGTTGTTTTTTTTTTTACCCCCTTTATGACATGCCCAAATTAAGTCAGTCTAAATGATGCAGTGGATAGAATACTGCGCCAGGAATCAAGAATACATGAACTCAAAGCCAGCCTCAGATACTTACTTACTATGTGACGGTAGGCAAGTTATTTAACATATATTTGGCTCAGTTCCCTCAAATGCAACATGGGGATAATAATGAATCTTCTTCCCAGGGTTCTTATGAAAATCAAATGAGACATTTGTGAAGCACTTAGCACAGTGCCCGGTGTAAAGTAAACAGTTGATAAATGTTTGTTCCCTCCCCTTCCCCTTATTTGTAGTCAAGGCACTAGAAAATCTGGCCATAACCTACTTTTAGTTTTATCTACTACCACGTCCCTATACAAAATTATCTGACCTAGTCAAAGTGATAAGCTACCGTGCTGCCCTATCCTTGCTCATGCTAGCTTTCTTCTCTTCTCTGCCTAACCAAATCTAAACTGTTCTTCAAAATTCAATGAAGATCACAAACCCTAATTATGTAATTTTCAGGACTTGCTGTCCTCTTACCCTCCAAAAACAGTATCGATCCAGTGACGATCCTCTGAAATTAGTGAGACTAATCTTTTAATAATATTTTATTAATCATTACATTTAACCATAATACTATTAATATTAGTCATAGAACTTTCAAAGCCCGGAAGGTACTTCTAGAGCTTCTACTTCATTGGCTTAGAGCCTGTAAGAAGCAAGAATCATCCTCACAGCACAGTGAGGCACTAGATAGAAAGCTTCTTAAACCATAATGCAGCCAGCTTTGCCTTCTCACGCAGAGAATATAGAACGTAACTTAGTCTTTTTGTTTATGACCCAGGAACAATGTTATGAGATCTAATTACTGTACTGTGATAATTATATTACTGAAATACAGGAATAGCCTCAGGGCTACTGCTTGCCCCTAAACTAAAATACCTCCGATTTCTATGCTTGGGAATGCTTGCTCTCCACTTTTACAGCTTTGTCCCCTCCCTTAGGGCCAAGCTGTCAGCTGTCACTGTACACCTGTCTCTAGACAATGTCTTCTAAACCAAATTCAGGTGAGTGTCCAAAATCATTATGAAACCAGGAGCCATTTTTTATACACATTGATACATGCATTTTACTATGATTAAAACCAGCGAAAAATGTTTTGCAGACAACCTATTAATAAATTCACTTTGGCATTTAAGAGCATTAGTATCATTTCTGATGAGACAATAATTTGACATTCTCTTGAGATCTGTGTTCTTTATGGACTAGAGCCTATAGGAAAACACTGAAGATAGAGCTGTATCTTCATTTTAATCATTATCTCCTTCCCCAAACCTCCCTGTGTTGAAAGAGCCTGTATGTGGAGGGACTGACAAAGCTATTAGAATCTATGAATCTTCTAAACTTAAAATTGGGATTTAATAAGCATTAAGAAGATGGTCTCCTAAAGATATATATGGGGTATCTATTCCAAGAGCTGTAAGAAACAACTGCAATTTGGTTTCAGCTATAATAAACTAGCAAGAAAAATGAAATCAAGAAAAATGATCATTCTCATCTAGTCCCATCCATGATTTTCAGATGGCACAAATAGTTCCAGGTAACCTTGGATATGGGTATAGTACAGTAGAGTAAAAGTGGGTCAGAGGTCCTAAAATCAAGTCCCATCTCTTCCCTTTATTTATTATCTGTGACTTCAAGCTAGTCACTTATTCTCTCTGGGACTCAGTATCCTCAATTGTAAAAGAAGGGGATTGGATTAGATGGCTTCTTGTGTATCTTCCAGCTCTAGATCTCTGTGACCTTGTGATCCCTACCAAGACTAGAGTTTTACTAGGACATTCTAAGATCCTGTTAACTAAAAGCTAAAAATATATGGCAGATTAGAATAACATTTTTAAGACTTAAAAAAGTAATAAGCTGTGTGTGTGTGTGTGTGTGTGTGTGTGTGTGTGTGTGTGTGTGTGTATCTTAGATAAAGTGGGGATAGGGTGCCTGAATATCACTTGCCTCTGAGTCTCTTGGAAGCTAGTGGAATCAAAGCTGAGCAACCTTGGTTCACATGATCTGAGGATAGATAAAGGAAGATCCAGTCTAAGGATAGAGTCATAGAGAAGTGGAAATTAGCTCTAAATCTTCCTGAGTTTTGGTCAGAGGGAAGAGGATGACTATGAGGAAGATGCACATTCTGACACCACAATTCTACCCAGAGCTTCTCCTCTTTGATATCCACTATGTTGTGCACAAATGTTTCTCATTCACCACAAGTTTCCCCAATCACTTTGGAGTTATGGCTCTACTTCCATAGCAAAATTTCTCAATATAGGTTTGAAATTAGGACATACCAGAGGTGTACAGGTAAAGGGCACACAGTTAGAAGCTATATTGACTGATATATACTGGCTATGTGACCCTGGAGCAAGTCTCATCAACTACAGGAGTTTGGGCTTCTTTACTTGTAAAATGTGGATGATAATGATGATAACACTACTTACCTTACATAGTGATGAAGAAAAACCTTGTAAAGCTTAATGCAAGCTACTCTTTTATAATTGTTATTCCAAGCTAGTGACATAGTCAGTATTTAGGAAGTGTCAGAGATACACAGAAATGAACATACTGAAAACAGAAAGATGACAATATAGAAATTCACTATCTAGGATTTTAAATGCTAAAGAAAGGGGTTTATAAAATTTTATCCTAAAGGCAACAAGAGGCCAATGAAATTTATCAAGCAGATGAGTCCAATAGAAGGATCTACATTTAAGAAAATTATTTTGGCAACAGTGTGTGAAGTGGTTAGAGATTTGAGTCAGGAAAGCTAATTAGGAGTTCATTTCAATAATCTAAGTGAAAGGTGATGAGGGCCCAAATTGAAGGATATGAGAGATGTTGTAAAGAGAGGAATCACAAGCAAATTCCCTTGATTTTTTACTTATTATCTGTAACTCATACTAGTATATGCCCTGTTCTCAATCTATGCTACATAATTTAGCATTTTTATTGTATTAGTACATATTGCCATGACATATGCATGTAACACTCTCTGACTGGGGAAATAATTACATGATATACAAATGCTCTAAATGTGATCTAAAAATGGCAGCTTCATCATAGTCACACAAAATGTAGAAATTTCAACTTTCAGTTTTCATTTCACAATAGAAGTAACTACCTTTTGGGTTTTACTTCTCCAGAGTAAAATGAATTAAAATATGGTGAGAACTGATAGGGCTTTTACTTGCAAAGGGATATGGAAATAGACATTTAATTGCTATTGCTTTTCTGAAGTAAACATGGGAGGTTGAAGATAAAATACTTTCGTTTTCACTTCACACATCCTTATGGCTGCTGCTGATTATACAAACTAAAGCTAAAATAAAGAGAGGCATAGTGTGATGTGCTGGATAGACAGCGGGTCTGAGAGGCATAAAGTTGAAGCCCAAATAAGTCACTTAGCCTCTCACTATACCAAGGCAGCCCTGGAAGACTAAGCTGCAGAGTATGCATTAATAGACAAAATTCTTCTACCAAAGTTCCCTTTACCAATGAAGTCATAAATCTGGCAAGATCACACATGTGTTCTATGTGTTTGCACACTCATGCTTATGTATACTATATAAATAATATGTCATACAAATGTATGAATAGCTGACATTCATATATACAGCCCTAAAGTTTGCAAATTATTAAGAGGCATTATTCCAATTTGAACCTGAGGGCTAATCCTACAAGATAGAAGGTATTATGGAACTCTTATTTTATAAATGAGGAAACCAAAGTTTGTGGGTTTGAATGGCCTTGCCCAGGGTCACAGAGCTAATAAGTGTCTAAAGTGGGATTTAAAACCAAGTTTCTTGACCACCTAAATGTGTGCCCTTCTAATGTCAATGTTTTGGAAATTGTTACTAGCTTTACACAGCTATCGGGAAATGGCAAAAAGGAGGACTTTCTTTTAAATTCACAGGGAGACTGACTCATCTCAAAGTAAAAAAAACTGTTAAAAGTCTGTTATTACCTATGTTGTCTATGAAATTTTATACTAGGTCAAAAAAGCAGATATTACTTACACTTTAAATAAACATTAAAAAAACAAATTGCCTTGGCAAAAGAAGTACATGACATAGGAAAAGATTTGTTTCCTACAAGAAAATCCAATAGTTCCTTAAGTAACAACTTAGGTTTAAAAAAGTCTTAATTTCTGTCTACACAAGACCTAGTCACAAAGTACTGTTATTTTTAAAGACGTGTGATGGAAATCCTCAGTGCAATCATTTTGACACTATCCTTCTAAATTTAAGGATATGAGAAAAATAGCTGTCCATCAAATTTATATGGAAATGATTGATTTTTAATTCAGTGGAAATACTGCATAGTTCCTTGCTTTCATTAATGTAGTTCCTCTTTTCTCAAAGGCCTTATTCTCTATCTGCATGAGCAATCCCATTTAATCCCATCATCCTAACCAATCCTCACTTATCCTCCTCAGTCTCTCCCTGTGTACTGACTCCTTTCCTACTGCCTACAAATACATGCATGTCTTTGTCATCCTAAAAAAAAAATCCTCTCTAGATCTTCCCCTATTCCTGTTATATTGTCTTATATCTCTTCTGCCTTTTGCGGCAAAATTCCTCAGATAGCTTCACTTCTCCGCTTACACTTCATAACCCCTACGATCTAGCTTCCAAACTCAACGTTTCATCAAAACTGCTCTCTAGTTGTTAATGGTCTTTTAATTACCAAATCCTGTAGCCTTTTACTAATCCTCATTTTTCTTGACACCTTTACAGCCTGTGACAACGTCAATCACTTTCTTCTTCTTCTTGATATTCTCCTCTCTCTAGGTTTTCAGGATACCAGTTCTCCTCTAGATCTCCTATCTGTCTACTCCTCACTCTCCATTGCTGGATCTTCATATGAGTCACGTCCACTAGCTAAGGGTGTCCACTACGTCCTGGGCTCTTGTCCCTTCTCCCCTCTATACTTCACTTGGTGATAGCCTGTGGATTTATTATCATCTCTGTGATGGTGATTACCAAATCTCCCTATCCAGCACTAACATCTCTGCTGACCTCTAATCTCACAGGTCTTGCAACCTGGTCTTTCAAACAAGCTCAGACTGGAGGGCCAGTAATACTCAAAATGGCTAATATTAAATAGCACTGACTGTGTGCTAGGCTCTGTACTGAGAACATTACAGTCACCTCATTCTGTCCTTATAACAACTGGGAGGCAGGTGCTATTACTATCTCCATTTTATAGATGAGGAAACTGAGGCAAACAAGGCTAAATGACTTGCCCAAAGTTATACAGTAGTTAAGTGTCAAGGTCAGGTTTAGAATCAGATCTTCCTGACTTCAGACCAAGAGCTGTATCCACTATGCCACCTAGCTGCCTCAGTAAACATTTTAAATTCCTTATGCCCCACTCTCCCCACTTCCAAACATTCCTATTATTGCTTAAGGTAATTAACACCATCCTCCCAGTCCCCAGGCTCACAACCTCGGGTGTTGTCCCTGATTCCTCACTATCTCTTCTCTTCTCTCCCCCATATCCGATCAATTACTAAACCCATCGATTTCACCTCTACAATATATTTTGAGTCTGCTCCATTCTTTCCTCTGATACTTCTCCCCTAGTTCAGGGCTTCACCACTTCGGACTTGGACTGCTGTAATAACCTGCTGGTTGGTCTGCCTGCCACGGGTCTCTTCTCATGCTAGTCCTTCCTCTATTCAACCATAGAAGTGACTGTCCTAAAGTGCAAGAACATGTTACCCTCCACTCAGTGAACACCAGTGGCTCCTTACTGCCTCCAGTCAGTATAAGATGTCAAATCTATTCTATGGCATTCAAAGGTCTTCTTAACAACCACAGCTCTCCACTTTTTCATTCCATGGTCCCTGTCATGTAATATTTCATCCAGTGACAACAGACTCCCTGATGTTCCACTAACATGACACTCCATGTCCAGACTCTGGGTATTTTACTTGGCTGTACCTCATACTTACAATACTCTCCCTAGTCTGCATCTCCTGGTTTCCCTAGCTTCCTTAAAATCTCAATAAAATCCTACCTTTCTATAAGAAGGAAGCCTGTTGTTCCAATCCCTCTTAATTCTATGGCCTTTCCTATTTAATTATTTCCTTTTTATCTTGAATATAACTTGTCTGTACATATTTGCTTATTGTCTGTTCAATTAGATTATAAGTACTTTGAAGGGAAGGGCTGTACTCTTTGTATCCTCAGAACTTAACACAATGCCTGGCAAACAGTGGGAGCTTAAAAAATACTCATCAACTGAATGTACCAATCCAAATGGTGGCCATTCTCACGACTAGGCTCATGTCTCTCTTCTCCAACGTTTCTCGCCATTCTAATCCTCCCTGATCTTTTCCATCCTTCTTTTTGGGAGGGTACTTTCAAGTAACTTTCACATTTTCTGGCACATTACCTAGTCTTACTCATTAACAATTTTACTGAATCACAAAATCCTAGGGGGCAGTGACCAAGCCTTCTTCTTCTCTTTACATTACCATACTGCTGAACACAGTGCTGAATATATAATAGAGGTAAGAAATTACGAAACAATATGAACACTCTGAATGAGGTTAGACTTAATCATTTAATTTCTCTTCAGGGAGAGAATCAGAAGAAAACAGATATCTTTGTATCTTAGGAGGAATGGCATGCTTCTTTATCTCCTTTCTACTTATGCAACTATGGATGTCTGGATGGAGCTAAGTTAAGAGTGACATTTGCCTCATTCTGACATTAAGTGTGATGACTCACTTTTGTATACTATACTTTAAAACTTGTGCTATTCAGCTCAGATTCCATTCTACCCCATCTCCTCCTCAGCCAGAAGAGTTCTGCCTGTTTCCTGGCCTCCCATAGCCCTTTGGACCTCTCTTATTGCATTTTTCCAGTCCAACTCACATTGTATGGATTTGTGTTCACCTTACTTCATCTAATGGGCTTTAACTTCACTAGGATCAGGTACTAAGTATATTTCTTTGTCTTTCCACTTTATACATATTAGGTATGTATAACTTTATACCTTTATACTTTATACATAGAACTTTATACATATTAGGAACTCAATAAATATTTGCTGAATGAATGATGCAAAGATCCTTTTAAAAAAATTTCTGTATCTCTAAAATGAAGCTATAATGTATACTGAATAAAGGTTCATGGGAGGGAGATATGCACAAGAACATGTAAAGAAATTTTTTAAGTGCAAGGTACACAGAAGCATTTTCTGGGGTATTATTTAATTGTTATCAGCATTAAATCAAAATGAAAAAGCATTGCTCAGATCAGAGCCAAGGGTGGAATCCATTAGAGTTTCCAGGATACAATTGCAGCTTCTATGACATATGTGACAGCAATTGCTGAACCCCTTAAATATAGGAATGGAAGAAATGAGCAACTGTAATTACAATATATGTTTATGGTCCAGAATCATCACCTCAGATCTGCAGAATTAACTTAAAACCCTTTCATTTCACTAAAGTAGCTCAGTGATAAATAATCCAGATGGGACATAACTATTGCACTAAGAATCCTTCAGTCTGTATGCATATGCTCCAGGGAGTTAGTGGGAGGCTGCTGTACTTGCTGCTGACTTCTGCTTCTGAATACTATTACTCTATGTAGATACTAAGGGACAGGCACATGGGAGTAAAGCCCTGATGCCTATAACTGCGCCCCTATCTTTTTATAATAGGTTAATGAGATCAAAAGGCAGCATGATGAGATGGAAAGAAGTAACAGAATATAGAAAAGAAAGTCTATAGAGGGGGCCCTACAAATGGATTCTGAAGTCACCAAACTCCTCAGCACTGCACTGCAGAATTAGTGGTGAGGCATCCAGACTCTCTTCCTTGTCACAGTCTGTTTTCAGATTATCTCAGCCTGTGCAATGATAATAACACCAACTCTCAGCTTTTCAAAGCACGTTCACATACATTTCCTTGGTTGAGTCTGACAAGTTTTCTTCATGATGGGCTACAATAATCTAGGAAGCTTTTCTAATTCTCATTTGAAAAATGAAAAATCTCAGGTTTAGAGACATCAAAGGCATATAGATAGTAAGGGAATCCAAATCTTGGGATTTAGTACTCTAGGACCTTCTCCATTGTAGTTCTATTCATGTCTAATCATAAGAAATATGACCGAAAACCAAACCAAACCGAATTGTAAATTAAAACCGGTCCAAGATAGGAATTAGTAAGAAGGCTATTGTTACAGTGCATACTTATAAAGTACACAAGTAACATTTGGGATCCTAAGTACCTATTAAGTAAATTCTCCTTGTTCTTCTGAAAAGGTAATGCATATCTTATATAACTCACGGAGTTCAAAAACTTGTATCCTTAACAGTTATTTTAATAGTTTTGGTTTTAATTTGTTTGACTAATCACTTTGAACATGTGGAATAGGGAGAACTAAGTTCTTAGATATCTAGGAAAAGGGAGTACATAATTTATATGAGGAAGTGACTTACTGCTCACGAGCCTGGTACACTAGGGCAAACACAGCTGTTTCCAATCAATCTGAGGCCGCCTCAGTACTTAGAAGGAAGAGTGTTCCCAAATATACAGATCTTTTTCGTGGGGAGGATATTCTGCCACATATCACTGAACATGAGGGCAGAGGGAGAGACAAGGAAGCATGGGAGGAGGGTAAAGAAATCAGTGGTAAAGTGCAGGAGGTTTGAGAAGTCCTATGTATTTTTTCCACCATCTACTCTTTATTTGAAATATTTTTCAGATGGGAGGAAAGGCATAAAAAGCAGGGGCTACCATTCCTTGAATGAACAGGCTGGACTTAGGGAGAACATCTATTCCAAGGTAGAAAAAAAAAAAAAAATACACACACACACACACATACATATACACACCAATATATATAGTCCCTCAGAAATGCTACTTAAGATGTATTAGGTAACCTGAAGATGCTTCAGGCATTTAAAAATTTGAGAAAAGCTCAAGTTTTTCAAGCCTATTTTATTTGTATTAGCAGCAGAGAGGGGTATAAATTATTTAAATGGTTTTATGGTACTGAGGGGCCATTAAGTGATGCAGTGAATAGAACACTGGGTCTGAAGTTAGGAGGACCTGAGTTCAAATCCAGCCTCAGTCACTCATTAATTGTGCGACCCTGGGCAAATCACTTGTTTGCCTTTTTCCTTATCTGAAGTGAGCTGGAGAAGGAAATGGCAAACCACTACAGTACCTCTGCCCAGAAAACCCCAAATCAGGTCACAAAGAGTTGGACACTAATGAAAAAAACAACTCAAACTGAAATTGTAATTAGGCTGGTTTTATAGCCTATTAAAAATCTATCCTGAAATAAACAGTTTTGCTGCTTTGCTCACCTCTTTCCTCCTTATTAGAAGTCCAGAAAGAACTTCCACCCAATCACTGAATATTTTCAAGTCTCAGCTCAACTTTCTTCTCCTCCATGAAACCTTCACCACTCACTTCAGTTCAAAGTGATATTATTCTAAGGTGTAATAATAGCAACATAAAATTTTATAATGGTTTTCAACTTACAAAGCAATTAATTTACATTCTTATTAGTTTAGTCATCTTTCCCTCTCCAATGTTATATAACTCTCAGGAAGGAGGGAAATTAAATAAAAATGATATAATAACATTTTATAATTTTGTATTTATAATTGTTGTTTAACTTTACACACAATTAATACCTCAGCTTGCCAACCCTGTTGTAGCCCCACTGAGAGCAGGAATCGTGCATTATATACCTGCTTTCTCTACTCTCTAGTGTCCTGCAAATAGCAGGCATCATAAGGATCTGTTGATTCAGGGCAGATATTCAATACAGTTTAGATGGTTCTTCCACTCTAACAGTTTATGAGGCATTAAGGGAGACAGTAGCAGCCTGGTTCTTTGAAAACACTCCAAGAGAAATTAGGGAATTTGCATCTATCAATAGCAACTGTTTTTGTGACTTTGGGCAGAGAAACCAACTATATTCTGTGCTTCCATTTCTTTATGTGTGAAAATAAAATTATACCTATCCTTAGCTGCTATAAAGAGAAAAATTACATGTAGGAAAGCACTCTGAAACAGCTAAAGGAACTGTGCAAATACAAGTGGAAGTGAATGTAAGGGCAACAGGATGCAAAAGCTATTGCAACTTAGATTCTGAATGTTTCTCAGGATAAGAGTTCTATGATGTAAATCATACCATATTAAGCAACATGGAGTCTATATTAGGGTATAAATGTTGCACACACGTCTACAGTTTAGTAACAGATAAGAGCCTAAGGCATGCCAATTATAGATAATCATTGTACCCAGGGTCCCACTTACCTGTAGTTTGTTATCAAGCTTGCAAAAGAATATTAAAGTTTCCTATACGAATCTCCCAATTAACAATAACGACGAGAAAACAATGCTTTGAAATACCTTGAAGATCATTATCCCTATAAGCCTCATATAACTAGGCTATAGGGAACAGATAGTTATCTTCCAAATTTTCCTCTGTATTCTTACCAACCAAGTTTTTAAAATTTAATCCACTCAAAACAATGCAAAGTCACATGCAAGATTTACCTAACAACAATGCAAGCTTTTACAGGAACTACTCTGAAAGACAGTACAAAAAGTTGGTGTGTGAACATATATCAGAAGAACACAAAATGTGACAGAGATGCTTAAGTTTCCTTGAAATAAATGCTTGCACTTTTAATAACCACTTGTAAGGATAACCAATACTTTTAAGGTTATATTAGCTGAAATGATCTTTAACTGCATTGTTTGAAACAATATATAGCAAAAAAAAAAAAAAAAAGCAAAGGACAAAGAAAAAATGGTACATCAAAATCAGTGGACCTGAATCCTTTCACAGAAATACTTCTGAGCTATACTAAACATATTTTTCTATAACTTTGTAAAATGGTGACAGAAGTGGAGAGCAAAGTCTGCTGGAAGATAAGAAATTTATAAACCTTGACCTAATCCATCACTGAAAAACTATGAATTTTACTGCATAACTACATAATTGCTTAAGAGTATGTTTCAAATTACCTTATTAGCTACAAAATTGAGGATTAACTGCTTATACTTTTGGACGTCACCACAAAAGTGTTACGGAGTTTAAAAATGCACTTTTATACATGTGGAGTCAAATTTAAGTCTCCTCTGGAGAAGCAGACTGCTCAGCTGGCTGCTCTATCCTAGCCCCGTCACCTGAGTGTCACAACCCAAGTGACACTACACTAGAGAAGGTACCTTCAGATCAGGATTCCCTTAATGTTTTCCATTTGTGACCCCGTATTTGATTTTTAATTAATTCTTGGTCACTGCATGTTCAGAAACCTTTTACTATTATCAAATTTTTCACAATCTATGTTCTTAAACCCACAGTTTAAGAAGGGTTGCTACAGACCAACTCGATGACATCATGTGACCAAATGTGATCAGGAACAGAATGACTGCATTTCAGCTAGGAGAAAATAGGAATAATGTTCAGATGGAAGAAAGTGAACAAGACTGAGGTTTTGAAGAAAAAGAAATTAATTTCAACTAATTTGTGTCTATTGTAGGCTGATTAATCTAATATCTGGATTATGAAACCTTATCCTTCTCTAGCTCTCTAGAAATCAGCATGTCTCAATCAACTTTGGAACATTTTTGGCCTTCAAATACATTTATGGAATCCATAACTGTGGATCAAGGAGAGGAGGGGCAGGTAGAAAGAGACCGTCTAGGAAATTTTGAAGTAAGGATAGGAAATTAAGCCTAATGGTACACCAAAAAACTTTCCATCATAAATATTTTTGATATATCCACAATTTCAGAGCAAAGAAGGAAAAATATTATTGTAATACTTTCTCATGAGACCTCTATTCTATGACAAGGAACACTGCAATATGGATGCTGTTTCTTCCTTCCACAGAGGGTTAACTTTTCAAATCTTTTTTCAGATTTCCTAAGGTTTACTAGAGGACATATGGTTTTAAAAAGGTTTAGGGAAAGTCTGCACACTTTTATTATCTACTGATATTTTTGTCACTAAAAACTACATTACTAAACTGTGAAAGTATCCACAATGTTTGAAGCACTATGAAAAAGAAAACATCAAACTATCCTTGCTATTTTAAATGGGTTAAATTTGAAATTTAAATCTTAAATTCCTTCACCTTCCACCCCCCACCAAAAAATATAAATGCAAGGTAGAAACTTTTAACAAAACTGTCATATTTTGCTTCATTGTCCCTTCTAATCCCATATTTGAAAAACAATTTGGGTTTCTCTGAGGATGTGAGAAAAGAAAAAGATTAGACTAAGAAACAATGAAGGAAGAGTAAAGGGCAGAGTAAAGATAGTGGAGTGAGAGCCTGCGTTTCTGTCCAGCTCACCCAGCACACCTCCTCCACAACAACTAGGAAACACACAAGAACAACTTCTGATCAGGAAAGTGAAGAAAAAGTCACTATGTGTAATGTTTTCTAGCCCAGGGCAGCTTAGGAAGATAGAGGGGTCTACTGATACCTGGGGCAGAGGCTGGTCAGGAGAAAAGCCCAGTATCAGGGAGCATTTCAGAACCCAGGGATAGTAAGGGAGGCTTTTTTCTTATGAAAGGATTTAGGATTAGCTTAATCCTAAAGAATGGATGGGTCAAAGCACAAATCATAGAAACAATCAATAATTTCATTAAAGATAATGATGATAACCAGACAGCATACCAAAAGTGTGAAATGCAGGCAAATCAATATGGGAAAATATGTATCTCTAATACTTGCATCAACAAGAGAGAAAGAACAGAACAAATTGAGCATGAAACTAAAAATAAAACCTAGAAAAACAACGAATTAAAAACCTACAATTAAACACTGAAGTAAAACTTCTAAAAAAAACAGGAGAGACCAAAATTTAAATAAAAGCAAACAGCATCAACCTAGTAAAACTAGGAGCTGATTTTTTTCAAGAAAAAAATAACAGTAAAATATGATAAACCACTAATTTTCTTTTAAAACAAAAAGAAAAAGAAAATAAAATCACCAGTATCAAAAATGAAAAAGGTAAAATCACAACCACACAAAAAGAAATAAATAAAACCAACGACTGGAGTTATTATGGCCAGCTCTATACCAATAAAACAATCTAAATGAAATGGATAAAATTTTACTAAGATATAACTTGCTCAGCCTAACAAAAGAAAATAGAATACTTATATAATCCTACCTTAGAAAAAGAAATTGAAAAACAAAATTGAGGTCCTTAAGAAAGAAAAAAAACTCTAAGACCTTATTAAGCAAATTCTACATAATGTTTAATGGATAATTAATTTCAAAACTATATAAACTGTATTTTTAAAAAAATTGATGGAGTCCCAGCAAATTCCTTCTATGATACAAATATGGTTTTGATATCTAAGTCAAGCAGAGTCAAAACAGAGAAGGAAAAAAAAACTAAACTATAGACAAATTTCTCCAATAAATATTGATGCAAACATTCTAAATAAAACACTAGCAAGGAGATTACAGCTATATATCAAAAGGGTGAAGGTCAGGCTGGACTTATACCAGGACGGCAGGACTGGTGCAATATTAGGAAAACTTTAAGCATAACTGACCACATCCATTACAAAGATAATAGTAATCACATAATTATTTTAATAGATGAAGAAAATACTTTTGATCAAATATAACACCCATTCCTGTTAAAAAGCAAACAAACCCTAACATTTAGCACAGGAATAAATAGAGCTTTCTTTAAAATGATAACTAGTATGTATCGAAAACCGAGAGCAAGCAGTACCTATAAAGGAAACAAGTTAAAAGCCTTTTCAGTAAGATCAGGAGTAAAGCAAGGATGTCAATTATCACCATTACTACCAAATATTATATTAGAAATGCTTGCAATAGCAATAAGACAAAACAAAAAGAAACTGAAGGAATAAGCACAGGCAAAGCAGAGACATTACAGGCCTGAGGATTTGGCTTTTGCAGTCCGGCTTCCAGGATGAGCTGTGGGGGAACAGATGCCCAAGTGAGTTTATTAAGAGGACAGGGATTAGCTTTTCCTGTTAGTTTTTCATATTGTTACCCTGTTTGGGTTCTTACAGTGCTAGAATGTAGGATTTATTTATCTTATGCATAATTCTTATTTTGGAGCGTTTTCAGAGGTTATGATGATCAGAGAAGAATGTTTAGTTTTCTCTCTTTTTGGTCCTGTGACCCTGATGTCACAAGAGGGAGACTTAAAAAAAAATCAATACCACAACTCCCACTAAAAAGACTGACAGGTAGATATGGACTGAAGCGTAAATGGAAAACATTAATTAAGGTTATAGAAAAGGGTATAAGGTGGAGAGCGAGAGGCAAAGAGCATATACACCTGGTTCCTGGTCCCTAAGTTTCTCAACATGGACACTATTCACTCTTTTCCTTTTACTCCCACTTACCTGTTATTGACTCTGCTACAACTACAGCAGCCACCTAATCTTTTAGCTTGCCTGCATTCCTTCCTCCAATCCATCTCTCATGCTACTGGCTGTATTAACCTCTTAGTTTCACAGATCTAATCAAGTCACTCCTCTGCATGAAACATTTTAAATCTCTCTAATGCCTAAAAAATAAAGTCTAAATTCTTTGGCCTGACAGGACTATTTACAATCTGACGTCACTTTACCTTTTTCAGCCTTATCTGTCAATCTCTATACTTCACCAGAGCAGGTCACTTAACCATTCTAAGACTCACCTATAAAAGGAGGGGTTTGGACTAGATAGCTTCAAGGGTTCTTCCAACTTTAAGTCTATGATCCCAAGACTATTTTTCATCTACTGCACATGACCTATGCCTTTTTGTCTGTTTTATTCATGCTATCTTCTATACCTGGCAATGTCCTAAACCCGTTTCAACTTAATGAAATCCTACATATTCTTTAAGTCCCAATTCAAATCCAATCTCTTATTGATTCATATTTGTTGACAATGCTATCTGCATTCCTGAAAGATGTTATCATAGCACTTTTTGCACCTCTCTCCTGAACTTATTTTCCATTATACATTATGACTCTTTATATGGTTCTCATATACCTTTCTTGGATTAGAATTACCAAAAAGATGAGGGCTTGATATTATTATTTAATTTGTGTGTCACTCTTCCCCAGGACTAAGTACAGTACATTGTACAAATTCTGAGTTGATTTTGGGGAGGAGAGGTGGGGAGGGAGAGAGAATGAAAGAGAAACAGGGAGAGAAGAGGAGACAGAGAGAGAGAAAAAGAAAGAGAGAGAGAGAAAGAGAGAGAGAGAGAGAGAGAGAGAGAGAGAGAGAGAGAGAGAGAGAGAGAGAGAGGAGGGAAGGAAACGGAAGGGGAGGGGAGGACAGGAGAAAAGGAAAGGAGAGATCAACTAGACTATCACGGTAATCTGTTCCTTTGTATAAGATTTTTTTGATTTGCCCTTTTCTTCTTCATTCCCACTGCTAACACTGTGATCAATTCATGCCTAAATTACGGCTAGTCTCTTTTTTAGTGTCCTTCCAGACTCTAATTTCTTATCAATTCAATCCATTCTGATTCTTGCCATCATAAGATCACAGAGTTGTAGCTGGAAGGGACCTCCTGGAAGTTATCACATTCAACTCTTCATTTTACTGATTAAAGAAACTGAGGCCCAGAGATGGTAAATGATGGAAAGCAGTAGTACAGTGGGACTAGTACTGGATTTGGTTTGATGACTTACAATGACATCCCAGCTCTGCCACTTAGTAGCTGTGTGATGCTCAGAAAGTCACTTCCATTTTTGGCTTTGTTTCTTATCTATAACACTTGGGAGTTGAACTAGATGGCCTTCTAAGGTCTCTTCCAACTCTAAATCTATGGTACTATCATAATTTCACTTAGTGTCCAAACAATGGTACAGCTCAGATTCAAGCCCAGGTCCTCTGACATGAAATTCATATTGTTTCTACAGCCTAATTATTTTTATATCTCCCTTTGCAAGAGATTACTCTCACTAATGCATCAACTCGATTCATCAATTTTAAATTCTACTGTCCTGGTGGACAAGAGGCCTAATTGCAGTAAGCATGAGCAGAGATTGAACTCATGCTACCCATAAACTCAGTAAGAAGCTAGATCCAGTTTTGGTGGTTGGAATGAAAAGGGGTCTAGAATAGAGGTGTATGAGTAGAATATTCTCTTCTGTCTTCTGGGAAAATTTATCTTCAGAGCAAATGGACTTGCCTTCTACATTATGTTGCTTTTGTCTAGGCCCCAAGATGTTTTTCCTAAGGTCTCCTGGGAGGCTTTTGTAAATTTGTGACTGACCCAGAAATAAAAGTTGAGAACTCTAAACAAGGAGTAGCCAATTCAAACTAGAGTCTAGAAAAAGTATAACTTTTCATCATCTCCTTTTTATATGTCCTTCATTGTTCACTTAATAATATTTTTGTATTACAGGGAACATTTCTCCCACAGAGAAGTTATTGTGTAGACTGGCATATTTAATTTAAGCTAAAATTTCTCCAAAGTAATGGGCGTTATCATATGTGTTCAATATACATCTCTCTGATTCAAGGAAAAATATGTAAGTAATTTATTGGGTCCAATTTAGCAAGATAGCATGATATAAAAGAAAGAATACACGAGATTCCGATTCTAATCTCATTTGCCACAAGGTAAGTATGTAACCGTGGCCAAGTCAGTTCAATATAACAGACATAAAAATAAGAATCATTCATATTTATGTAATTCCTTATGGGTAACAAAGCCTTTTCCCTTCCACAGTTTTGTGAGGTCAGCAGCAGAATATTATTATTCCTGTTTTATATGAGGAAATTGAGACTTGGAAGGTAATTGGTCCACAATCACAGTCCAGGCTTCTTTAAGAAGGCAGGCAGCTGAGTTCCCCATCCAAAGCTCATTCCATGACATTCCTCTGCCTTCCACAACTCAAATTTACACAGTACTTTAAAGTTCACAAGGTGTCTTCCATGAAACAACCCAGTGAGCTGTACAGTGAAAGTATTGTTATCCTTAGTTTACAAATCACTCAATTTCCTTTTCTGTAACAGGAAGAGCTGGGGGGTGATTATCTCTAAGGCAATTACTCTAATGTTACATGACTTCTATGACTAAGATGTACAATTAGCAAGGTTAAAAAAAGACTCCTGGGTTTACAATGATCTTGGCTCTAATCTCAATGAGAAGATCCTGCAACAGAAAAGGTAGTAAACAAGGGCATTAGGCAAGTTAGAGTATCTAATACCTATACATGGTGGAAACAGTCTATTTGCTTATTCCTTAAAGTATAATCTTCATGTATGTGAAAACTGTTTCGAAATTTTCTCACAATCCTCTAGGCTACATACTCTTAATATCTGCTTTGCACCATAAAGTTTATTTTCCTAGAATATTTTATTCCTTCTTATTAATTCAAATATCATACTTGCTAGAGTAACAATAACACTATCTGTTAATTCATCTGATTTGTGCTTCATTCCAACTCTAAAATCTATTCTTTGAGAACAAAAATGCTTATTTTCCATGAAGGAATTAACTCAATTTCCTTCTCTTTCATTTAGAGGAGGAGTGGATGAGAAAAAATAAATCTCACATATATGCTACTCTTTATGATTATTGTATAGGATAAAATAATCCCTTTTGGTGCAGAATATTTCATAATAGCATTTATATGGACAATATTAAAATGAGTAAATTTAAAAAGAACTTCAAAAGTTTGACTCACATGGTTAAGTTCTAAAAAGGCAAATCAGGGATTTAAGAGTATATAAATGTTTGAAAGGAAGTAATTAAAAATAGATAATTTTTTGGCTAAAGATGGACATTCAAATAGACAATATTTAAAAGCTATAAAGGGAAAATTCAAAGGCAATATTAGGGAAAACTCCAAAACAGCAAAGTAGGAAAACCACATCAAGGGAAAGGGCTAGGATGTTATCTCTTGGAAAGAAGTTTTGATTAAATACTTAAAGAATTAGGGAGATCTATATTTGCGCAAGCATTTGGGCCAGGCAACCTAGCATGAATGCTTTTAATGACTATAATCTTAAAAGCAATCTTTGTGTTTGTAGATTTCTTTTGATTAAAAGCATGTTTTGGTTTTGTTTTGTTTTTGAGATGCAAATTCCGGAGTCTAAGGGTACATAACCAATACTGCCAAAGTCCTAGTGCACATATGACTGGGAGGATAAGCTAGGTCTAAGGCTGTATGATCTTCTAGTCATCATTAAGCAGATGTCCGAGGTAGGCCCAATGTTGGGATGAAATGAGACAGCCCAAAATCATTAACATTAACAAAAGGAGATTTACTTTGTTTACCCTGACACAACAAAGCTATGTAACAAAGATTAAGTTTGCACTTAGTTTCTCTGACCTTGCCCTCTCCTTATCTCCACATAGAAACAAATCTTCAAAAATTCACCAAGTTGGAGGGGTACTTTTTTATGCCCTGAGGTGACCACTTGCTATCAAGTCTCAGGGCTAGCTCGGGTGTATAAAAATAATCCCTAGTTTGTGGAAATAGGGATTCCTGGCCCTATCATAGCAGGGACAACTTCCTTTCCTGACACAGATGATATTTCAACAATCATGCCTACAAGCAAGTGTTCTCTCCTGATTTGTTCTATTTAGTTCCAGAAGGATATATTGAGCAAACAGTATGATATAGTAGAATAAACAGCATCTCTGAAGTCAAAGGAGCTGGGTTCAAATTCCACCTCTGATACCTACTACCTGTATTATCTTAGGCAAGTCCTTTAACATTATTGCACCTCAATTTCCTCACCTAAAAATGAGAGGTCTGAATCAGATTGTCTCTGATGTCCCTTCAAGCTAAAGCTCTATGATCCTAATTTAATGAAAAACAAATCTCAATTTTTCAAAATTTCACAAAATATTTCCAGAGTGCAAAGGTTTCCCACTACTGGCTCCACATGATTTGCCCTTTGAGAGCTGCCATAAGACCCTCTACACCTCCTGAGAGTGCAATTTTTATTTAGTGGGTCCTTGAGCTTTTAACTCCTATATCTCAAGTATCTTAATGTCCAGTAAAAGACACTGGAATCCACTGGAAATAGGAACCTAAAGCATTTTGAAGTAGCTGAGTCCTCCAGATGTCCCAAGAGATCTACCACAAAAGAGAGAGTTCTATATTAACTGAGATCTCAAAAAAAAAAAAAACCATCATCATATAGGCACAAAATTAAGAACTGGGAAGTCATGCTCCAAGAGCTTACATAATGGAACCACTGTAAAGTGTTCTTTCTACTAGTTCTAGACCCATTTCAGAAAATAATGACTGCCCCACACACACTCAAAGGATGAAAAAGGTAAATCTCTCTGCTACAATAACAATAACATGATATACTTACACTTGAATCCATACTCAACTGTTGACATGCAATCTACAGGTAAACTAATTTTTGACAATTATATTTCATTGCACATCTTTAAAATGTGCTTAATATGGCTTAGCTGGCCTTTCTGCCAAAGAGAAATATGGTCCAGTCTACTTCTATATCATTAACCCTTCCTTTGTGTTATGAACTTCTTTGTTCTCTGTCAGAGGCAAAATCAGGTTTTAATAAGCTCCACCTCCCCTCAAAAAAATATTCTTAGATAGTTATACAAACCTAAATTACATTTGTTTGTTTTTTAAACTTCTAGAAATTTATTTTCCAACTTATCTTAGAATAATAAAGAGGCAAAGTGTGCAAAATTTTGAATTCCATTTTACCTCAATTTTTAGGGACCTATCAGACATAAATAATGGCATAGATATGGGGCAATAAAGGGAAATGAATGTATGATTGTACCTTTAGCCAGGAAGAGTACTGTTCTTTATCATGTGGATTTCTTCCTGCGATTAATTAGGAATACCATAGGTATGAGTAACAACTACATGGAAGGGGTCAAGGAAGAGAGGGAGAACTGTATTAAGGCAAACTATCTAACCTATCTATGAATTTGATCCTGAGCTATCCTTCTCACTCCTAAATCCCCTACAGCCTCTCATGCCCTTTCCAAATACATGTAATCATGTAACAATCTAAATCTGCACCTTAAATATTTTTCTAAAAAAATCTCTCCCTCTTGAGAATTAAATAAAAAAGTCAGCAAAAGCCACCACTTATTAAATATACTAAATTAATGTCACATTCTTTTATATTACTGTTTTTTTGTATTGAAAAGAGAAGTGTAAGTCCTTTAACATATATAGTACATTTTTTAAAAATAGCTTTCAGGTAAGTGTTAATTTTTTAAGTATGTTATTCTGTATTTTCTAGACAATATTGGTTAAACATCCATTTCACTGCATATGTTATTGCAAGAAAACACTGTTAAAAGTTGATGCTTTGCTTTCTTTCATGGTAAAGGCACAATACTATCATTTACTGATTGTATGTATTATATATGGTATTATGAGAGCCATCACCTTTTGTGATGGCAAATATCTGTCTTCTTCATTAATTAAAAAAAAAAATCTTTTTCACAGGATTGAATAAAAACAAATATTATGGGGAAGCTAAGGCATATTCTTGAAGTCAAACTCTTTCAAATTAAGTGAAGTACAGATCAATAGCATTCATTATTTCATCCAGCTTACTAAAACAGAGCAATTTTTATGTACTATATAATCCCAGGTTCTGACAGAACTACCAATCAATTAAAATATCTAAACAAAACAAGTGGATAAAGCAGATAAACTATTCAAATGCAGTAATGTAATAAAATAAATTTTTAAAATGGGAAAGGAAGGAAAGGAGGCCTGAAGCAGCAACAAACTTGTCTTGGGAACTCCAATGGCTCCAGAATAAAAAGAATTCTGGACTTCAGTTGGGAGATATGTGGAAGAGAATTCTGACCAATGCTAAGACTTAACTAAGTCATGAACTAGAGACAAGATAGAGTCAGCCCCAGCAAGGTTAGCACCTATAAAAAGCAAATAATTCAATCAGCCAAGAGGGGAAAAAAAAACCAACCAAAAAAATAAGCAATAGAACAAGTAAGGAAGGAGGACAAGGACACCTATTTTCTACCCCACCCTGCTTCAGCAGCAATGGGTCTGAGCAGTCAGACCTGCAGAGCAGAGAGTCAAGTGAAAAATGATTTACAATATGGAGATTTCTGCTCTAACTGCAAGAAAGGGTCAGCAAATTCTCCCCTGACTTGTGATAATACCATAAAAAGTTAGAGGCAGAAAACTTTTCTCAAACTCCATAACATATGACAAATACCTTCAGGCAACATGATATTTTTACCTGTTTGCTTAGAAGAAGATAACTAAAATTCCCAAATTTAGAGAAAAATGATTATTTTATAGAGGTTCTTAAATAATTGAAAGATCACAAGAATACAAACCAAGAAGGTTAAAAGGAACATCACTCGGTAAAGTTTTCTTTTTACAACATCTAAAATAATCATTTCTCTTGTTTGTGGTGTAAAATTTCTTGCTTAGAAAAACTCTAAAAGAAAAGAGTCCTGGCTGGGACTGGGGGGAAAGTGAACAAACATTTCAGTACAAAGTTGTAACCAAAAAGAAAAAAACAGCAGAAAAAACAAGCACCATGTGACATTTCCCTATGATTGCCCAGAGGAAGCGCTATATAAATGTTAGCTACTACCAATATCACCACTGAAGGGACCGAAGGAACACAAACACTATGCTGAAAACTTCAGGGAACTGAAAAAAAAGGATTTGATGTAGGCTATTTTCCATATATAAGTTTTATGACTGAGGAAAAAAACTAACATAATGAGAAATCATTTACACATTTAGAGATTGAAATATATTTGGAAAAGGAAAGGATCTGATAGAAGAAATGTGGCAAAGTGTGATTTTTTAAAGTAAAAGATGAGTGACTTGGATTCAGGCGGCTCTCCTTTAAGCCCTGGAAAAGAAGGATAAGAAAGACAGTAATAGAAGAGGAAATGGAACCTAAGAGGAATTCAAAACTGAGCAGAAGAGCTAAAAAACTCCTTCACTGGAGCTGTAGAAGTTAGAATTGTCAGCTCAAAGAATTCATCTGAGCAGTTCCTGATTGGTGGTAGAGAACTGATTTCACTGGTTAAGAGTTCTAGTGATGAAGAAAAGTAAGAGTTTTCATAAAGTGTCGCTCTCTGCTGCTACTTCTGATTTGAGCAGAAGACAAAGCAGAAGAGTCTTTACAGTCACAGTGACATCGTGGTGAGAAGAGCAGTGTTGTGGTGAATGACATTCTGATTGAGGAAGAGTAGAATCTAGGTGAGGAACAGTCTGTACAGCTTAGAGATAGCTACTTTGGTGGCCATTTATTACTTCAATGAGCACTTCAGGTTAAAAAGAACTGCCATTCACATTAACAGCAAACACTTTCTAAATGCTCTTTTAAGGATAATGGATAATTGAAAGAATATATAAAGGCTAAATTTAAGTAGAGAGAAGATTTCCACAGCTGAAGAGTGGTGAGGATAACCATTCAAGTAAGTGATCAGAGAAATTTCATGTGGTGCAAATGTTCCTGAAGGGACTAATAACATGGAAGCCAACATTCTAGAGTTGTGAGTTGCCCAAAACACATGAGTTTTCCTCCATGTGTTTTCCTGACAGGTTTCTATAAAGTATAGGACCATTCTTCACTTCAATTAAATGTTCCAGTGGGAGAGGGTGACCCATATTTATACATGTGATATATTTACTTTCCTGTATCAGTATGGATACAATATTTATTTTGCCTTATTATTAAGTAAATAGTTGTTTCTGGTTCTGTAAATACCATGCACCATGTGAATACACTGTCCAGTGAGTGGCTGTTTGTATAGATAGAAAACATACTGGATGGGGGCTCAAGAGCTAGAGTGACACGTAGGGGAAATGTTTTTCCTTTAACATGGTTACACCTAGGACTAAAAGAGTTTAATTGTAACAATGTGATAGTGATTTGTCTCTGGGAACTCAGACTTGTTTATATAAGAGCAAGAGTGGACTAGAGAAACTTACAGAAAAACAGTGTTTTTGACATACCCAGGCTTTAGGTGGAAACTCTATCAGATGGTACCATCCCATTCATCCCTGTTACATAATCAATGAAGATAATGATGGTTGGGGACATAAGCGAAGGTTTGACTGATCCAATGTAAATTCAGCCTTCAAGGTTTTATACGCAACTCCAATGCCACTCAATACATATGTACAATAGTATATTTCCCATAGCTCCACTAAGAGTTAATTTTAGGAAGGAAATATTTATTCAGTACATGAAATCCTTTCTTTTCTTATTTTAAAAAACTAAAGCAAAAAAAGAAAGTCTGTTATAGAGATGGTTACTGAAAATAGACCTTAATGATCTTCAGTTCCAATAAATTCTTAATGGAAAATCTATTCTGTAAACTTAAATTGACTAATTAATTAGACATCAATCCATCTAAAACATGTATGTTTTATCTTGCTAATTTAATAATGCACTGCTATTTCTTATTCACAAGAAAACTTTATCAAAAAGTTTTCAACAATGAATGTAAAATAAAAGACCAAACATAAATGCTGTATTTTAAATATATACCATTGTAATTCACAAAACTGAAATACCACAGTTTAGTAGAACACAATTTTCAAGGTCATTATTTGTCAACTACTAAATTCCTTAGTACCATAAGAGGCAAAAATATGAACATATAATTGAATATATAAATAGGATGAATTCCTTATCTTGACATTACTGCACATCACTGTGATGGAAAACTGATTCTTGCTAATGCCACCCTGTGGCAGCACTTGCACATTGGAAGGCAAGAAATAACTTCCTTAAGAGATTAGAATATTTAAATCTAACACTCTTATTTTATAAAAGAGAAAACCCCTCAAAAAGTTTGACTTATGCAGTTAGTGGCAGTCAGGACTAGAACCTAATCTCCTGACTTGACTCTGAGCTAGTCCAGTTTCTCTTTCTAGGCACAGGGAAATATTTTCCTCACATTCCTAACATGTAACTGAAAGAACATATTGTTTATATGTGAAAACATATAAACAACAGAAACTATATTAAAAATAGTATGGGTTAGCTACATATTGAGGGAGTACAGGTTTCTGGGGCACAGTAAGGAAAATATTAATTTTTGCTTTTTTAACCATAGGATCAAATGAGATAACATGCAAAGTACACTGCAAACCTTTAAGTGCTATATAAATGATAGATTTTGTTTTAGAAGTCTTGTTCTAACTTCCAGATGAACTTTTGGGAACAATCCAAAGCATTATGCTTTACACTGCTTGTACTCCACTAATTCCTGGTTTTGCGGAAAATCCCCTCAGTTTAATGGTAACATTTTGTTTGCTTCAATATCATTGCTCTGCTTTGAGGGTAGCGAACAGCTTAAAAGTTACAGAGTATAATAATATGAAGGGCATTATAATTCTGCTAGATAATAATCTCATGGTGAAAAGTGAGAAGTAATTATACTTGAGTTACTGCTACATGGCAGATTCTTTTCAATTTAAGTTTATTATAGACTCCTCAAAGTACTCAATATGAATTTACTTTCTCCACTGATCTCTCTTTTAAAAAAATCTTAGAATTTACTCTAGAACTTTTCTCCTTTTTATATATTGGATTACTCATTCTAAAAGCACTGGGGGGTAGGAGGGTTCCTCGAAGACTTGCCACTTGGTATATAGTCAGAGTTCTTCTAGTATGAATATTTATAACTATGTCTATAAATTCATTTTTGTCACAAGCTAATAGTTCACCTATTATGTTTAACAAAAACAAGACAAGCAATTGGTGATGACCTGTCCAAAGCAGTGCCATTCTGCCTTATTACAATAACAACAAAAATTTTCCCAGTGGCAAGAAGATGTACACAGCATCCTCGCTCACCAAAGCTGTTCATGAAAGTAAGATTTTCAATTACTTTCAAAGACTGCAAGGATTTTTTTTTAACCACTTTCTGGCAGTATTCAAGAGAAGCAGCTGAGAGCTATTCCAGTAAGGTCAAAGAAGTACATTCAGTGTTGAGAATAGGTTGCTCCCAAATTACTGGCTCACCACTAAAGTAGGTTGTTTTTGAAAGGAAAAGAAAATACACAAGAACACATTAAAAATAATTATATAATATTACTATATAAAATTATCATTATAGTAAACACTTTACACTTCTTTCAAATAAAGATATTTGGTGCTTTGTTCATTTTTATTACTACTATACTCTTAGTCATTTTTCTTACTAAAGGTGTTAATTCCTGTGTTTTGTGCCCACCCACTCTGAGAAAGTATGGCCTACATTCAGATCAATGCTGCATATCCTCAAACTACTTAATCAAAAACAGAATTTCCCTGAATTTTTAAATACGAAATAATTACCACAAAAATAATTATCACAAAAAACAATCATCACATGCAAGATACCGTATGTTCCCAAAAATCTGGGAGGGAGAGAGGAACCAACTCTGTTGGTTATATTCTAACCTAATATTTGATGCCTTTTTGAGCTGGCTTCATTTAGGTTCTTTTGCTTCTACCTTCTTTGTTCTGCATGAATTCATATAAAATCCTCCTATATTTCTTCTGAGTTCTTAATATCTGCCATTCCTAACAGTGCATTAATAAGTGTCTTTCTATTCATGTACCACAATTCACTATTCCTCAATTTTTAAATATAAAATTTGTTTCTAGAATCTTACTATCACAAAAAGTATTGTTAAGAATGTTTTGGTACATATGGAAACTTTCTGTTACTGACTTCCTTGGGATATGAACCAAGTGGTGGGATGGCAAGATCAGTGGATATAAACTGCTTAATAACTACCCTTGAATAATTCTAATTGTTTTCCAGGAAAGCTAGACCAAATCACAACTCCACAAGTAGTAAATTAGAGTGTCTACTTTCCCACAACTCATCAGACAATGACTTTGTTCTTTTTTCTTCCTCTTGTCAATGTGATGAGTGTGAGGTGATGCCTCACAGTTGTTTTAATTTGCACTTATTATTAGTGATTCTGAAAACTTCGTATATAAAATCAATTCTTTAATTCAAAGGAGGTCTTTACTCTGAGCTTTCTATTTTAAAATAAGAGAGAAGTGGAAATAACAAAAGCCAATCTTCCATGTTTCACTCATTATGTTATATAATAATGTCAATTAATTTTAGACCCTTTAAAGCTTCAACCCTAAATGCTTTCAATGTTTCTAACTTTATTATTTTGGTCTGGCTCTCTACTACTTCCCAGTGATCTTAAAAATAGCCTCAATGTGTGTTAGAATGGATTCCTGTAATCCCCAGAGAGGCATCACAGATTGTTGGGGCTAAAACAGACCTTAAGGTATCACATAGTCCAGTCCACTCATTTTACACATAGGGAAACTGGGGAAAAGGTGGGTAAAAAAAAAAAAATTACCCATTCAACAGAGCACTGTTAAAAGGGAAGCCTATTTTTTCTGACTCTTAGGCTTCAGACTGGTACAAAGAAGTGGCAAAGCTATAAAATATTAGTGTTTGGCCCAGTAGAATGAGAGAAGAGCAGGAAGAGACGTCTGGTAAAGCTTGTCTCAGTTTTTAGTATTACCATCTGATAAAAATAACTACTTAGTAGGCACAATGACAATTTTCTCATCCATAAACTTAGTGGATAGGATTTTATAATGTCTACATTGTCTTTTAGCTATAAGTCCTATGATGATCCCTTCATTTTCCATCAAAGATTTTGCTTGGTTTTGACTCCACAAACATCGTGCCCCTGTGCTAGGTACCCTCTGGTGCCCTTGTGTATTATCTTCCTCCATTAGACTGTAAGCTCCTTGAGGACAGGGACTGTCTGTCTTTTTCTTATTTGTATTCCCAGCACTTATCATAATATTATCCAGCACAGAGTGAGCACTTTAAAAAAGTTTACTGACTGATGAAATAATTGAGTTTAAGTATATATAAACATATTTTAAATTCATAATGACTTAAGTGGCAGCCTTTTAAACAATAACTAGTGATTCACCATGTGTCTAGTAAGAATAGTTTTAGGGCTAAATGCATACAATAGTTTTCATCAATCTGAAAGAATGTATATTGAAAAAGTCAAAATGTCAAAAGAACCTTATCAGTGAAATGCAGAAATACATAGAACAGAATCTAAGAAATCCATACATATCTGGAAGTATGTCTACTAGAAACACAGACCTCCTGACATGTCCAGTTTCAAATAATGGGTTTCCGAAGTTTAAATACCAGCATTTTCAGATTTGGACATCAAAGGCTGAAAAATACTTTCTCATCTCAGTTACCCCTCAAAATCACCAGAGCCCAATACAGAGTATAATGGACATGTTTACATTGCTGCCTCACCGAATATACATACTGAAATTTCACAATAAAATCAACAATCTTGCCTAAAACATAGGAAACCAGGAATTTAAGATAATTATAAAACATAAACACAATGAACATTATAGAATTCAATTTAAGATACTTTCTTAATTAAAGAGTAACTAAATACATTTTTTACACTGATTCATCCAAGCATATTCTAAGTATATTTCAATTTCAAAACAAAACACAGTGGCCCCCATGCCCTGCTGCACTTTTTGCCCCTATGCCACATGGTCTTAATAAACAGTTTATGAGTCAGGGGGAGGGTTGTTTCTCCTCTTCTCTGATGATTCTTATTTGATGCTGGCATGGCAGAATCAGGATTCGAACACAAGTCCACTGACCTTGGGGTCAATATTCTCGACTTTTCACTGCTACTCCTATAGTTCCTGACTATAACAATCCCTATAGTGCCTTCTAATTTGCTAATCTGAGCTTTATAACTAAATATCTGTTTAAAAAAAAGAATAAATAGGCTCTAAATTAGAGACTCTGAACCTCAGATTCATGACTTTAAAACAAATTTTAGTAACTTTATTTCAATAATTATTTCCTATAATGATCCTATATCTTTTATTTTATGCGTTTATAAATATTATTCTGAGAACGGGTCATTAGGACTAACTGGACAGCTAGAAAGCATGACACAAAAAAGATTAAAAATTCCCACTCTATTGGTGGATCAGTAGAATAGACTAAGTGTAAATTATATTATAGCAAATGACCAGAGTAATCTAGCATATGATGAATCCAAAGTCCCAAGCTTTTGGAACAAAAACTCATTACCTGAAAAAAAAGGCTGCTGGGAAAACTGCAGGACTGTATGGCAGAAACTAACATCTCACAGCATATACCAAGAAACAGCCAAAATGGGTACATGGTTTACACATAAAGAATGATTACCATAAACAAATTAAGAGAGCATGGAATAATTTACATGTCAGATTTACAACAATGGAAGAATTTAGGACTATAAAAGATATAAAGAATATTATAAAATGTAAAATGTATAATTTTGATTATATAATATTTTTAAAAATTTTACACAAACAAAATCAGTGCAAACCAAAATTGTAAGGAAAGCAAAAAGCTGGGAAAAATTTTTATGACACATATTTCTGAAAAAGGCCTCATTTCTCAAATATATAGAAAACTGAGTCAAATTTATAAAAGTACAAGTCATTCTTCAACTGATAAATGGTCAAAGGATAGGCAGTTTTTCAGACAAAAAAATCAAAACTATCTATGGTCATATGAAAAAATGCTCTAAAAATCACTACTGATTAGAGAAATGTAAATTAAAGCAATTCTGAGGTACCATCTCATACCTATTAAACTGGCTAATATGAGAAAAAAAAATATTGAATGTTGGAGGGGATGTGGGAAAGCTGTGACACTAATGCACTGTTGGTGGGGTTGTGAACTGATCCAGTCATTCTGGAGAACAATATGGAACTATGATTAAAGTGCTATAAAACTCTGTAAACCCTTTGAAACAGCAATACCATTACTAGGTCTGTACCCCAAAGACATCCAAAAAAAGGGAATAGGACCTGTTTGTATAAAAATATTTATAGCAGCTCTTTTTGTGGTAGCTAAGAATTAGAAATCAAAGGGATGTCCATCAGCTAGGGAATGACTAAACAAGCTGTGGGATATGATTTTAATGGAATGTTACCATGCTATAAGAAATCATTAAGCAGGATGATTTCAGAAAACCTGGAAAGACTTACATGAACTGATGCATGGTGAAGTGGACAGAATCAGGCGATTCTACGCAGTAACAGCAACATTGTTTGATGAATTGTGAATGACTTAGCTATCCTCAGCAATACAATGATTCAAGACAATTCCAAAAGATTAATGATGAAGCATACTACCTGCCTCCAGGGAAAGAACTGATATTGATTGAATATAGACTAAAGTATGCTACTTTTCATTTTTTTTTGTACAAAATGAAATGTTTTACATAACCGCACATGTATAACCCGTATTTGATTACTTACTTACCATCTCAAACAGGGGGAAAGAAAAGAGAGAATGATAGAATTTGGAAATCAAAACTTTAAATTAAAATACTGAAAAATTGAAAAATAATTCCCACTCTCAGTGATGGCTCTTCTTGAATCTTTCATTTTTACATTTCCTCTCCTAACCAATAGAGTATTCTCTTAAACATATCAAACCTTTTTAATGTTGAAGTTTTAGTCTTACTTTTTTCTCAAATATTAGGGGGAGGAGGTGCACCGGCTTTACAGAAGTGAATTCCTAGTGGACAAAATGTTGTTGCATTAAAGTTAAGACTGGGGTTCAATTAAAAAATTAATGATACAGCACACAACTGGTTCAATTAGCGGACTGTTGAAGCATTTGCCTTGAACTAATTTAGTTGTACTTATAAGAACAAAAAGGCCAGGATGAATTTAACAATGAAACAACTGAGGAATAAAGAAATGACAAGAATTGGCAACTAATTGATAGCAATTACACACATTTAATAGTATAAGTATTGGTTCAAAACTGTGTAACTACGTAAAGGGAAATGGAGAGATAAATGATGGTCACTACTGGTTGCAGCATATTACCCACAAAACTTCATTAAGAATCAGTAGTAAAGTTATCATTGAAAAGATATATGATTTGGTAAAAAGACATAACTCAGATGACACATTAAGGCACAGGTAATATCAAGAGATCTAGAAGAAGACAACAAGCACGTTCAGTGGACTCTGGAAGAGGACTTGCTTGAAAAAAAGTATAAATAGAAGTGATGAAAGATGGAAAAGTGAGTACACATACTGATCTATACCACTAGAAGGGGTATCTGCATTGAAGTATGGATATAAATATTGGCTCAATGATTGGAATTTGTGAAGAATTTTTAATTCCTTTCAAACTTCCAATTTAGTCATTTCTAGTTTATATTTTAGGACATATTACGAATATTTTTGTGTATCAAGAATAAAAGCAGTTCTGAAGGTTTTAGTTATCCAGGTCACCATTAAAATCATTGTGAATCTTTGCTCCCAGTAAACTCTCAAATCTATGATTGCTAAATCAGTGGATAACACAATTCTCAAAAGATGGCTACTCTAAGAAACAGAAAAACGGTGGAAGAGACTTTTCCTGGGTCACACAGCTATGAAGTGTCTGAGATTAGATTTGAATTCAGTTATTCCTGACTCCAGGCCCAGTACTCAATCTACTCTACCACCTAGCTGTCCAAGCCTTATTTACCATCTGCTAGAACCTTGAAGATTCAGGACCTCCTACAGCAGATGTCAGTATGGAAAAGGAGACCTAGAATCTATCCAACACTTTCTGAAGTAGTATCTTAAGAAACTCCTAGCTTAGTCAAACTCCATTGTAAGTGCCAATGTGGTTCTTCATGCCAAAAGTGACAGTAAATTAAGCAACACATTCAACAAACATTTGTTAAGCTACTCCATTCAAAAAGCACTGACTAGGGATAAAGAGAAAAATGACTGCAAGTGGATAATTTGAAATTATACAAATAAAGTAACTAAAATGTTCATATGCCTGACTCAGATAATCCACTGTTAGACAAATACCCCCAAGGAAGTCAATAGCTAGACAGCAAAAATACTCTTGATACACAAAAATATTCACAACAGTACTTTTCACAGTAGCAAAGAAAAGAAATAATGTAGATGTCCATTCGCAGGAGAAGCCCAGAAAGTCTAGAAGCAGAGATGAAGAGGGAGACTATTCCAGATAACAACTAAGTATCTATTTTAGGACACTGGTTTATCCTGTTTGTGGAACCCAAGGAAAAACAGAAAACAAAATGGGGAATGGATAAACAAGTCATAAGGGGAGGAGTTCTATTGGTCTGGAACACTATATATAATGTCCCATTGTTTTATTTTATTGTTTTATGTATTTTACAGTTTTACTGATTTATTATTCTCTTCCTATTAAGTCTTTTTACCAAATCATATATCTTTTCAATGATAACTTTACTACTGATTCTTAATGAAGTTTTTTGGGTAATATGCTGCAACCAGTAGTGACCATCATTTATCTCTCCATTTCCTTTTACATACTGATAAAGAGGGCTTTCAAAATGGCTAGGTGATATGGGATCTAAGCAGCGTAAATACATCTACTTCTGCTGAGAAAGACAGCAATTTCATGAGTTCTACAACTTAAGTGATCATCTATCTAGTCTAGTCTAGTTTTAGAAATGAGCAAACAGCAACCCAGAGAAGTTAAATATCAAGTCCAAAAGTAATACAGGTAAGTGGGAGAGAAATAATTTGAACTTAAGTCTTTCAACTCGGAAGGAATGTGTGTTTCTGTAAGAAAATATTATTTTTATTAGGGTCCTGAAAAATTATGAATACCTTGAATTTCATATACTCTATCTTTTCATTATACTGTATCTAAGTCCTAGAACTTGGCCTCAGGTACTTTTGTTTAATGTGGTATTACATAAGCAGGTCAAAACATTTTATACTGAAATCAGTAAAAGTCCAAATAATGAAGGGGAAGGGCACACATTTTTCTACATTTTGCTGACTACTATAATGCATTCTTAGATTTTGATATGTTAGAATTCTAGACCTATATAAGAACCAACACAAAGTAAAGTCTAATAAACACCCTAAAGAATTTCTCCTGGATGTGATAAACTGCCATAAGCTATATCTTATATGTTCATGCATATTCATTGTTTATATCAATCTTGTTCTAAAATTTAAAAATGTCTACTCTTCAAAGGCATGCATAATACCATGATGTTTCTCGGCATTTCTTCAAAATCCTTTCTGTCAATTTTAGATAGGATAGACACTTAATACCATTAAAGAAACTAAGAAAATCTCGCAGGACAATTAATTAAAGCCACATTAAAAAGCCTGCATCCAGCAAATAAAGTTTTTTGCAGATGACTGCAATTTTTCTCAAGAATCTGTTTTGTGATATTACATTAGTTATACAAAGGTAGCTAGCTCCACTCTGTAGTTCAAATATTCCTGTACTTTAAAAAAAAAAAAGCATGGAACTAGATGATTAAGTGAAGATCTAATAGACCGAATCTAATAAGATGAAATTTGACAGGGATAAATGTATTCCTACACTTGGGTTCAAAAATCATATTCACAAATACAATACAGGAGAAGTATAGCCAGCCTCATATGACAAAGAATTGGGGGGAAGGAATGGGTTAATGAGCTCAGTATGAATTCCCACTGAGATATGGCAGCCAGAAAAGCTAATATACTATTAGCTTACATTAAGAGAGTTGTAACGTTTAGGGCTAAAGATATTGTACTTTGATCTAATCAGACCACATACATGGAGGATTGTCTTCAGTTCTGAGAACTTCACTGAAGATATTGACAGTGAGGAGGAGGAGGAAGGAAAGGAAGAGAAAGATGAAGGCTAACTTTTCTTTAGTGCCAAAGTGTTTTATAAATAATGTTGCATCTCATCCTCACAAAAACTCTGGGATGTAGGTGCCATGTTTTCATCACTATTTTCAATATGAATAAATTGAAACAGACAACAGTTACATGACTTCCCCAGGGTCACACAGCTGGCAAGTGTTGGAGATCATGTCTGAATTCAGGTATTCTGACTTCAGGTGCCGAGCTGCATCTACTGTACCACCTACCTGCCTACACTGATAAGCTGAAGAATATCAAAAGGAGAGCATTTGAGGATGGTTAAAATGCCTGTGAACATACCATAGTAAGACTGGTCAAAATAGAAAATTGAAGAATTAGAGAGATATAATAGCCATTTTCAAGTATTTGAAGGCTAGTCACATGTAAGAGAGATTTGTCTTGTTTGGTCACAGATTCTAAAATATCTCTTAATAGACTATGCTGATTTATAAACTATATCCTGACTATTTACAACTAACCTCCAACTATTTCTTATTATATCCTCAGTGGCCAAATGTGAGCAGAAAGCTACCAATCTATATTTGTAAACCTTAAGTCATTTTAAGCATCCACTAATAGTCTTCTTGGAACTAAACAATGACATTTTCATTAATCTTTCTTTATTGGGTTTATTTTCCCAAAACATCTGCTTTTATTTATAATAACAAAATTCACATGGCACTTTTGAGGTTTGCAAATCACTTTCCTCACATACTACAAATGATTTATTGTCAGATGGCTAATATATATCTGAGGCAAGATTCAAAGTCAGATCTTTGATTCCAACTCCTTCCATTATATCCTGCTATCTCATAGACTACTTTTATGTTACCCATGTTTCATCTATCTGGAACTTCCTGATCCATGCTTTACAAAAGTCTTTTCTGGTTGGGACAAGAAATATGTTTCTTAACACAACATGTACAAAATTTCTCATAATTTTCCAAAGAACTCTGAGGATGTAGGTTCCCCCTTTTCTCACACTTAACAGTATATATGTACTTGTCTGAAGTATAACCTCCCCAAATTTAGCAACTTTGTTTTCTTAGAACTTAGTTTAGTGGGAGAAAGATGAAAGGAGGAAGATGAAAGGGAAGGAGGGAGAATGGAAACAAGGGAATGAGAGGAAGAGAGGAAAGAAGAAGAGAAAAAGGATGAGAGAGAGGATGGGAATAAGATAGGGAGAAAGGAAAGGAGGGGGAAATATGGGAGAGGGGAATATAGGAAGGAAAGGGAAAGAGGGAGAGAGGAAAGAAGGAAGAAAGTGATGGGGAGCCCCCTTGAATCTTCCCACTTAACCTGGCCTTTCTTACTCAAATCTAATCTTCCCACTTGTTCCAGCTTTTCATCATCATTTCAGAGGCTCCCAGAGTCTGAACCCCATCAAAAGGAAGGAGAGAGGGAAAAGGAGAGGGAGAAAGGATTTGGATTCATGATTTAACTTTTATGGATATTCCTTTCTAATACTTCGGATCGCAAACCTGACACACCTTCTCATTTCTCTTAAATTCTCCACAGTAGGATCCCACAAAATGCTTACAGTCCTTTTACAGGTCTTTTGAGATAGTAATAATGAAGTGCAAGGGCTAACTATCCTCCCCTCTTATTACATGGCTAGCCTGCCTCCTTTTTCAGCCATATAGAAACTGGATGACATTTTTTTACACCACTTCTTGCACAGAAGTTGTAACCAGTAATACGCTCTATTTTATTTATGTCTACTGTATTCCCCTCCTTATCCTTAGGCTAAGCCACAATTTTGATTTTTCTTGAATTCTTTCAGTAAAGTGCAAGACCATGAAACTACTATCTGCTACAGAATAATCTTAGTGAAGGCCTGCTTGTTCCATTCTCATACTTTCATTCAGAATAATCTCAATATGTACATGAATAAACCCAATATTTTATATAGGTGATAAAACAGGCATATGGATCAGTACTTATGAATGGTTTTGATATCATTTTTTGTGGTAACATCTATGATTTTTTTCAAGTTTTTAATATTCTTCCCTCTTTTGAATATCTTGGAAAACAATACCTCAATACCTTATCAAGCCTCTGTTATATGACATTTGGGAATATCTTTCAAAGGCTGAAGGGACAGTGCAAACTGGATTTGACCTAAGAACTCAAGAAACCAACATCCTTAAAACATTCCAACAGCCCATCACATTTAAATAAAGGGTAAATATGTGTTTGAATTTGTGTGTGTCTATGCACACACATATACAAAATAAAATGCTATAACGTTATAAGACTGTTTTTACCTCGAGGCTTCAAGAGAACCTACATTTTCACAGTGTGTGGCAACCCACAAGAGATATCTCCAGTAAAATCCTCCAAGTTTGCTCAACAGAAACAGGTTACCAAAGATACAGTATAAAGCCTTTATCTGTTATCACTTACATCTGAGGAGAGACTGGGTGGGTATAATGGCAAGTAAAATAGGATCTTTTGCTGTTTTTGTTTCAGTATAATCAAGAAGTATAATGCCTCTCCTTGAATGAGGTTAAGGAGGATCTTTCCCACCCATTGTTGGGCCAGAGAAGATTTATAGGAAGTTAATGAGGCACTGATTCCCAAGGAAGGTGATGCCCTCTGGCTCTAAAACGTACATGAAGACTCTGAAGCGCGGGCTTCATTTTGGGGCCTACTGACTGGAAGCATTTGTTTGGACAGACGAGGACTCTGGGAAGCTGCTTAAGAAGCCACCCAGTTTTGAAAACCCGGATAGCGGTGCTTCCCTCTCTGGCAACTATGGTAAATTCAGGCAGAGGAAGTCCTGTCTGTTCATCTTTAATTTCTCTGTATTTTCTCTGAAGTTCAGGGTGCTGACTCCCCTGAATTGGGTGAATGATATATGTGCTTGGTTAAAGGAATGATACATGTGCTTGATTAAAGTGATTGTTAACCCCTTGAAAGTTGTTTTCCTTTTATGAATGCAGATCTAAGAACCTGTGATAGCAGGCTCCCCTGAGTATGTTGGGGTGCATACTGATACAGCGAGAAGGTGTGGACACTAGTTAATTAATGAAGCATCATCTATTGACCATAACCTGTCATTCCTGACATTCCCTGGCATTCTGAGGAATGTTTGAATTATGGCAGAAAATTATCCATTCACTCCTTCCAGTAATACAATGCCTTCAAAGAAAAAAGAAAACAACGCAACAACTGCCTTAGAACACTAGGAAAAAAGAAAAGACAAAAGCTGCACAACGTAAGAGTCTGAATTAGTCAAAGAATAAGAAGACACAACATCTACTTGAACAGCAAAGCCATGTCAGATGTGGAAAGTTCCCTTTCTTCCCAATACAACAAAAAACCAGGAACTGTTCTTCACAAGAGTCTTCCTTCCCTTCCATCTTCCACACACAAGATGTCAAAAATTTAAAGAGGAAGAACAACAAAAAGGAGGAAGTGTCTGGTTTGAGGAGTGGGCAGAAAAGAGACATTTTGCTCTTAAGGGCGGTCAGAAACACAGTAAGATGGGTCCGAGGGGCATTAGAGTTTTCGGCTTACCTAACACTACACTCAGTGCCCCTAGAGACCCTAGGGAGAAGAACAGAAGAGGCATCAAGGAAAAGTTCAGGCACAAGAGCAGCTTTGCTTAACTGATGTGAAATTTCTACTAAAATCTGGACAAAAAAATCACATCTACAGAAAAAGATAAAACTACATGTGCATAAGGACTCAAACAAAAAAGAAGAAGAATGAATTTTCTTTTGTCTCTATAGTATAACTTTCACTGGAATCATTTCAACATGCAGAAATGAGAGCTTCTTTATAAAATAATTTACTTTTTTATACTGAATATACAATATTCATAAATATTAAATTCTTTCCTAAGGCTCAGATTTGCTTACTAAATTTAAATTTCTTGTACTATAGCCCCTGGGATCTAATTTTTCTGCCATGGTGGTATATGTTTGTTTTAAAAGTATATGAAAAATCTAGCACATGATTCGGCGGTCGAGTTGCGTATGCCATAGCTCTCTTTGTGAGACACCTTTGAAGATGGAGTGATATTTAATACTGAGCATAAGCAGTCTTTTCATCTTATACTGTAAAGTAATTGCTTCCTACTTCAGAACTATAGCATGAGTTATCATCTTAGACTTTGTTCTCTAAGTGCCATGGCCAGCATAGAAAAATCTGACAGAGAACATTATGGGCTTACTCAAAGGCGTCAGATCTTTGCTAACTGCCAAGAAGAAATCATGGCTATTCAGGCAAAACATAATGAGTTACTATATGAGAAATGACATACGTTATTCCGCCCTCATTCTAAGAAATCATTTCACCTGAATGTCCTTAGCATAGCACAAGCTGAACCCACTGCTGTACGAAACATGCCAGGGAGAAATTATAACCACACATAGAGTGTATGTACAATTATACATACACAACTGAGAGTTCATGTGGATGGATATTCCTGCTAAGAATGTGGGATGCAGAATTTCTACCTTGAGTTTTAAAATGTGAACCAATACAATTTAACCTTTTCAGAGCTAACTGTTGGCATGTAGAGTGCTCATAAGCCCACCCATTTAGTCGTAAGGAATTTAAAACATTTTGGAAGCAATAAAGAGAGCAGATCGGGGCATTGGGGAAATATACGTGTGCACACACACAGCACATACACACACAAAAGGGGAAAAATGTATAATCACAAACAAATAAGCAAGCTCTCAATAATAAGCAAACAAATAAGCAATACTCTCACTTATGTAACCAAGTCAGATCAGAAATAGAAAGGAAAACAAAAAAAGAAAATGACAGGTAAACATAAAGAAGAAGAAAGAGGCTTAAACACAACTCTAATCCCATGCTACCTAAAGGAAAAGTAAAAAGACTTAAAATAATATTACTTCCCAGGAAAGCATAGCTATAAATAAGCTCCGCTTCAACCTTCACCTCAATGTTCTGGTCAAAATGAAAACCTTTACCTTTGCTTGTTTCTTTCTTGCTTCTCTTCTGGCTTCCTTCTCTTTCAGTCTTTTTTCCTAGAGAAGAAAAAAAATTATTACTGTTAGTAACCAACCTATTAACCTATTTTATTTTGGAGGCGAGATAAATTAAAATCTTGTTTCTTAAATTCTAGTACCTATCTACCTAGAATATAAGGAGAAAAGTCCTCACAAAATAATGCATCTCAACTCTATCATTCTATTTTAAAAAGGAGAATGTATAAAGAATATAGAAACAACATTCATCAGTCTTCTACTCTTCAAGAAGACTACAATAGCTTTTAAAACAAAACTAGCATTAAAATATTCTGATAGGTAGTGAGTCACCTTTGTAAAGGATGTTATTATACAAAAGTTTCTTATAATTCACTTAGTTTTCCATGACTAGACAACATTTATCCAGAATTTTGCAAAGAAGATGATGTGAAATGTAAAAAAAGATCAAAACAAAAGAAATATTCAAAAAATTCAGCCTTAGAAATTGTCCCATTTACAACTGAAAATAATGTTATTTTATATATCTAAGCAACTTCTTGCTTATGAACTCTACTACAAAATTGCAATTGCCAATTGTATGGTTTGCTGCTAATAACTAAGCCAAAGTTTGGGTTTTTATTTGCAGAAATAACATTAATGTCTAATAAATGTATAAAAAAGATATAAAATCAAAAGCACTCAAATATGGTAACGAGATTTGTGTATGTGTACGTATTTAGAAAGAGAGAGACAGATTCTTATATACAGACAGACAAACTTACTTAATTACTTAAGGAAATAATTCTTGTTTTACTGGATGGTCAGATCTATCGAAATACCATTACGTGCTAAAGGCAAGATGACAGCAGAGACAGCATTGGTTTAGAATCAGAACAACTAGATTCAAATTGCAACTCTACTAATGACCTACGTAACTCCAAGCTGCTAAGTTAGATCAAACTTTAGTTCTTCCATCTATTAAATGAAATTAAACTAGATGATCTCTAAGATCTCCCAGACCTAAATCCTACAATTCTTAGGAATATTTACTTAATTGGACACCTTGTCATCTTTGCTATTTGAACCCTTTTATGGTAACTTCAAATGGGGTAGAGAGGACCAACTTCCCTTTTCTACTACTAATAGATGTTTCACATACAAACATTCAGATTTATAAAACTTTTAAAAACGGGTTATTCTTCAGTAGTCACATGCAAAGAGATAGGATGCAAAGAGTAAGATAACAGAAATGAACATTCTAGAGTAAAAAATTTTAGTAACAATTCTACTATTCAATAAAAGTGATCTTAGGCAGGTTACTTAATGTCTCTGAACATGAATGTCCTTTTCTGCAAAAGTGGAATAACAAAAGCTATCCTACCATTCTTTACAAGTAAACTTGTTCTATTTCTGATTTAAATAACAGGTCACTAACCAGTGTAACAGGGCTGCTAAGTGTCTCAGAAGTTAGAGTGCTGGGCCTGAGGTCAGAAAGATTCATTTTCTAGAGTTCAAATCTGGCCTCAAACACTTACTAGCTGTGTGACCCTGGGCAAGTCACTTAACTGTGTTTGCCTCAGTTCCTCATCTGTAAAATAAGCTAGAGAAAGAAATGGCAAACCACTCCAGTATCTTTGCCACAAAATCCCCAAATGGAGTCACCAACATTTGGATCCAACTGAACGACTAAACAACAACAGGTATAATTCCAAGTGAAGGATAAGATAATTTCCCCTGAAACTGGGAAGACATGGAGAAAAGTTAAATCTAGTGTAGTAAATTGGATTAGACAATTTAATAGACACCTACTACTTGTCAGGCAGTGTGCTGGGTAGTGGAGATACAAGACAAAAATGAAGTGATCCTTAACCTCAAAAAGTTTATAGCCTGTTGGAATAGCACATGATTGATAGCCTCTTTCAGTGATGCTAGCTATGAAGCAGACATGCTTCTCTTTTTGCTAAATTTCCAAAATATATAAAACTAGAAGAGAAAAAAGTATTCCAGCTTGAAAATCCAAAGAAAATATATATCCCTTCTGAAACACAAAAGATACCTTGACTTAGTTATAATACATTTTAATCAGTGCTGTTCATAATCATACAACTATCATTTTACATTTTTATGCAATTACTAGTAGAATTCTAGGTCCTGGGGGTACAATGAGTGAATGAATGGAAAAAGAAAAAAACATTTATTAAGCACTTACTATGGGTCAAACATTGTGGTACAGTCTGAAGATCAAACAGCAACAGGTGCTCCATCAAAGAAGCTTGAGGTAGAAATCACACTGAGTATTTTTTAACTCATTACACTATCTGACAAAGTGCTAGGCACACAGTATAAATTGAAATAACTCATCAATGATCATTAATGCAGATCAGTAAACCCAATGAAATCTGGTACCTTGGTTGCTTAAGGTTGCCTAAGGCACTGAAAGGTGACATGACTTTTGATGTGGTAGAGACAGGAGCTGAAACTATATTCCCTACATACCACATCGTCTCTCATTCATTCTCCTCCCAACTGCGCTTCAGAGGCTCATCCACCAGGATTCCTCCTTTCCATGGAACACCCCTTGACCATACTGAGACCCTTCTTCCACTGATGAGATACTTCTAAGGGCTTCCAATTCAGGGACGGACCCAAGCTAGCCAAGTTTCATTCCCCTCTTGGCTGTGCTTCTCACTTTCTTTACTTTACCACCATGTCCCATATGGGTACCTTCTTCTCCTCCTCTAAATTCCTCACCAACCTCCTCACTTTTCAGCTTCTTTTTTTTAATCTGCTGTCTTCCCTCATTAGAATGTAAAATCTGTGAGTACTGGGACTGTCTTCCTTTTTGCTTGCATTTGTATCCCAGATACAAATGTGCCTGGTACATATAAAGCACTTAATAAATGCTTGCTGCCTGTTGACCTACCTCTTAAACACTTTGTATTGAATAAAATTTATTACACTAAAATCTATAAACCAAAAAGTTAAGAATAACACAGTATTTTCACATAGGCCTTCCATTTTTCCTCAGACAATCAGCCAGTGAAAATCTGATTTAAACAGCATAACACAAGTGAAGACAATGCTGGAACTGAAGTCTAAAAGACATGGATTCATATCTTGACTCCAATACGTACTACTTTGTGTAACAATAAAGATGTCATTTAACCTCTCAAATCTGCTTTCCCAACCCTAAAATCTCTGCTGACATCTACACTCAAATCACCAACTATATATTAGGTATCTCAAACTGATTGGCTTGTAAACACCTTAAACTTACTATGTCAAAACTGAACTCATTATCTTTCCTCCAAAAACACTGTCAAACACCCCTCCAAACTTTCCTATACTGTCAAGGGCACTACCAACCTCTCAGGTTCACAATACAGTTGTTATTCTTGACTCTTCACTCTCTTACCCTTCTAATATCCAATCTATTGACAAATTCTGTCAGTTTCACCTTTGCAATATTTCTAGAATGTGCCCCTTTCTTTTCTCTGACACTACTACCACCACCATGGTGTAGGCTTGGACTACTACTACAAATCTTGCTGTGACAATCTCCCCATTTAATCTATCTTCCACTCATCTGTTACAGTGATATTCCAGAAGTGCAGATCTGACCATATCATATCACCCTCACTATTCAATAAACTCCAGGGGATCAAAACATAAATCAGGATCAAATATAAAACCCTCTGTTTGGCATTCAAAGCCCCTTCTACCTAGCCCCACCACCACCACCACCACCACCAGTCTTCTTACACCTAACCCACATCTTCCTAATTTTATGCCCTGCCATTCAGTGACACTGGCCTCCTTATGTTCATCAAATAAAAGTCCATCTACTGACTCCAATAATCCCCCCCCCAACTCTACCTTCCTACTTCCTTGGCTTTCTTCAAGTCCTAATAAAAATCTACTGTCTGCAGGAAGCCTTTTAACCTTTCCCCCTTATATTTAGTGCTTTCTCTCTATTGATTATTTACAATTTATCCTATATATAGTTTGTTTGTACCTATTTGTTTCCCTCTCTCATTAGATGTGAGGTCCTTGAGGGAAGGGTTTGCCTTTTACCTTTCTTCATATCCACAGTGCAATGACTGAACTGACTCTAAGCCTCTAACCCTTCAATCTATTACATAGAGTTCTTGAGGGACTCAAATGTACTTCATTTGCATGATGTATAAAAAAACTTTGCAAACCTCAAAGTACTATATAAATATCAAATATAATTATTTTTCTAATTCAGGCTTTAGTTTTATTTATTATAACCTTGTCTCTAGAATAATATTACTTCAGATCTTCAGTACTTTACTGGCACCACAGAAAATTCATTAAGTTATACAGGTTCACCAGTTATATTTTCATCTTATCAATATATTTAGTCAAACAATGTCTTTGCTTCTTTTATCATTAATAATATTCAGCACTCCAAAAGTACTTTTGGACATTAATTAATCTGAGCTACTCTCCTGTAAGAGAAAAATTATTAGCCAACATTTCCATCATGCAAATATCCCCAGTAGTTCTTCAATAATTGGTCCTCTTCCAAGTTCCCCAAGGATGACTTGTCAATATGATCACAATCGTGAACACTCTTTCTAAAACTATAAAGTATTTTTTAATATAAACTTTTAATCTCATAAGAGGAAGGGGGGGAAAGAGAAGGCATTTAAATAGCTCCTACTTTATGACAGGCAGTAACTGTGCTAAATTCTTTTTACAAATATTATTTGATTCTCACAACAATCTAACAAGATAGGAGCTATCTGTCCTCATTTTACAGTTGAGGAAACTGAAGCAAAAAGAATTTAAATGACTTACCCAGAATCAGAACCACAAGAGTATGAGGCTACATCTGAAACTCAGGTTTTCCTGACTCTAGGCTCAGGGCTTTACGCAATGTACCACAGACTGCCTTTAATCATTTCAAAGCTAGAACATATCTGCCAGGGTAGGTTTTAAAAAAATTCCTAGTTCAAATTTGCCTTTCTGAGTGAGATGAAGAGATTGTAAAGACTTTTCATAATAAAAATATGGGAAATATTGGATTTTGTAAATAAAATTTCTCTTCCATAAGGCCTCTCTGGTATCCAGGGCTTGTAGAGGGTCAGTTGCCCCTCCCCCCTTACCAGCTTTCTTTGTGAAAGGGCACTGGGCTGTAGCCGAACTTGGACATTACTCAAATCTCCCCTTTGTTTGTTGTACTGTTGCCACATCAACACTACCAGTTCCCGCTTCTCCTCCTTCCCTCTTTTCTAAAGCCACATCAGCAGTTAAGTTAGATATTAGATGAGGTAACTGTGTTGAGATAGGTGAACATTTCCTGGGGTTTGTCTAGTATTTAGCACTTAGATTGTGAGCTTGCCTCCCAGCCAATGGAGAGGTGGGATAGTGGGTAGGTGGGATTCTCTGCATTAGAGTATAAAAATTGTGCTTCCATTTCTGTAAGTTGCCTCCCTCCATCAGATTCCCCGACCTGGTGGAAGGACATCCCTTTCTTGAGAATTGTAATAAATCTTTTTCTTTCAGTTTTTATTGAGAAGCTTCTTCATTTATTTAAGATTTTTAGTAAGGGTCTTTTTAACCACCACATTTCCAACATTTTTCTCTTTTTAGAAAAGGCAGACGAAATGTTTCTTTGTCACTGATTAAAAACTGACAAACTCATTACTTCTCAGATATGTATATGCCACCTTTTTCAGACCTGTGGATTTGGTTGTCATAACAAACTCCAATATGGGAACTCAATCATTCTATCAAGACAAATTTACAGTTTGTATATAACTTAAAGTCTTAGAGAGTTGCCATAGCACCAAGAGGATAAGTGATGTGCCATTACAGGTCTAATGTAGAACTCGAACCCAAGTGTTCCTGGTTTCAACTCTGTCATCTCTATTATGTTACCTCTCTCTATCATCCATATTCCAAGTAACTTCTTTACTAGGTCTAAGGATTTATCCAATAATTTGTTCTCCTGAACTTTCTGATTACTCATAATGAACAAATGACTATTTTTTAAAAAGTACTTTGAAAACGGAGATGTTCAATAATAACTTGCTAATGAAAGTCTAATAGGCTTCCTTCCAAACTGTATTTCATTCAAGTGTTATAAAGTTGAGGAAGAGATCATTTACACCACTAATTTATATACTATTCTTCTTAACTCTTGCCTACAATTACATATTATACAGTTAATTAAATATTAACATAGAATTACAATGGTAGGAATTGAATTAGATGGCCTTGAGGTCCCTTTCTCTTGTAAAATTTTGCATCTGTGTGATACAAGGAACTTGAAAGACTGGATAATAATTTTAAATTTTTTTAGATTAGGAATGCATCAAGAAAAAAAGAAAGCTGAAGCAAAGGCTGCTCAAAAGCTCAAACAAAATGTGGCTAGAGATTGTCCTACTCATCTATTATCCTGTGAAATGCCCAACACACGGTAGTCTCTAAATAATCATGTTGAAATGAAAGCAATATACTCTTGTTAATGTTATGAAGAGAGAAAAAGCGGAGAAGAAAAGCCCTATAATGAACTTCAAGAAGGAACGTAAGAGGTAGATCGAGTTTTAAGAGATGATTTCAGTCTTCTTTCAGAAGAGAAAGATAAAACATTAGCATACAAATTCAGAGCAGCACACAAAAGTGAAGAGGAATGAATGATTTCAAGAAGATATTTACGGTAATACAGAAGACTACAGAATGTGTGTGGCAGGGGAAGGGGGAGAGAAACAGTTTTACTGTGTTAGAAATCCTATTTCTAATTCTATTTCTTCAAAAATGAAAGAAAAGTTAGTCAAGCAATATGACTTTCTTAAGTACCAAGTATGTGCTAGGCACTGGGCTATGCACAGAGGAGCAAATGAATGGTAAAAGCAAAGGAAAATAGAAAAGAAGGACAGGATGATGAGATGAGAAGAAGATGACAAAGAAACAAAGTATAATCAATGGATTTCATTTTAATTGATTCGTATTTAATGCTATACAGACCAATTATTTAGTAAAGGGTGAGTAACTCAACAAAGTTGAGTTTTCATCCCATCCCATCATTTTAATTTGCCAAATTGCTCAAGATCTTTATTTTTTCATTTGGTTTTGAAGGAGGGCTTGACACAAAGAGCTCCTCTATATACAAAAAAAGAGGACAGTATTTCACCTTTAGTTCTGCTACACTACAAATATTTAACTATAAGGAAAGCACTAAATTTGATAATGAAAATCAAATTCACAGGGGATAAGAAAAAAGAAAATCAAATTTCAAGGTACAATACTCCATTGATGTTGCAGAAGACAGTATTCATTTGAGTTCTAAATTTACAAGGAAGAAAACTGTACAAAATTTGAATTGCATTATGAGATCATGAATTTCCCCTTCCTTATTCATTGGGGACATTCAATCTACTCCAGATTTGCTTTTGCACAGCAAAAACATTTTTTAGAGTATAACAGACATCCAAGCTATACAGAGGGGCACAAAGAAGTCTTCCCCTCATCGTGAGAATCTAAGCTCTCTATCATGTGGGAAGGACAGAACTTCCATCTCTTTTCTATTGTTTCAATTTATGGTATTACCAAAAATTCTTTCAATGAGACATGGCTTGCTTCAAGCCTCCCTCCTAGGAGCTCAGCTACCAAAATGGTTCAGAGAAACAAATTAAGTCCACATCAATCTACAGGTATCACTGTTATACTATTTATCATAATTTGAGTATGTATGTAAACCACACACACACACACACACACACACACACACACGTGTAGACAAGACAGACATAGACTAAACAAACAGATTAAAGCAACCAATGCAACATTCCCTTCAGTCCCTTCCTCACTCTTCCAAACACTTTGGTCACCGGAATTAGTCGAAGACCTAGGTGGTCCAGACTTCATCTAATTTACATTAGTTGTGTAATTTCAGGCAAGTCATTTAACATCTCTGAGCCTATTTCTTCTTCTGCATAGATAAATAATTGTTGTCCTGCCCATCTCAAAGGACGGTGATATGCATCAAATGATAAATAACAACAACATTATTAATTGTACTGTTAGTATTCGGATCAATGAAAAAGTTTTTAGAAGATATTATCATTTTTATTTCTAAAACCAAGTACGAACAACCCTTGATTTTTTTTTTTTGGTGTAGGTCTAACATTCAAAGAGGTCAGAAATCTGCACAATGCAAAACATAAAAACTGATAGTTATACAGCACTTTAAAGTGTGTAAAGCATTTTAAATACATTATCTTACCTGAACCTCACAACACCCCAAAGTGGTAGTTTCCACAGGTCTTACTCTACCCAACTTTACAGATAAGAAAACTGAGGTTCATAGAGGTTAAATGGCTTGCTAATAATCACTCCTGAAAAGGAAGTGAATTCAAGTTTTCTTAATCCCAGGACTGGTGTGTCATCCATGACACCACAGAGACAACATTCAACTTCCTAGAAATTTTGTAAGCCTTCATCTTCTTCCTGGATTAAGAACGTGGCACTTGCGTAGCAAAGATGGCATGGTGACTTGTTTTTTAAGATAACCAGGCAACTACACAACAGCATTCACTGAGAATCTACTGGGATATCAAACACTGTACTAAGTGCAAGAGAAATCAAGAATATATTCTCTACTCTTATGGATACTAAGTAGCTGGGGAGATAAGATATATGTATTATAAAAATTTAGAATCTTATGTTACATCATGAGATATAGAGAAGCAGTGGTACAAGAGGGCAGAAAAAAAGATGAAGATCAGTGTGGGCTCTTTATCTACCCCATTAATTAATGTTATTAACTTGTTTCCATTTGTGTAGAAACCTTGTCAGCATCAAAAAATTTTTTTTAAAAAGTTCTATCAAGGAATCTAAGAATAGGAAGTTTCTTCTTTGCCTTCTTTATACTTTCTCTTTTTAAACTTTATTTTCCTTCGACACCCAACTATTTAGGGACTCATAGTCATTGTGTTCTAAAAATTTATGTTTATTCACATACATAGCTATGCATATACGTATGTATTTTTCTAATTTTTTCTTACTTCACTAATAAATTTTGTTAAAAGCTATATAAGATCATAACAATTCAATATGATATGAACTCAGCATGACCTTCCTTCCAAAAAGTTACTTTCCCGGTTTCCTATTAGCATCAGCAACTGGGAGTCATAACGCTGAGGCTAATAAAATGCTTTCCCTACCTAGGCAGTCTGGAATGACATCTCTGCATGGCTATATTATCCAAGTGCATAGCTAGATATGGTACAATAATCAAAATAAATTCCAAAGGACAAAGAAGAACTACCTCATGATCAATTAACTACCTCTCCATTTGCACAACAGATAAAGAAGGTAAGTACATCTTAACTATCAGTAACCCGTTAGAACCAAGAATAATGCCACATTCTACAAGGCAGAGTTTCACTCCATGAAATCTCAAAGCTTTCAGTGATAAAATATATTGCCATCTTTCAAAGCACTATTCAATTATTAGAAAATAACCTCTATAAAATAATATTGTTTTACCTTTATCATTTCATTTACTGATAGTTCCTACAAGTATAAAGAATTTTTTGCCATGATTCTGTTTCTGATTGCTGTTGCCAAAGAGAAGGAAAAAAAATTGCTTAGTCACACTCTGCCCCCAGGCCAAGTCCCCTGGTCTCCATGTCTAGGGAATAGCACACGCAGGGAGGGTTGACAGAGCAGGAAATCTACAGAGGGATGAAGGAGCAATGAAAATCTGCGGGCTATAGTCACTGAAAGGAACTTAACAAGTTCAAGCAACATTCTAGCAATTAAGTAGCTATAAATTCTAATCCTGACTTCCCAAAGTAAAATGTCTTCTATTTGAGTAAATCAGTTAACCTGCCTAATTAAGCTTCCTAAATCATAAAACAATTTTAGTTAACTGAGCTACAACAGCTCCTGTAGTTTCCCGGAACTGTGGTATGGGTAGTACTGAACAATAAAAACAAGCAAAGGCAAAAAAAGCAGGTAGTTAGAGAGAAACAAGGATAAACAATGTGGAGCACTGGGGGCAGATGGCTGGTTTCAGAATCTGAAATACCTGGGTTCCAGTTTTGCCTTTAATCTGATGACAAATCATTTTAACCTCTCAGTGCCCCAGGAATCTCCCAGACTGTAAAATGAAGATGATCTGCACCCGTGAAAGGGCTTCAGGTGCAGATCTTGTCTTATCTTCTCCAAATTAACCAAGAGTAATCTAAAATGCAAAAGTGCAGAACTTTTCAAACTTTAAGAAAAGGTGGAGGCAGTGTGATGCACTAAGAAAGAACACTGTGTGTGGAGTCAGGGACCCTGAGTTCAAATTCTGGTGCTGCCACTTACTGTCTGTGTAACCTTAAGCAAGAGTACTCTAACATTCTTGGGCCTCAGCTTCCCGTCTGTAAAATGAGGGAGTTATCTTGAAGGTCACCAAGATCCCTTTCAGATGTGAATCTATGAGCCTAAGAATCATAGAGATCAAATTCAATGTGCAAATATAAAAAAATTTGCATGAATCAAAATCTAATACACTTTAGTGACCCACCTGAAAAAGTCCCTCCATATTATTATTGTGGAACAGATACGGGCTAGAGAAGAGAATCACAGATTTGGGGCTCAGAATTTTATTAGAGGCTATCATACTAGATATTTGCATATATATTTTGATAACTGCATTTTAACACAATTGGTTTCTTTTGTAAATTGTATATTTAATCTTATACTTAAAAATTTTTTTAAACAAGAACATTATTTGGAGAAGAGCTGTAAGAGTTTTGCCACCTGCCAAAGGGGTCCATGACAAAAAAAAAAAAGATTACGCATCCATATTATAGCCTGACCCCATGAATTTACAGATAAAGAAACAAATAAAATCTAGAAAGGTACAGTGACTCAAGGTCACCTAGGCAGTAAATGACAGAAGAACAATTTAAACTCAGGTCCTCTAGCTCCAAATTCAGCATCCTTCTCATTGAATCATGCTTTACAAGGCAGCTTCGTAACTAGATCAAATTGCTGGCCTCAACATGAACTTGAAAGAAGGAGTCCAATAGACTGTTCCAGGATCTGAGAATGGACAGCGTAGCCTAGACTTTTTAGTAATGGCTCAGAGAAAAAACACATGGTTAGTTTGTCAGATCTGCCAAAGATACAAAACTGGAGAGACACACTAATATGATAGTCAAGAGTTAAAAATACATGCACAGGCTGAAACATTACGCTAAATTGAAGAAATTAAAATCTATTCCAGACAAATATTAAATCTTACAGGGGCAAAAATCAAATTTGGGATTTCATTAGGATGTGGGACTCTCAGATGACAAAGTTCTCCCTAGTAGTGTAGGCCACTACCGTCTCTGCAGTCTTTGGAGAGAGTTAGTTGCCTAAGAGACATCAATTGACTGCCTGAGTTCCCTCAGCCACTATGTTGCAGAGATAAGCTATAAACGCAGGCTTTCCTGGCTTTAAGTCAATTCTCTATCACTATGTTATATCTGAATGTCAAAAAACACAACCAATTTCACAAGTAAAACAGTAGTGTACTTGAAAATGATCTAAGGATTTTAGTTTCTGTCCAACTTGGTGAAGGCAGCCACGATAAGATGCTTGCAGGCCTGAGACATGGGGTGGCTGGGAATGAAAGGAAAGAGCAAAATAACGATTTGGTCCAAGGGGGAGGGGAAGCAGGGACCTAGGCAGTTTTATGGGAATTTGCAGGAAAATATAGAAGGTAGCAAGCAATGGAGTGATGGGCATCAGAAAGTCTGGTCTCAGGCCTTTGCCTTTTTCATTGTGACCTTCACAAGTTACTTCCCTTAAGTGTGTCATTTTTCTCTTATGTGAAGGGTTGGGGGAAGGTTGCGGAACTCCTGGAGGGGGAATATCCCATTATCTGTGGGGAAAGACCCCATGTTTGGGGGTGACTACCCCACAGAAGGTAGGGAGTAAGAATGGCATTCTCTGGTCCCACATTAACAACTAACTGCCCATTAGACATCTTCCTGGATGACCTATGAGCACCTCCAACTCAGCATGCCCCAAACAATTCAATCTTGCCCCCAAATTCCAGCCTTCTAAATTTCTCTTTCAGGGTGACACTATCCTCTCAGTTCTCAACCTCAGAGACAACCTTTGACTCCCTAACCTCCCTCAGACCACCAAGACTGACAGTTTTCATCTGTCCCCTTTCCTCTCATTAAATGTTAAGATTTCTAACTGTCCTGCCTGCTTCTAGACTCTCTTTTCCAGTGCATCTTCTTTACAGCTGATGTTGGTGGATCCTGTGTCTAGGCCCCTCCCTACTTTAAACATCTCCAGTCAGCTCCTTATTGCGATTAGGATGGGGGCAGCTAGGTGATGCAGCGGATAGAGCACCAGTGCAGGAGTCAGGAGGACATGAGTTCAAAATCTCACCTCAGACACTTGACACGCACTAGCTGTGTGACCTTGGGCAAGTCACTTAACCCCAACTGCCTCATCCTGAGTCATCTCCAGTCATCCTGATGAATATCTGGTCACTAGATTCAGATGGCTCTGGAGAAGAAGTGAGGCTGGTGACCTGCCCAGCCCTCCCTCAGTCAAAACAGAGTCAAGTGCAAGTCATGTCATTATTTCTCTGATGGCATGGTCTGGTCTTCTTCGGCAATGAAGGCCGAACATACACACAGGGATTTTCATCATCTTTAAACTCAATGAATTAACATTTTTTAATATGACAGTCAAGAAAGCTACAGTAATCTTATGTTAGGAAATTGTTAAGAAATTAAATATGTTAAGAAAAGGATAAATATTCATGTTTATGGAAATGACAGATTTCTTGTGTTTTTTGCCATGGTCACACCATGGAGTATTAAGTATTAAGTTGAAGGTAACTAGGATGATACAAGATCCTATAAGGATGTCCTATAAGGATATGCTGAAGGAAGTGAACATTTATAAACTGTAAAATGTAGTGGGAGAGGGGTCATGATAACTTGATAATCGTCTTTACGTAGTAAAAAAAAAATTTTTTTTTTAAAAATCAAAGAGGTTAGTTTAGGCCAAATGTAAGGAAAAACTTAGCAGGGATATCTAACAGTGAAAAGACTGTATATAAGTGTTTGTTGATGATGTTGTAAACAGGAGTCATATAGAGGTACAGATAATTTAGATGATCTCTGAAATCCCTTCCCAATCTGCAATTCTATGATGATGAAACAGAGATCAACCTACCAAAAAACTGAAGCTTAGAAGCTATTTAATACCATGTATATTTAAGACCAGCATATCATATATAGAATCATATCCAGTATTCTGATAAAATATGTGAAAAAATTTCATTCATCATTACTGAGTAGAGTTAAACACAAAATATAAAAAAGATTTCTAGTATACCTAATCTGTAGATAAGAAAAGGAATTTTGGATACTGAGACAGAAGTAAAAAATAACATTTCCCACAGGTAAAAAATGATGATGGGAAAAACAAGGGTCAATGTTGGCAGAAGTATGAAATAGGAAGACAAACATGAGTTTAAAGAAATTAGGAAACGCATGTGTATAGGATTTAAAAAATCAATGAGATCATAAATTTATGATATATATTATAAAAGATGAAATCTTAATTGCTATGAATAGTACAAATTAGATTTTAAAATAGTTTCTATCGTTAGACTCCAAAAGTTATATAAAGATATACATCATTCTAAATGTTGGAGAAGATGCAGGAAAGTTGGAGTACTAATTCATTGTTGGTGGAACTGTGAGCTGTTCCAACCATTGTGGAGAGCAATTTGGAACTATGTCCAAAGGGCTATAAAAATGTGCATACCCTTTGACCCAGCAATATCGCTTCTAGGGCGATATCCCAAAGAGATCATAAAAATGGGAAAAGGACCCACATGTACAAAAATACCTATAGCAGCTCTCTTTTGTGGTGGCCAAGAAGTGGAAATCAAAGGGATGCCCATCAGTTGGGGAATGGCTGAACAAGTTGTGGTACATCATGTAATAGAATACTATTGTGCTATAAGAGACAATGAACAGGAAGACTTCAGAGAGGTCTGGAAGGACTTATGTGAACTGATGCTGCAATTAGCGAGCAGAACCAAGCAAACATCGTACACAGTAACAGACACAGGGTGTGAGGACTGATTTTGACAGATGCTTAGCCCTTCACAGCAATGCAAGGACCTAAAACTTTTCCAAAGGATTCATGATGGAAAATGCCATCCACATCCAGAGAAAGAACTATGGAACTGGATTGCAGAATGATGCAGACTCTTTTCTCTTTAGTTTTATTTTCTTTCTCATGGTTTCCCCATTCATTTTAATTCTTCTATGAAACATAACTAATGTGAAAATGTGTTTAATAGGAATGTATGTATAAAACCCATATCAGATTGCATGCTGTCTTGGGAGGAAAGGGGGAGAAAATTTAAAACTTATGGAAGTGAAGGCTGAAAACTGAAAATAAACCAATTAAATATTTAACTAAAAAAAGAATATCAAGAAAAAATATATATCATTCATGAAAAACATAATAGGAATCCTTTGGACAGAAAATTTAACAATAAAGGTTATTTTATTCAGAAAAGTAGTTGCTTAATAATTTATTTGAGGATATAAATTTGTCTCTTATGTATCACTACAATAAACACTCTAATTTTAATTCTGATGTAAAATGCAGTTTTCTTTTGATATGGCATATGAAAAAGAAATCTACATAATAATCTTACCTAAGAAATATCATGCTAATCATGCTTATCTCAGAATTTGGCACTCCCCACCACAAAGCTATGTATCAAAAAGAAAATTAAAGTGACACACATCATCTTTTGGTCACTTTCTCTCATGTTTTTTCAGCTACAACTTTTTAAAATGTTTGTATTAACTAGTTTCCTTTGTAATTCTTTCATTTTATGCATTTAAAAACCTGAGCTTTCACCAGAAAGTCATGACAAAAAAAAAGTTGAGAACCCTAATGACATTTCATATCATATGATGTGACAGTGACTAAATATTTTATTTTCCACATCTGTTTGAACAAACCCTTTTGTAAAGACTTTTGTCTTTTTTGTAAAAGTTGTGTATTTGGTCCTGGAGAAGACAGAAAGAAAGATAATTCTTAGAGGTAGAGAGTCTGCTATAATAATTTTGTTAGTTTTGCTTCACTATTTTTCTTTATTACAAGAGCTCAATGTAAAAGACAGTAAAGTGAGATATGAAATTTAAAAACCAAAGTAAAAAAAAGCCCTTTTGGTACAATGGATACAGAATTCAGCCTGGACTCAGGATGACTCGAGTTCATATACAGCCTCAGATATTTACTAGCTATGTGACCCCAGAGTAAGCCATCCCTGGTTGCCTCAGTTTCCTTATCTGGAGATAAAACAGAGATAATAACAGCACCTACTTCCCAGGACTGTTGTAAAGATCAGATGAGATAATAGTTGTAACGTGCTTAGCACAGTGCCTGGGATACAGTAAACATTATGTAAATGTTAGATATTTTGTTTATTATTATGACATGAAACTTAATTTTGGGAATACAATCCAATCTCCCTATTGAAGGGGAGTTGAGTAACTAATTTTATATTATAAATTATTTGTTTTTGTAAAATTTAAATGAAAGTTCTTCTCAGATCTTACTTTTATTTCTCAGATCTTAGCTATAGCCATAGCTACAGTTGCCTAGAACTCTCAATGATTAAATGACTTGTCCAGGGTCACGTAGACAGTATATGCCAGATGCAGGATTTAAACTCAGGTCTTCCTCGCTTCAAATCTTGCTTTCTATATATTATACTATCCTGATTCTCAAAATGTATCAAGAAATTTTAAAATAAAGAGGGTTGTATGTATTCAACAAATTCAGCTTATGGAGGCAATAACTTTTAGACTCAGTCATATGGCTGAATGCTCATAAAGAAATGAGGATTTAAAAGATGGCGTACATGAAACTCAAGTGGCTTTAGTCCTTAACTTCGTAAGATCCAAGGTCAAGATCTGTTTAATGCAGTAGCTACGACAATTCCGTCATGATGTAAAAGGCACTGTGTTTATCAGTAATTGTAGAAAAACAGTGAATGAAATCTTAAAAGGAGCTATTTTCAGGTGCAGCACTGCCACGTACATTGTATTGTATTGGCTATAACTATGATCTGAGAAATGAAGAAAAATTGTCTCTTTTTATATTTTACAAAAACAAATAACTCATAATATGAAAATATTCATTCAACCCTCTTCAACAGAAAGACTGGATTATGTTCCAAAAACCTGTAAGTCACTAGGTTCATAATTTAGACTATAAATTTTCCATAGAAATAACAGTGATTAAGTTCCTTGTCAATTCAAGGAAAAAAGTAACAATGTTAAAATAGCGTACCATTTGCAATAAATAAATATTAAAGACAATCTGTTGCAATGCTAATCTCTGGGGAGAAAAAAATCCAGAAAATTTTACAACAAAACAATGATAGTTTTTTAAAAAATTATTTTGAAGATTACTGCTTGAGGAAAAGCAGATTTAATTAGGGACTTTTCCTGGAGATCGTGATATGGACTTGCATGTTTCCGGAGCTTTCGAGTTTTCTGGTATTGGTTACTATACCTAATGTCACCTCATAACTTAAGGACTTCTTTTGAACTGATAGACCTGTACTACCAGTACCAGCCTCTGAAACTTATTTAAGAGGTATTATCTTAGTATCCTTTTTTTTTAAGTTTTCACAATTAAAGCAAAGACAACAAAGGAAGTAGGCAGGGCAACAAGTTTACTCTTTTTACGGGGAAAAAAATCTCCCCCAGCTGAGTGTAGTCAAGCCTAAGAATTGTTAATAAGCTTCCCCAAGGTGACATTCAGAATCTTGGGATCACATTTAAAAGCATCTTCCTTTGTGGAACTATAGGTGCCATAAGGCTAATTTATAGCACTCCAATTTAACACTTTCTCTTCTAATTCTCTAACAGCTATCATTCAAAACCCCTGATCAAGCACATTTTCCCTTACCTAGCTATCTTGCGTCTATTCTAATCTTGTAGCTGGTGGATGGGTATAATGCCTGACTTGGAGCCAGAAAGATCTGAATTCAAATTCTATCCCAGAGGCTGTGTGACCCTGGACAAGTCATTTAATTTTTGTCTGTCTCAGGTTTTCAATCTATAAAATGGGGATGATAATTACATTTCACTAGATTCACAGACTCAATGTCTTACAGCTGTTACAAGGATAAAAAAAGATAGCATATGTAAAGTTCTTTTCAAAAAAATATAAAAATAAAAATTTTACATAAAAATATAAAAAAATTTATATAAAAACATAAAAATAGCATATGTAAACCTTGTGTTAAAAGCCCTTGTGTGGGCTTTTAAAAACTTAATATAAAAATTGTAAGCTATATATAGCTTATAATTTATAAGCTATAAATTATATAGTTTAATCTTACTTACAATGTCCTGTCAGTTCATCCATTCCACATAACCCTATGGCACATCCATCTGAAAAATAAACTAAGTTCCATTCTAAATTGATTACTCTTACATTTCTCCCACTTCCTCCTACCTCCTGACACCAATTAAAACCTGATTTTCTCCTAAAGATAACACTTTATTGCCATCCTCTCTAATGGCAACCACAGCTTCCTTACAAAACAGGATTTACATGGCCAAAAGGTATACTCCTTGCTTTCCAAAGCCACCTCAACCCACCTGAAACAGAAAATCACTTACTCAACAAGTATTTATCAACCAACTATCATATAAAAGGCAGTTAGTAAATATTTATTATCTGTTTACTATGTGCCAAGCACTGTGCTAAGCACTGGGGACACAGAAAGAGGCAAAAGCCCATCCTGTCCTCAAGGAAATATTAATCTAATGAGGGAGAAAACAAGCAAAGAAATATGTACAAATAGGTTGTATAATGGATAAGTAGGAAATAACAAAGAGGGAAGGCATTAGAATTAAGAGGGATTGGGAAAGACTTCCTCTGGAAGAGAGTTTTAGACGGGCCTTAAAGAAAATCAGGGAAGCTAGCAGGCAGAAATGAGGAGGGAAAGCATGTGAGATAGGCAGAGAAAAAGCCTGGAACAGGGAGACAGAGTATCTTTTTTTGAGGAACAACCAAGATGCCAGTGTTAATGGATCAAAGAATGTGAGGTGAGGAGTAAGGTGTGAGAAGACTTAGAGAAAGGTAGGAGAGGCCTAGGTTATGAAGGGCTTTGAAAGCCAAACACAAGGTTTTGTATTTGATCCTTGAGGCCTTCTACTTTGCCCTCTGGAATGCCTGCTCTATAGTCAAGTTACCTTTATCCTAAATCTTTTCCTATTCCACTCCTTCCACAAATTCTATCTACTAGCTATTACTGAAACCTGGTGTCTACCTGGTGATACAGCCTCTCTACTCACCCTTTTCAGTACTGGCTGCACCTTCATTCATTCTCCTCAGCTTACTGGTGAAGGCAGAAGAAACTGAAATCCTTGCTCCTCACTGCTGCTTCTATGGTCTTCCTCCACCTTCCCAGGGACTTCTCTTCCTCTGAGGTTCATATTACTTTTATCTACCAAACAATCAAAATCCAGGTATCCGTGGTCTACAGACCTCCAGGTCACCCCCTTCCTTCCTCAGCAAGTTGAGTAAATGCCTTACAATTTTTCTGTCCACCCCATCTCCTGTCCCCACAGAAGGGAATGTCAACATACATAATGACTCTCCTTCAAATACACCAATCACTTAGTTCCTCAACGTACTCACTTCCCACGACCTACTCCTCCACCAGATTTCAACCACACACAAAAATGGACATACCTTTGCCCTCACACACAAATGTACCACCTCTATTTTTAAGGATTCTGAAACCTCCTTATCTGACCAAAATTTATTGGCTTTTCACCTCTGTCTCTGCCTTCCCTGATAAAACCCACCTGTTCACCAGCACAAAGACCTCCAGTCACTTGACGCATGGAGTCTCTCCCAGGCCATATATCTTGAACTAGCCACTCCCTCCTCCTTTCTCCATCTTGACACAGTGGTAAACCAATTCAACTCTACACAGTCTTCCTCTCTTGAATACTCACCTTTCCTCCCCAAGCCCACACCCACACTCACCCTTTCCCTTATTCACTTCTAAATGAAGATGGAGAAAATCATGCAACCATTCTAAATGGTCCCACTATGCATTTATGCTACACAACCTTTTATGCTACAGAACCTCATCTGGGCCCTCACTGCTGGGGGTGTGTGTGTGTGTGTGTGTGTGTGTATATAAAACCTCCCTTATCAACTTGCTATCCCACTCTCTACAGTTCTTCTTCCAAACCCCATTCTTTCTCAAACTTCCCATGGTTCCTTCTCCCCCAAAATTTCTTAGCTAATTTAATAAGACTTTATTAAATCATTAATAAGGAACTAGCAATTTCTTATAAGGAAAAGGAAAGTATCAGTCAGCCTTTTCAATAAACAATAAAATATTCTGTGTCCCTATAATATTTTTATCTTCACAGGGGAAAAAAAAGAACTATATTAATTTGACTAATGAATTCTAAAATTCTCGAGATCAGTTGAAACTCTTCCAATAATTTCTGAGTATCTGACTGTCCATCCATGATGGTGAGAGATGCCAGCACCTTTGAGCAATGAAAATTATTGGGTAATCTGTTGCCTGACTCTACAAACTGTGAAATACTCAAACTCTGTGCTCTGGTAAAGTATCACATACAGTATGAGTTTTACCTATACACAAAATATCTAATCCCACATACATATGAGAAATTATGTTGTCAAAAGAAGTACCTTGATAAATTATGCATACTTTTAAAAGTGGACTTTTTAAAATAGTGATTTATGAATTAAATAATTTAAATTTCATGGGGGTTTTATTCCAAGAGCACAAATTCTATGTAAAAATGGGATTTCAATTTATTAGATTTTTCAAAGAGTATTTTAATTAGTGTTAATAATTATAACAAAAACTTATCATAAAATCAAGTCAATATGACAGAAATACTTCTGAACAATAAAAAGGCTTCTTATCATCAAACATTATATATGATCTTAATAATGTGGATTATCCTAGGAAAATATAAATTAAATGCAGACAAATCCTGAAAATCATTAGAGTTCTCAAATTTCCTTGCCAAATCTTAACCACTGCCATCCAAAAAAGGACTCACTAGTTCAACACATGAGCAATATTATAGAATAGTTTTGAGTTTTGAAACAGTAATTGCTGAGAGTTCAAAGTCCTTTTAACATTCCTGACACTAACAAAAAATAAGAGAGAAGATTGCTTCCAGTCTCTAATAATATGCAATTAGTATATTTCAGGTTGATTTATTTACTATATTTATAGTGCATTTCTCTATATTCATTTCCGTCCCCAAAGCTATATTCCATATCTACTTGCTTCCAATTCATTAAAATGGCATCGTGAAACTGCATCACATTTTAAATGAAAGGAATGTGGACTGCTACATTAGAAAAGCAAATGGTCTACTGGTCTATTAAACAGAAACCAAGTCAACAGGAGTCAAAGATCACACAAAGACTTCTCAGGGAAGCAATACTCTGAAGTAGTTGCCAGACCAATCTCTGAGTCACTTAATGGCTAATGTGGGAGCTGAAAATTCCATTTACCTTATGTCTGTATCAGTTTCAATTTTAGTGCTATGATTCTTTTGCTTTGTTGTGAAAATTCAGGGCATTTCTAATTACTTTAAGGAATGTTGTAAAAAGTTTTCAAAACAATATAAATTCACATTTAGTTTCCAATGCATGCCAAACATTTTAGAGGGTAGAGGAATAAAGAGAAGATAGTATTATAAAACAAGTACAAGTTCTCTCAGCTAAAGAACAGAGAGAACTTTAAGATTACCAGTATATAAGTGAAAACCACTGACCTTGCCGTGGTAGATGGACAATGTGGATGAAGCTATACACTAATGATTACAGAAGTGGGTAGCCTGCTCATCTAAAAGTTTACAAAGTCAGGCACTGGGATTATGCAAAGAAGAACTGATTTGCTGTAAAATGTTTGAGTATCTTATTTGTTATCAACTTGTTGGTATATGGTGAAAAAAAAGAAATGAGAAATGAAAAGATTTAAATACTATCCTGCACTATCTGAAAGTAGATAGACATCAGGGTCACAAGCATGGCATATTAAGATTTTACTTTTCTATACTTTCAAAAACGGGGTTAAAAACCCATTATTCTAGTGCCTTTAACAATTCCCAGAGAATGATTAATACTTCAACTAAACTAACCAATGCTTAACTCTTTTTAACACTTTACTGGCCCATCTCTTTTTTCCAATCATGCATTTGCTTGGTAACATCCATGAAGTACAACATCTGTACATTTTTAAAGTACTCCTTATATCTCAACTAAAATGATAGGTTATAAACTACAACATATCTCACATATGCCCCCTTCTCTCCTCTGACACTACTATAGTAGCAGGTTGATCTCAATGACACAAGTCTTTCCCCATCCAGTTCATCCTCCACTTTGTTTATTTTCCTAAATAATCAATGATCTTACTAAAAGTGCAGGTCTGTCACTCCAGTGTCTCCCTATCACCTCCAAGATCAAATATAAAATGCTCTGTTTGGCATACAAGGTGATTCATGACCTGTCCCCCTAACCTTTCCAATCTTCTTACACTTTACAACTACCACATCCCCACCACATACTCTGCAATTCAAGGACATTCACCCCACCTTGCTGTTCCTCAAATGAGAAATTCCATCTTTCAAAGATCTCAGCATTTTAACCAGCTGTCCTATATGTATAGAATGCTCTCCTTATTCATCTTTACCTCTTGCCTTCCTTCAAGTCCCAACTAAAATTCTATTTCTACAGGAAACCATTACTGATTCCTCCTAATTCTAGGGTTGATTACTTTCTATTTATATCCTACATATAACTTGCTTGTACAGAGTCATTTGCATGCTAACACCCTCCCCCCATTAGACCTTTAGCTCTTTGAGATTCAGGATTATCTATTATCTCTATTTGTGTCCCCAGTATTTATTGCAGTGTCTGGAGGCTGCTTAATAAATGTTTGTTGACTAATTAAATAACAAGTGTTGATAATTATCACTGTTACAATGTTAACATTCTGTTGTCAAGAGAAGCACTGAGTAAAATGGAAAGACAAAGTCTTATCTTCCCGATGTAAGGTACACCCTAGCTTTTCCTGATAAATCCTTACAGAAACTACAACTTACATATTTCTTTGAACTCTTTCTTTGAATCCATTTCTACCATTCCCCTAGATCAACAAATACATTCATTCATTACCAATTTCCAGGTCTCCTGTATCTGCCTCCTAAGAGATCTACCTATAGATAGCCCTATACTAGTTTCATCACATCATTTTCGAGCTGTAACAAACAAAAAGATACCACAAAAAAATTACAGATGCAGTTTTGTAAAAGAGCAAGATAATGTCTTCTCTCTTCAATATTCCTCTTGGTTTAATGACAAATATTTTGTTGGCCTTTCTGGCTATGATTTATATCAATTTAGCATTTCCCAGAAACCATACATAGCATACACACATACATATGCCCATATATACATCTAAATATATATATATATGTAGATACACACACACACACACACACACACATTTACATGTGTGTGTGTGTGTATTTCCACTCAGGATGTCTCTTCATATTGCGGAAGTCATGAAGGGTTCTCAGAAGCAGTGCTAGCACAGTACGACCCCTGGACTTAAGCGCTGCACTAAGCCTATTATGAACGGCCCTCTGCCCGCCTTAAGGGACGCTCCTTATCATCAGACTGACGGCGGCGATGAATTTCCGAGGGTCGTCACACTGGTAAACTCAGGGAGTTCGAAACTCCTGAGGCGCGTCAATAATGATCGCCGCGTCATAACCAGCGACTATCTTTTAAAAATGTCGCACTGCCTTCGCCTACGTTCATCTACGTCGGACATTCATGGGGCTAAGAGGCCCCCAAACTCATCTGAGGTGAGCCTGAACGCAACGCACTTGAAGTAATGGTGCTTCATTCCTCTGGATAAGGATACAACAACAATTACAAACAAACAAGGGAGCATCTCCAACTTCATTTTTAAAAATAAACCAACTTTAGGTGCTGATGCCAGGCTCGGTAATCACCCTCCCGCACAAATTACATTCAGGTCAGGCTGTTTAAGATGGGAAAGGAGTGTATAATACATACTAGGATTCCTTTAAAGAAGTGGGGAAAAGGCTTACTATGTTGTGAGAAATGTGTCTATTAAGAAGAACTATATAGGCCACTGTGGGTTTTAGCGCAATCAAATTTGGTATCATCTAAGCAACCCATGTCAAAAATACCTGAGATAACTTACATCTATGACTTGGTGAATTTTCCTAAGTTGATATCAATACTAAAATATATGCAGAAGACAGAAAACCAGAGATTTGTAGACGGAGAAACTTTATAGGATAACTATCTCAATACCTTCATTTTTACTGACAACAAAATTGAGCTCAAGAGTGGGAAACTGACTCACTCAAGGTCAATTTCGCTTAATATTTATTAGAAAAGAAGGGCTTTACGGTATAACAACGCAAATGCAAAGAACAAAAACCTAAAACTGAATGCTGAGACAGTATAATGACCAAACTTGGCCCTGAACAGCAGAAATTTTATCCCCTTTCTTTCTTTGCAGATGAAATATTGCCTATACTGTCAGTTTTGTGTTAGTTTTACTGCACTGCTATTTTTTTCCCTTTCTTATTCTTTGTTAAAAGGAATAGTTCTGAGTGCTTGTGGGAAAGTGAAGTGAAGCAACATATGTTGGAATAAAGACAAAATAAAAACAAAATTTGTAAATAAATTTTTTTAAAAAAATAAAATGCAGGGTTTACCCTATGCTTTGCTTTAATTTTCTTTCTGTATTCTTCTTTGTCAAATTTGTCCTCTTCTTGCAGTCTTTCCTTTGCTTTCTCCAAATTGATGCCAGCACCTTCCTCCTCTTCCTCAATTTTGTTCACGCTGGATTTCTGTATAGGTGGCCACTGCTGAACTAACTGTTAATTTAAAAAAGATATCCATAAATTTTATCATTCAGTATGATAGCCATTCATTCAAACTAAAATAGAGATGCAAACAAATACACAATTTTTGCCATAATACCTTTGTTTCTTAAGCTTTCTATACATCGGCTTGGCCCTAGAGGGCAGAACTAGGCGGAAGTTGGAAAGAAGCAGACTTAGGACACATGTATAGAAAAAAACTTCTTACCAATTATAGCTATCCAGAAATAGGAGAATGATAAAGGCATCCTTCTTGCTAAAGAGCTTTTAACAAAGAGAAGGTGACTATTCATTAGTAATATTTTAAAAGAAATTCTCATATAGATGCAGAATGACAGCCATTGCTATCTCTTTCAATTTTGGTATTCTGTGGCCTCTTTAAATTATGCAATATTGAAGGAGGGAGTATATGAAGATTGAACATTTCATAAAAAAGAGCACAAAGCTTGACCTTACCCAACAGCACATAATGAAAAATTTTAGTGACTAAACAAGACTCTTATTTTGACACCACAAGGCAAAAGACTGAACTGAGGCCAGTATTTTAGGTCACGTAATACAGTATGATTTGAAAGCACATGACACAGAGCTCCTACTGACAACAAATAATTCTTAACATTCAAAGATGGGGATTTTTTCCACTTTAAAAAAACTTTGTATGCTAGTTAGACATAAAAAATACGATCTCTGCAGTTTACCATTTCAGTACACTAAAAGAACCTTCACTTCAGCAGGGAGTTGAGGTGGGACAGGGAAAAAGAGAAGATTTTTCTGTTCAGCCTATCATTTAAGGAAAGCACGGTCAGCTCTTGTCAAGAATTACACAAAATTCATTATTTATTACCATGGGTCCTCACAAGGATTCTGGGAAGATAGCAGAGTAGGTCAGAATAATTTCAGCTCTCCAATTTCCTCCATAAAAAGAAAGACAGAAAGTTGACATAAAGCAGGTACCCTCCTAAAACAATGTAAGAAGACCCCAAGAAAGTCCTGACCTCCAGGGACCAAGGTTAGGCCTGAGTAAAGTGCAAACAGCTCCAGGCCAACTCTGCAAAATCAGCTGTGCTGACTAGACACATTCCGAGCTATGGCTGTGGGAAGAAGCTAATATACACCTGGTGAGTATAGTAGCAAGGGGCAGGGACCCTGCTAGCTATGGCCACTTGTAGGGGAGTGAAGTCCCAGGTTTCATTCCCAGGGCAGACAGGACAGTAGTAACTTGCAGCCACCAAAGGGACTGTAGGGAGCAAGAGCATTTGTGGGACAGTGTGACTGCAGGGGTCCTCAACAGACCTCAGAAAGTATCTGAGAGGTCCCCAGCACAAAAAAAGTTCTTGGAAAAATTTGAAAAGAATTTTAAAAACCAAATAAGGGAGACTGAGGAAAAAAATAGAAAAAATAAGAGCAATTCAAGAAAATCAAGAAAATTATGAAAAGAAAGTCAAAAAACTGGAAAGAATCTTGATACAATATTACAAGAAATTATCAAGGAAAATTCAGGTGCGCTGAAGTTCTAGAAGAAGTCAAAGTGGAAACAGAAGAGGTCCCCTGATTATCACTTGAAAGAGATTCCAGGAGGAAATCTTACAGGAATATCAGAGCCAACCTGCAAAACTCCAAGGTTAAGGAGAAAATATTGGAAGCATGAAGAAAAAAAAATTAAACATCATGGACCTACAGTAACGATTACACAAGACCTAGCAGCTACTACGTTGAAGGTAGATCCTGAAGTACCATCTATACTCTGTAAAGCAAAAGAACTGGGGTTATGACCAAGGGTAACTTAGTCAGCAAAGTTAAGTATAATCCTGAACGGAAAAAAAAAAATGGATATTTAACAAACTCAAAAACTTTCAGGTTTTTGTGACAAAAACCCAGAACTTAAGGGAAAATTACACATACAGCATCCAGAAGAAATAAAAGGTAAACATTAATTATCAGTTATAAGGGACTCAATAAGGTCAGGTTGTTTCCTTTGTATATGTAAAAATATTAGCAGTACTCTTATGGCTGTCATTATTATTTAAGTAGTTAGAAAGGCGTGGGCTGAGCTGAGTATGATGGGGTGATTCTAAAAAAATAAAACTGTAGGGAAAGATAAAAACTGATATAGAAGAAGCTAGTAAGGGGAGAAAGAGCTGTGCTGGAACCTTACTCACCAGGAATGGGTTAAGGAGGAAACAACATGTATGTATCTAGAAGGACATAAAAGTCTTCTAAATTCAGAAAGAAATATGAGGGTAAGAGAAAAGGGTGTGAGGAAAGGATAAGGGAGGGACTTTTAGAGGAGGGAAGGTTAAGGAATTGGAGGGCAAAGTAGCAAGTAGAAGTAAAAACAGAGGAGTGAGGAGGGATAGGGTAAAAAGGATGAGAAGAGTAGTGAGGAAAACACAAGTAATCATAACCTTGAATGTGAATGAGATGAATTTACCCATAAAACAAACAGCAGATTAAAAATTTGAATTTAACAATATGTTGCTTTTAGGAAACATTTTTAAAAATAAGACATACACACAAAAATAAAATAAAGGGTAGGAGTAGAATTTAGTATATAAAAAAACCCAGATAGTAATCATGATCTCAAACAAAGTTAAAGTTAAAACAGATTTAATCAAAAGTGAAAAATAGAGAAACTACATTGTGTCACCAATATTATACAATATTGTTTTAGACCATTTAAAATACCTAGACAGTACAAAATAGCTGAGTACATGCCTGACAAAACAGACACAGGAACATAAACATAAACATAAAATACTTTTTATCCAAATAAACTCAGATCTAAATAACTGAAGTAAGATTTATCATTTAAGGGTTCTAAAGCCAATATAATTTGTAAAAGGACAATTTTACCTAACTAATCTACTTATTCAATGTCATTCTAATTAAATTACTAAAAAATAATAACAAAGTTCATTTGGAAGAATGTTATGAGTTCTCTTGCAAATATCATGATTTGGTTTTCATTTTACTTCTTATTCTTTTTGCCATGAGTATTTCAAAAGCTAATACAAATTTACACTATTGGTCATGAAACAAAAATCTCAAAAGGAATCTTATAATTACTGTTTATTGAAAAGCACACATCTGAGGCAGAATAAAGCTACTCCAACATCTGAGGATTACATGGGCCTTATTTACACCTCTGATGATAAAATATGTAGAATCTCTGGATATAAAAATGTATTAATACAATCAAAGCTATATTATACCATACTGATGTTGGCTAATGGCATAGTTGAAAGCTTGAGTGAAACATTAAGACTTGAGAATCAGGGACCTGGAATTCTACTACTCTTGGCTCTGTTGCAAACTCACCAGATGATCTTTGCCCTGTTACATCACTTATCTGATCCTCTGTTCATTCATATGAAAATTAAGACATGACTATGGGATCATTAGAATGACTTTAAACATTAGAATTCTATAATTCCATGATATATTACAGCATTTTCCTTAATTTTCAGGTCAATTTGTACAAGGGAAAAGAGAAACAGAAAATGAAGGCAGCTATATATATATGAAGCAAAGAAATTCTCATCTCTCTATCTCTTTTGGGATAAGTTGACACCCTACTGGAAGATGTAGAACGAAGACAATTTTGTCATTCTTATTAGACTTACAGTCATTTTTGAGGCAGTTTCACTTCTGTGCAGTATACCATTAAGTTCAGAAAACACTGTTAGAGCCACCCCAGATGTGTCCTAGAAACTGCATGTTTATACAGTTGATAGTCAAGCAAATTAGGTGCACTGGTTCCTCCTGTTCTGAATACAGCTATTTGTCAGATTATTTACAGAACCTTACCTCCCCATCTTCACCAAAGGTGACTTTTGTATTCACTTTAAATTTCCTCTTCATCACTTTTTTTGCTTCTGTCACTTTGGTTGCTTTTTTCTTGATGCTAGAATTAGGTGGTTTCTTCTGTGCGAAAAGAGAAAGACATAGACAGCTGATCAAATATTATTTTATGAAAATAATTTAACATTTGACTGTGTTCTTTCCAAAAATGGGATGTCATTAGAAAGTTAAGCATCTGAAGAAAGACAATATAAAGTGTCCAAAAATGGAAAATGCTGGCTTGAGAAGCAGTGAGTTCTCTGTAACTGAATGTGCTTACGCAGAGGTCAAATGATTATAAGAGATGCCTGCCCTGGAAAGTGTAAGAAGGAAAGTGAAGGCTAGACAAGATGGCCTTTAAGTTTCCTTTCACACTGAAGATATTAGGAAATCCTGATTAAGCCCAAACAAAAATATTGCTATATGTGTGTGATATTCTATACAACAGGAAAGATAAACTAGGACAGTACTGTAAAGTAAAATGCTACTTCAAATTAAACTTTTCAGGTGTGAATATTATTTCAAACAATATATGAGAAGAATGTATACTTGCAAAGTAAAATGTAACACAAAATACAATTACAACCCAACATTCTCTATCTTTCAGAATGTATCCATTAAGCAATACTTAAGAATGGCTAACTTTAAAGCTATTCTAAAAAGGTGAAACACAAAAACAAGGCTTAAAGGATGACAGTTTGTCTCAACTCAGTTCAGCAAACCACTTAGAGTCAACAAAAGTCAACACATTTTGAAAGTTATATCACTAATGCAAAGTCATGTGGCTTGTGCTAAGCAGAATGATCAAAAAAACATTAGAAGGTACTTCAGAGAAAACCCAAAGATTGGAGACATGTAACTGTTACTAACCAACTTATCACAACACTTAGGACAACCCTGAATTCTGAATGACTTTGAAGGAAGATGATTAGTTCCCATCTGAACAGGACTTTATTCTGTTTATGTAGAAACTAATAGCCCTAACAAGCATCAATATTGCTAAAGTTTTAGAACAGACTAACCAAAATACTTGTACACAAATGAGTAAGTTACTGCATAGAGGCAGTAATACAAATAATAAGTAGGAGTAGCATTGTCCCTCAGATTTTGCTAGAATAAATACCTTCTCATCTGAAAGGACAGAACTCTGTAGGCAAAAGTCTTTTGCTTCTTCAGTTCTTAAGTATCCAGGTCCTGGAAATTATTATATAAGTTGGAAAAGCTAATATCAAGTTATGTATTTAATGAGTGATATTTTAACATTGTACAAACGTATCCAGTAAAGCTAAGATTAAAAGAGAAACCATAAATGGCCAAAAAAACAAAAAATCAATGTTTCTCCAATTAAGGTCTTACTTCTAAGACATGTAAGGAACCGATTCAATTTTTTAGGAAAAAGAGTCATTCCTCAACTGATAAATAGACTAAAAGTAAGAACCAGGACTTCTGAAGGAAAACATGCAGGTTATCTCTATAGTTATCTGAAAAAATACTCCAAATCTCTATCAGAAATTAAAGTAATTTTAAGATTCCTCTTTATCCCCATCAAAGTGGCAAAGATGATGAAAAAAAAATGATACAACAGAGGGTTCAGAAGGAGAACCACTTACATTTGTTACAAGAAATTTACTTTCCTTTCCTCCCCACCCCCAAATGGAATAGAGGTAGAAGGAAGAGAAAATACACTTGTATTAACATATATTGTCAGATAAGGTCACTACATTATTCATCTTATTTGTTTTACTTGACTATAAGAGACACCTCACAGAGTGGGGGTAATCTGCAAATCCATATTATAAAAACATATCAATAAAATGTTATAAAAACTAAATCAATTAAGAGACAAGCGAGGACCAACTGAGTAAATAATCATCCTCTGGGCTTTGTTTAGTGCTGTCTTCTTCACTAATAACTATCCTGTATTGATATATCTTTGTCAATGGGAGTTCTTGGAGGGCAAGGCTTGCTTTTCATTTTGCTTTTGTCATAACTTAACTAAAGTTCCTGTACAATATTTTGTACACAGTGGACTGTTTGCTGAATGAATTCAATGACTAGCAACATTTACTATAAGATAATGAACATTCACACAGGTAAAAATTCATAGAAGAAAGCAGATATTAATTACAATGAACATGCAAATGCTTTAAAATAACAAAAAATAACATAAAAAACTGATAATTGTGCCCAAAGGAAGTTAGATTTTTGAAATGCTAATGTAGGGTGTGTCTCAAAAGTCTTAGTGGAATTTTAAGTTTTAATAGCTTAAAATTAATTATAATAGTTGGGCAACTGTTATTCTAAATATTTTAAGTCACATCTTGCATTTATACTTCTGTTGTGATTTAAGTCCCAGAAAACAGCACTGTCACAAACAGTTGTGCTTTCTAGCTTTTTCTAAACAACCTACTCTCCTGTGTCTTTCCCAAAACAGTCATTTATTTCACTGTAACCAAAAACTATATAAAGCCATAAAAGCACTTAATTTTATTTAACTGTATCTGATGCCACCCAGATCAATTTATAATCAAGGAATTAATGACATTTGCTCTCTATTAGAAATTTATGACAATAAAATGAATTATTTTAGATGTAAAGTGTCCCATATATCTCTGAATAGTGATATTTTACACTAGATTTACATCAGTAAACCATACTTCTAAGAAACCATTTATTAACATTATCTTTTAGCCACCGGACTTCTAGACAGAATTTAAGAGTAGAGGAATTAATATTTGGTTCTGACTCAGCTTCCACTTCTTGGAACCATATCTCTCCAATAACTCAAGCTTTCAATGACCCACTCTTTTTTTTTTTTTTTTTTTTTGGTAAGACTCAGTTTTCTAGACGGAAGGGCAGAGACACAAAAATCCAAGGAATCTAACTTGGAAGGGACATCAAAATCAACTTATTGACATTGCTTTAGGAAAACTCCTTTTTTTCTTTGTGGGCAGCTGAAAATCTGCCTTATAATTTTCACCAGTCATTCCTAGTTCTAACCTCTCAGGAAGAAAGATTGTCATACTTTCTCATTAAAACTCTTCAAATATTTGAAAAGATTCTATTCCCTCTAGAACTCTTCTTTTTTAGAGTAAAAATGCTCAGGTCCTTCAACCAAAACTCATAAAGCACGGTTTCATGTCCCTTCATTATCCTTGTTACTCCTTCGGAATGATTTCTAGCAGATTATATGACTGACGATGATTTTATGTGTGGGGGTGGATGTACACACTCACCCCACACACACACCCCCACACCCACACACACCCCCCCACACACACACCCCACACCCACACCCACCCACACACACACACACACACACACACACACACACACACACACATATTCAAGGTATGTAAATACCTTACCTTATCTCATCCAAGCCTCACCACAACCTTTAAAGGCGGGTAGATAGGTAGATACTGTATGTATTAATATTCTCTTTTAAATGAAGAAGAAATAGACTCAGAGACGTTAAGGACTGGCCAACTGTCACCCTGGTATTAAGCATCCAAGGCAGAATATTGACCCCAAGTAATTCCAAGGTGGTGCAGGGGATAGAGCACTGAATGAAAATTCAGCAAGACTCCAGTTCAAATTCTGTTATTGTTAATTGTATAATCCTAAGCAAGGGTCACTGAAGTCTGCCTTAGTTTCCTCAACTGCAAAATGGGGAAAATATCAGCACCTACCTCCTTGGATTGTTGTAAAGATCAAATAAGTAAATATTTAAAAAGTGTGTATCACAGTACCTGGAGCATAGTAGGTATTTAATAAATGCACGTTTCCTTACAGATTACAAGTTTAGTACTCATTATATTGATGCCTTTCCTAAAATTTAACTCCCAAAATTGAACACAACAAAACTGAATAACTTGTAACAGTAAAAAAAAAAAAAAAAACAATTCTGGAAGACTTAAGCACTCTGAGAAATGAAATGACCAACCAGAGTACTGATGTTACCCAACTCCTGACAGAAAGGCAACTGGGCACAAGACACAGAATGATACAGTTTTGCACATAGCCAATGTGGGATTTTATTTTATTTTATTATATGTATTTTCTACAAGGGCTATTCTTTCTTTTTTGCAAATAGAGAAAGGGAAGTGGGAAGAAGAGAAACACTTATGGTTCGAGAGTCTCCCTCTTCCTAATCCCATTAACAAAAACAAAGCAAGAAGATACCATATAACATACCAACTTTTAACAAGAGTGTTGCAAGGATAAAATGAGATAATAGCGGGCACAGTTTATTAAAGCATGATATAGCTTCTATAGTTAAATTCTGTGTTTTCAATGAGATGGGTATACTTTCCACTAAAGCATCAAAAAACTCTTTCACACTACCATTTTACCTGTGGCCAACATTCTGGTGATGAACCTGCTTCACATGTAACTAATTTAGTCTTCAAAATACAGGCACAGAATCTGTCCCTATCCTATAGTTGAAACTCCGCCCAACTTCAACTTCGTTTAACCTGTCAAAGCTTCAGTTTTTCTAGGACCTCATGAATGGTTTACGAATATGATTTTTAATTAATCTAAGCCAGTATGAGCATGACACCTCGTGACAATCACGCAAACTAGTAGTGGGAGGAAAGGGGGTTGGGGCTTGTGTAGCTGTGACCTCAGGGACAGTAAAACTTGCAACACATCCATATTTTCATCATTCTGTATGATTCTTATCCATTTCATCCCCAAGAGCAGGTGTGGAGACCCTGGGGCCTCAAGGATATATGTGGCTTTTTAAGTCCTTGGATATGGTCTTTTGACTGAGTCCAAGTTTTAGAGAACAAATTCTTTTTTTAGGGGATTTGTTCTGTGAAGTTTGGATTCAAAGGGCCAGTTTTTAAGGGCTAAATGTGGCCCCCAGGCTGTGGGTTCTCCACCCCTGTGCTTTCCACTAGATCTCTTGACAATAAATAAGTTCCAATGCAGCATATGTAGTCTGAGCTATCTGTACCCTCTCAGTATAACTGTCGACCTCCTTTTCCAGTTAGACACTCTTCTAATCATATCCTTATACACTGTTTCTCCTGTACAATGTTTTTCGTCAGAGGCTATATTCTATTCATATCATATCATGTAACTCTCTATTTATCCTTTCAGTGACCCACAACTTTAATTCTTCAGAGGTTATGGTATTATATGACTCTCACAGACATCACTGAAAGAACACTGAGAAAACTTGGGATAATTAAAAGCATTGCTCAATTTCCCAAAAGCAATCTGCTCCTCACTCCTCTACTCAATTTTGGATCCAGTTAACCATCCCATCTTCAAGGTATATCCAAAATATATGCACTAATCAACTTGCCATAAGATGTGTCCATCAGATTTCATACCATACAGAGCCTGGAAATAGATATTCTTCACCTACAATGACCTGTTTTGAATGATTTGGGGTTTCAATAAGAAGGTACTACACTGCTGAACTTTAATACATCATAACAATACCATTAGAGATATGGAGCTTATTAAAGCTTCAATTCAAACAACAACTGAGTCAAGTGTCACTTCAAACAAAATGGAATGAATCATCATCTCCTCCCTAAGACTTGCTCCCAAGAACTACTTCTATTTCTAGATTTGAAATCAGGAAGACCTGGGTATGAATTCTGCCTTGATCTCTATTCAAAGAGGGGTTATCAGAACCTCTCCAGGATTCAGTTTTCTCCCTTTATTTTTGTTCTGGGGCGGGGGGGAATAAAACCTCAAGTGCCCTTTTTATTTTATTTTTTTTTGTGATTTTTTTCTCCCATTATTTTGTTTATACATAGACATATCAGGAAAATTGCCTAAATTTTTCAAAATTTATTTATTTATTTTAATGCTCTACAATCACTACCATAAAACTTAAGATTTACCCCCCTCACCTACCCCCTACCACCCCCCTCCCTTCCCAAGACGGCAAACAGTTCTATATAGGATCTACATATACTTTCCTATTGAATATGTTTTCATGCTGTATAGACAAACCAAAATAAATGGAAGAAATATAACAACTCAAAACATAATACACACACACACACACACACACCCTGATCTGCTACATTCTGCGAATGAATTCCATAGCTCTTTCTCTAAATGTGGAAGGCATTTTGCCTTAGAAAACCATTGGGAATTTTTTGTTTTTTTAAGTTCTTGCGTTATTACGAACTTCCAAGTCTACCAGAAAAAAACTCTCACACATTGTAGTCCTTGCTGTGCACAAAGTTTCCCTGGCTCTGCTCCTTTCACTCAGCATCAGATCATATAAGTTCTTCCAGGCCTCCCTGAAGTCTTTTTGTTCATCATTTCTTATGGTGCAATAGTACTCCCATTACATTCATATACCACAACATATTCAGCCATTCCCCAATTGATGGGCATCCAGTTTTTGGCAACTACGAAGAGTGCTGCTATAAATATTTTTGTACATATGGGACTCTTTCCCATTTTTATGATCTCTTGGGGATACAGTCCTAGTAGCAATATTGCTGGGTCAAAGCGGATGCACATTTTTGTAGCCCTTTGGGCATAGTTCCAAACCGCTCTCCAGAATGGCTAGATGAGCTCACAGCTCCACCAACAATGAATTAGTGTTCCAACTCTCCCATATCCTCTCAAACATTTATCATTTCCTGTTCTATCATGTTTGCCAATCTAATTGGTGTGATGTGGTACCTCAGAGTTGTTTTGATTTGCATCCCTCTAATCAAAAGTGATTTAGAGCATTTTTTCATATGATTATAGATCAGTTTTCTCCCCTTTAAAACAAAGATAACATTACTTATAGTTCTCCTCTCAAAGTTGTTATCAACTTCAAAAGAAATATGCAAACTTTAAAAGCACTATGCTTTTAGGATAAAATATAAATTTCTCTGTTTGGCCTTAAAGTCCTTCCACAACCTTCTTCCTGCCTCTCCAAACTGATTACACATTACCTCTCTTCATTCCACCTATATTCCAGGCAAACTGGCCTTCTTTCTTTTCCCTCTACAAATTCCACCTCCTGCCCTTAGCCTTTGTACAGGTAGGTTTCCCATTCCAGCAAATGTTCTCCAACTTCCCATTCATACCTTAGAACTCTTAACTCCTTCAAGACTCAGCTCCAGTATCCTCCTATTAGAAGATTCCTCATTCAAAACTACTCTATTTATTTAAAAAATATTTTGGACACAATGTGTATATTTTCCTTTCCTTTGATAGATAATGGAAGTACCTTGAAAGAAGGCACTACTTATTTCAGTCTTTGTATCCTCAGAGACCATTATTTGTAGACTACTTTATTTGCAAAAATATCCTATGTTCAGGAACATATGTGTAGAACCCATATAAGATTGCATGCTGCCTTGGGGAGAAAAGGGGGGAAAGAGGGAGAAAATTTGGAACTTTTAGAAGTGAGTGTTGAAAATAAATTAATAAATTTAGTGGAAAAAAAAATTTCCTATGGATCTCCTTATTTCATTTTTCTGTACCCCTACTGTAGTCCCTCCAATATGGCAAATGATAAATAAACGATGTTTAAATTGAAGCTATCATTATTGTGTCATTGCTGGAGTCTCCTACCCTGATTATCCTTGTTCTCAGGTAAGACTTCAATAACTATAAAGATTCATAAAGATAATATCTCAGAATTGCTAATCATGACAAAAGAGGGATTCACAAGACTATATTTCAGTCAAGTAAATCTTTTTTTAGAAAACTTTCCCTTGACCAATAAAACTGACCAGTGTTCCACCTCACTGACCAATAATTCTCTAAAAGAAGATGAGACATATGCAAATTCACAAATATATTTCCTTTACTCTTTATCAAAACTACAGAACCAATCATGTTTTGCCCTACGAATCCAATTGTTAACCTGCCACTTTTAATAAATATTTCTGTATTAGGAAGTAGGCAGCTGAAAGCAATTTGGAGAAATGGAGTCTGATACATACCTTTTTGGCTTTTTTTCACTACAGATAATAAGCAATGACAACATCAATTTCATTTTAACTAGCTTTCAAACTGAACCAAAATGTCTCCCCTCTCCCTGCATGTCATAGACTCTATGAGACATACCACAAAACTTGGAGCAGCAGTGAGAGAAGCTGATTTCTCTCATAATAAAAAGTTAAGCCTTTAAAACATACTGAAAATTTCACAATTTGTTACAGTTTCTAATTTGCCACTGTCCAGGAGCCTAGCCATCATTAATTCTCTATCAAGAGCTGCAGTTTTAGAGCAATAAAACAAATGAAAACATTGAAAATGAATGCTTCTGGATCAAGAAAGCAGATCTTATTGTTAATTTAGCAAAAGGAATACAGAGAGGTTTTAGACTCAATTCAACTAACATTTGTTAAGCATCTACTATGGGCAAGGCACTAAGAAAAGTCAAGGAGAAAAATTAGAAAAATGTCATATTTTCCTAATTCACTTTCTAGCTAGGCAGAAAAAAAGTTATTTTCTTTGGGGAAGGATTTACTAATAATAATGTCACTTCATTTTTCACACTCATAGAACTTCAGAGCTGGAAGGAACCTCAGCGGCCACCTAATTTAATCCATCTCTGAAAAAGAATCCCCAATTCAATGTACCCAGCAAATGATCATCCAACTTATACACAACCTCCATAACCTCCTAAAACAGATAATTTCATAGAGTTCTAATTATTAGATTTTCCTGACATCAAGCCTACATTTGCCTATTTACAATGTTGACCCATCACTGTTTCTAGTTCTGCTCACAAGAGACTAAAGAACAAATAAAATTCTTTCCAAAATACTGAAAGAATTTGAAGACAGATGTATTGTATCTTGTAAATGTAAAAATCCTGACTTCCTTCAACTGATATCTATTTGGCACCAACTGGACGCCTTTCATCATCCTGGAATGCTTCTTCTAGCCTTCCACTCACTTACCAATAACCTTCCAAAAATGTCGTATCCAGAATTGAAAAAAAAAAAAAAGCATTCCAGAAGATCTCTGAACACAGTAAAATGCACCAGAATTATCTCATTAATTTGAAATACTTTTTTTTTCTATTAATATAGACTAAGATTGCATTAGCTTTTCTAGCCATGTGTGTACTCATATTCAAGGTCCACTAAAACCCCAGGATCTTTTTCAGATAAACTACTATCTAATCACACCTACCTCACCTTGTTCTTTTGAAGTTAATTTCTTGAGCACAAACAGAAAAAGATAATTTTTTTTCATCTCTACCTGTTTCATGGATTTTCACTGCTTTATATATCTACCTATACTGTCATGAAAAACAATACTGTTCCTAATACAAGGTTTGCTGTCATCTTTGCTATCCAGTTGAGTTAGAGTTGAGCAAAAAAATAAATGACTGACTGACTGAATGAATGAATGAAAAAGAACTTGTTATATACCAAGCCACTGTGCTAAGTGTTAGGGATATAAATATAAAAGTTGCCTTAAATCAAAGAAGGTACATTCTACTTGGAGGAGACAATATGTAAAGGGGAAAGTGGACAGGGAAAAGTATTTTGGTTTGGAAAGTTACTAGGAAGGTAAGTAAAGGCATATAGTAAAATAACAATATAGATTTGATTATGGTTCTAGAAGTCGGGTAAGAAGTATGTGTGTTCATCCTTCGTTGCCAAAGAAGACCATTCCATCAGAGAAATAACGACAAGACTAGCACTTGACTTTGTTTTGAGTGAGGGAAGGCTGTGCAGGTCACCAGCTTCACTTCTCCTCCAGAGCCATCTGAATCCAGTGACCAGATATTTATCAGGATGGCTGGAGATGACCAGGATGAAGCAATTGGGGTTAAGTGACTTGCCCAAGATCACACAGCTAGTGAGTGTCAAGTGTCTGAGGTGAGATTTGAACCCAGGTCCTCCTAACTCCTGCACTGGTGCTCTACCCACTGCACCACATAGCTGCCCAATAGGGTAGGAAGTACATGGTAAGGGAAAGGTCAACAAGGAGGGTGGGGTGACAAGGCTGCTGATGCAGCAACCAGGGAGTAAAGTCCAGCGTGGGCTCCATGAAGCATTCACCACATTAGATATATCTACAGATGAAAGGGCAAAGAATCAGGACACTGTCTCTGTTCTACTGATGACAGGGCAGTGGGTAAGGTGTCCACTTAGTAAATCACCTTGATGAGGTAGAAAGATCATAGATTTGAGGTCAGAGAATATGCTATTCAAGTCCTGGTTCTATCAATAACTGTGATTGTCACATCACTCCTCTAAACTTTCATTTCCTCCTCTGTAAAATTGGCTAGTAATAATCACATTATCTACCTCATGGAATTGTTCTTTAAAACAATAAAGTAGAATACACGTCACTCCCCAATTGATAAATGGTCAAATGATATGAACAGGCACTTTTCAGAGAAGAAATTAAAGGTATCTATAGTCATATGAAAAAATGCTCTAAATCACTATTGATTAGAGAGATGCAAATCAAAACAACTCTAAGTTACCACATCACACCTATCAGATTGACTAACATGACAAAACAGGAAGATGATAAATGTTGGAGAGGATGTGGGAGAGCTGGAACACTAATTCATTGTTGGGGAAGCTGTGAGCTGATCCAACCAATTTGGAGGGCAATCTGGAACTATGGCCAAAGGGCTACAAAAATGAGCATACCCCTTGATTCAGCAATACCGCTTCTAGCACTGTACCCTCAAGAGATCATAAAAATGGGAAAGGGCCCCACATGTACAAAAATATTTATAGCAGCTCTCTTTGTGGTGGCCAAAAACTGGATATCAAGAGGATGCCCATCAATTGGGGAATGGATGAATAAATTGTGGTATATGAATGTAATGGAATACTATTGTGCTATAAGAAATGATGAACAGGAAGATTTCAGAGAGGCCTGGAAAGACTTATATGAACTGATGCCGAGTGAAAGAAGCAAAACCAGGAAACCAGGAGAACTTTGTACACAGCCACAACCACAGTGTGTGAGGAATTTTTCTGGTAGACTTAGTACTTTATTGCAATGCAAGGACTTAGAAAATTCCCAATGGACTTTTGAGGCAAAATGCCTTCCACATCCTGAGAAAGAACTATGGAATTTGATCGCAGAATGAAGCAGACCATTTTCGTTTGTATTATGTTTTGTTTGGTTTTATGATTTCTTCCATTCATTTTAATTCTTCTATGCAACATGACTAAGGTGAAAATGTATTTAATAGGAATATATGTGTAGAACCTATATAAAATTGTATGCCGTCTCAGGGAGGAGTGGGGAAGGGAAATATCTAAGATATATGGAAGTGACTGTAGAACTGAAAGCAAATAAAATAATTTAATTAAAAATAAAATAAGCACTTAAAAAAAAACCAATAAAGTAGGGGCAAAGCCAAGATAGCAGAGTAAAGGCAGGGACTCTTGTGACCTCTACCCTAATTCTTCCCAAATACTTATAAATAATGACTAAACAAATTCTTGAGCACCCAAAAAAGAGGGAGAGAAAAAAATTTCCAGCGCAAAACAACTTTGAAGGCCAGCAGGAATTGCCTATTGAACCAGTATGAGAGGAGCTGAGTCCAGCATGAGCCACACCAGCACAGACCTGGCCTCAGGAAACCAGGAGCATGCCTCAGGGCAACTGAATCAGTGACAGCAGTGGCAGTTTGCAGAGCTCTCAGGCCACGAGTGCCAAAGACAACATAGATGACCAGCAGAAAAGCTCTACTGCACCAGTGTGAGAGGAGCACAGAGTAGCACAGGCCATACCAGCACAGACCTGGCCTCAGCAAACCAGGAGCAGGCAGGAGTGGCAGTTTCTAGACCTCTCAGGCCACAGATGCGAAAGACAACTTAGACGGTCAACAGGAAATGTCTATCACACATGAGGGTGAAGCATAGTCCAACACAGGCACAGCCTGGGTACCCAAGAAACCAGGAGCAGGTCTTGAGAGTGACTAAATCAGCAGCAACAGTAGCTGCTTCTAACCTCTCAGCCCACAGATAGTAAAACATAGAGCAACTGGTCAGAAGAAGATACGGGGTCTTTGCTAGCACTGAGGCAGGTCTCTGTTGTTTTGCCCATACTCAAATCCAGGTTGCAGTCCTGGATGTGGGTTCCAGGGACAGGAAGAGTACTAGCACAACAAAGCTTTTGGTCACAGGGGAGCAGGGACTTTCTTCACAGTCCCAATGGTCACACACAGGTGAGGAGACTAGTAAACACCTTTCTTTAGATCATACCACCTTGGAAGAAATAAAAATTTACAGGTCCCTAAAAGTTATCTCTGAAAATAGCTGCACAAAAGCTCTTAAGTTTGAGACAGTTAGTCCTCCATACTGGAAGCAAAACCCTACTTTAACAGAGTTCAAAAGTCAAGTAATAGGCTGGGAAAATGAGCAGAGAACAGAAAAATGGTTCTAACAGTAGAAAGTTACCATGGTGACAAGGAAGATCAAAACACATACTCAGAAAACAATAATGTCAAAGTTCTTACTTCAAAAGCCTTCATGAAAAATATGAATTGATCTCAGGCCATGGAAGAACTCAAAAAGAACTTTGACAGTTAAGAAAGAGGCAGAGGAAAATTTGGGAAGAGAAATAAGAGTGATGCAAGATAATCATGAAAAATGAGTCAACAGTTTGGTAAAGGAGACAAAAAATACTGAAGAAAATAATACCTTAAAAGCAGATTAGATCAAATGGAGGTACAAAAAAAACCAATGAGGAAAAATATGCCTTAAAAAGCAGAACTGAGCAAATGGTAAAAAAAAAAAAAATTAATTAAAAATTATAGCGAATAGAAGCTAATGACTTTGTGAGAAATCAAGAAACAATAAAACAAAACCAAAAGAATGAAAAAATAGAAGACAATGTGAAATATCTCATTGGAAAAACAAGTGATTTGGAAAATAGATCCAGGAGAGATAATTTAAAGATTATTGGACTACCTGAAAGCCATGATCAAAAAAGGAGTCTAGACATTACCTTTGAAGAAATTTTCAAGGAAAACTGCCCTGATAGTCTAAAATCAGAGGGTAAAATAGGAATTAAAAGAATCCACTCTTGAAAGTGATCCCAAACTTGAAATCTCCTGAAAGAGATCTCAAAATGCAAACTCTCAGGAATATTATAGCCAAATCCTAGAGCTCCTAGATCAAGGAGAAAATATTACAGGCAGCCAAAAATAAACAATTTGAGCATCAAGAAGCCACAATCTGAATAACACAAGATTAAGGAGCTTCTACATTAAAGGATCAGAGGGTCTAGAATACAATAGTCCAAAGGGCTAAAAAAACTTTGATTACAACCAGAATATAAAAAAAGAGAGAGAATAGAATGAGGTGGAGAGGATAGGATGGAGGGAAATATAGCTAGCAATAGTAACTATGGAAAAAAATGCTGAAGCAAGTTTGTCTGATAAAGGCCTCATTTCCCAAACATACAGAGAACTGAGTCAAATTTATAAAAAATGAAAGTCATCCCTCAATGGATAAATGATAAAAAAAATATGAACAATTTTCAAATGAAGTAATCAAAGCTACCTACAGTCATATGAAAAAATGTTAAAACAATTCTGAGGTACTACCTCACACCTTTTAGATTAGTTAATAGGACAGAAAAGGAAAATGACAAAAGTTGAAAGGGATGTGGGAAAACTGGGGCATTAATGCACTGTTGGTAGAGTAGTGAACTGAATCAACCACTCTGTAGAGCAATTTGGAGCTACGCTCAAAGGGCTATAAAACCATGAATATACCCTTTGACCTAAAATAGCACTACTAGATCTGTATCCCAAAAGAGATAAAAAATAAAAAAGGAAAAGGACCTATATGTACAAAAATATTTATAGTAGCTCTTTTCTGGGGACAAAGAATTGGAAATTTAGGGGATATCCATCAACTGGGAAATGGCTGAACAAATTATGATGTGGAATTGTGATGGAATACTATTGTGCTATAAGAAATGATGAGGAGGATACTCTCAGAAAAACCTTGAAAGATTTACATAAGCTAATGCAAAGTGAAATGTACTCTGTACAAAGTAACAGCAATACTGTAAGGTTATCAGGTGTTAATGACTTGGCTACTTTTAGTAATACAATGATCCAAGACAACTCTGAAGGACTTATGATGAAAAATGTTATCCACTCCCAGAGAAAGAACTGAGAGTATTTGAATATAGATTGAAGCATACATTTTCTACTTCATTTTTCTTGAGAGTTGTTTATCTTTTTTGGTCTATGTTTTCTTTCACAACATGATCATTACAGAAATGTTTTACATGACTACACATGTATGACCTACATCAAATTGCTTGCCTTTTCAATGACAGGGGTTTAGGGGAGAGAGAAAGGAGGAGAATTTGAAACTCAAAGTTTTAAAAAATAAATGTTAAAAATTGTTTTTACATGTAGTGGGGAAGTATAAAATTCTAAATAAATACAAAACATTCTTAATGTTTAACCATTTTTTGTCTTATATCAAAAAAAGAATATTGACAGGATCATGTTAAAAGGAAACTGCCCTTTCCAAAATTATTAATGACATATAATTGCCAAATCCAATGATCTTTCTTTTTTTAACCTTGATCCTTCTTGACTTCTCTGTATCACTGAATACTCCTCTCTAAATTTTTGTAACAATATTCTTTTGTTTCTTCTCCTATCTGACCACTCCTTCTCAAGTCACCTTTGTTAGTTCTCCATCCATATTAGTTCCATCAATTATCGGTGTTTATCTGTTTTACCCCTATATTGTCTCACTTGATGAAACCATAAACTCTTAAAAATTCAATTAGCCATATGCAAATGATTCTCAGAACTATATGTCTAGCCCTACTCTCTCAACTACTTTTGGCCATCTAGATCTGAAGGTACTATGGAAATCTTTAACAGAACATGTCCAAAAAATAATTTATTACCTAAACCCCCTTTTCTACCACTTTGGCAACAATGGTACATGATTAGAGATGGGTCATTAAAAGGAGTGGAGCTAACTCTGGCACTTGATAGGTATATTATCTTGTATAAGTTCAAATAACTTCTCTGAGCCTCAGTTTCTTCATCAGTAAAAAGAATATTACCATGGCACCACCCCCCCACCCCCCCAGGTCACCTTTTAGGTCCCCTCCTGAAGGTGTGTTGTCCTGATCAGTGCCAGCTCATCCACCTCACCATGATTCATTGCAATTCTCCTGTTAGATCACTGTTACTAAACTTATCAGCTCTCACTCCTCAGTCTGAATAGAAAATATCACCTATAGCTGGCTCCAGATACCCAATCATGTTTCTTTCACTTTATTATGCCCTCCCCTATCATTTCACTATATGCTCAGCACGGTAGTCAAATCAATACCATCATTGCTTTGGAAAAGTGCATGTTATTTATCATTCCTATAAATCAGCTCACTTACCCGTGACTCCCAGACTAAAACTCCCTTCCCTAGACAGCACTTTTCAATACATACAATCTCCCCCATTAGAATTCAAGATCAAAGATAAGGATTGCCTTACTTTCATATTACTACACTTGAGGCTCAGTTAGCACTAAGTACCTGGCACATAGGAACAGTTGAAAATTATGTTCATTCATCTCTTAACTCACAGAGGCAGGCACTCTGTAAAAAGTAACATACTTTACCATATAAGCTATTATTTACTAGGCAAGAAGTAAAGTATTTGTCAAAAAAAGAGTTTTGTTAAATCACTACTCCCAAGTGCTATGAATACACATAGAAAAGTCAGACAGTCCCTGCTTTCAGGAGGCTCATGCTCTAATGAGAGAGACAATAAATACTGAGAGTTTCAGTAGAAAGTCAGAAGGAAAGACCTCACGGTCCTGAGGCTGCAACAGCAAAACAGATGGTAAAGCCTCTTTTTTAATGTCAGTCATTTCCACTGATAAAATCCTATTATATTCTGACCTACTTATGGTTCACTTGAATATATTGTAGATAAACTTCTGTTGCAGTCCTAAAGGTACTGTTCCTCATCTTTCATACCTCCTTCCCACCACCACATCCTTACCTCAATTTTCCTGCCTTTGTTTGTGGTATGCTCCTTGAGAGCAGGGTCTTTCTTGGATTTCTTAATTGGATTCTTAATTGGATCCAATTAAGAAATGTTGCTCAATAAGTGTTTACTGGACTGGATTGAAGAACAAGTAATAAAATCTTGGCATTGTAGAGTGAATATGTTTTTAAACAAATGTTTTGTTGATGCTTTTAAACTGCCCAACAGAAACAACTCTCTCAATGAAATAAAGATATAACATCGGCCATGTCTTAAAGAGTATACCTCAATAGGTACCATTACCTCTGCCAAGATGAGAGAGGCAATCACATTCTTTTTTAACATGGGTATACTTAATGTATTTATTTTTATAAAATTACCATAATTTCTACCTTTTTGTCAAGTAAAGCATATTTTATACAGATGTCCTTATTAAACTTAGCAGGATATAAATGTCAGTTCTTAAATAAATTTATGATTTCAGTAGACTATAACCTATCCATACTGTCTAGTCATGAAGTTCTTGCCCAACGCTTCTCATAAATGCTCCACAGACAGATCTATCCAACATGCCAGAGACTTTGATTTGTTTTTTATTTAAATATTTAGAGTGTTCCCATGTAGCCTTTAAAGTGTCCATCTGTTATTCTTTGCTCTCATGACATTACCTGCCCACCTCCTTGATAACCACAAATTTTCTGGATAATCTCCCTTCTGCCACTTTCCTCCCTCAAGTCATTCTTGGTAACATGTAGCAAATTATGTATGTCCACTATTTGCCCCTTCACTGTCCTTTGGAAACTTGGAATTTACACTGCTTGGTGACTGGTAAGTGGTCATGAAAAGCAGGTTCACAGGAATTTGGGTTATTAGAGCTGGAAGGGACGCCCCCAAGAACTTTCAGATCAAGGAGAAAATACTGAAAGCAGTCAGAAAGAAACAACTGAAATATCAAAGAGTCACAAAAAGGATTACACAGGATTTAGTAGCTTCTAGATAAAAACAATAGAGAACCTGGAATATGGTATTCTAAAAGGCAAAGAAGCCTGGATTACAACCAAGAATCAACTGGCCAGCAAAACTGAGCATAAAATTTCAGGAGAGAAAATGGACGTTCAGGGGAAAGGGGAACTTTCAAACATTCCTGTTGAAAAGACTAGAGTTAAACAGAAACTTAGATTTTCAAAGACAAGACTCAAAAGAAGCATAAAAAGGTAAAAGGGAAAGAAGAAACATGTTATCTAATAATATTAAACTGTTTACATTCCTATATCAGAAAATGATACTTGCAACTCTTAAGAATGGTATTTTTATTAGGGCTGTTAGAGAGTATAAGTTGACTTTGATGGGATGATAGAAAAAATTAAGAGGTGAGAAGAAGGATTGTGCTAGGAGAAGAGAGAAGACTGGGGAAGAATAAGGTAAATTATTCACATAAAGAGGTACTAAAGATCCTAATGAAGTGGAGGGAAAGAAGAGGAGGTGATCATTGCTTGAACCTTACTCTCATTAGATTTGGCTCAAAGAAGGAATAACCTAAAGAGGTGGGTAAAGAAATCTATCTTACTCAATGGGGGAGTAGGCAGGAGGATGACAAAAAAAAGAGAAGAGGGAAGCCTAATAAAAAGGAGGGCAGGCTGACAGAGGCAGTGGTCAGAAGCAAAACACTGGTGTGGAGTGACAGGGTGAAAGAAAGAAAGATAAAAGTAAAAACAAGAAGAAAATAGGATGAGGGGGGAGGAGTCAAGATGGCAGAGTAGAAAGACATACATTCTCTAATGCTTCCCCCACAGCCCATAAAATACCTGTAAAAAATGATTCTCAACAAATACTAGAGGAACAGAAGCCACAGAACAATCAAGTGAAAAAGATTTCTAGCCCAAGGTAGCCTGGAAAGCCAACAGGAAAGGTCTATTGCATGGGGCATACAGCCCAGCCCAGACCTGATCGTTCCACACCAGCAGGAACAGGATGGGAATGGGCCTCGGGGGAAGAATCCCCAGCACTAGCAACAGTGCTCAGATCCCTCAACCCACAAATGCCCAAGAAAGCTTCAAAGGTCAATGAGACAGCTTTTCCACCTAGAAAAGGGAACACGGTCTGGCCCAGCCTGCAGCATCCATTATTGGAGCCATCCTCCTAAAGCAAAAGGCAGCCCTGCCTTCTGCCTAAAGCCCCTGGGGGAATTGAGCAGCTGATATGTACCTCTGCCCTAAGCCTGTCCCTGGAGTGAGGAGAAGGAACGCTGGCAGAGCTGGAGGCAGCTCCCTCAGAGAGGGAATTCTACTACTAAAAGATTCCAGGAAGAAAAGTTTTTGGTTGCTTCCAGACCAGTGCACAGGCCAGGAAAGGAGTAAACTCCTCTCCCTTGATCATGTCACCTTGGAGGAACTGAGAGCTTTACAGATCACCAGAGTATGCCCCACTCTTGACAAAGGACTCAAAAGTGAAGTAACTGGCTGGGAAAATGCCCAAAAATGGAAAAAAAAAATAAGACTACAGAAGGTTACTTTCTTGATGAACAGGTATTTTCTTCCATACTTTCAGATGATCAAGACAATACATATTGTCAGAGAAAGTCAAGGCTTCTGCATCTAATACCTCCAAAATAAATATGCAATAGTCTCAGGTCATGGAAGAGCTCAAAAAGGATTTTGAAAACCAAGTAAGAGACATGGAGAAAAAACTGGGAAGAGAAATCAGAGTTACGCAAGAAAATCATGAAAAGTGAGTCAACAGCTTGCTAAAGGACACCCAAAAAAATGTTGAAGAAAATAACATCTTTAAAAATAGGCTAACTCAATTGGAAAAAGAGGCCCAAAAAGCCAATGAGGAGAAGAATGCTTTAAAGAGCAGAATTAGCCAAATGGAAAAGGAGGTTCAAAAGCTCACTGAAGAAAACAGTTCTTTAAAAATCAGAATGGAGCAGATGGAAGTTAATGACTTTATGAGAAACCAAGGAATTACAAAACAAAACCAAAAGAATGAAAAAATGGAAGATAATGTGAAATATCTCATTGGAAAAACACTAGAAAATAGATCCAGGAGGGATAATTTAAAAATTATGGGACTACCTGAAAGCCATGATCAAAAAAAAGAGCCTAGACATCAACTTTCATGAAATTATCAAGGAAAATTGCCCTCATATTCTAGAACTAGAGGGTAAAATAAATATTGAAAAAATCCACTGATCACCTCCTGAAAGAGATTTGAAAAGAGAAACTCCTAGGAATATTGTAGCCCAATTTCAGAATTCTCAGATCAAGGAGAAAATGTTGCAGGCAGCTAGAAAGAAACACTTTGAGTATTGTGGAAATACAATCAGGATGACACAAGATCGAGCAGCTTCTGCATTAAGGGATTGAAGGGCTTGGAATATGATATTCCAGAAGTCAAAGGAACTTGGATTAAAACCAAGTATTACCTACCCAGCAAAACTGGGTATAATACTTCAGGGGGCAAATGGTCATTCAATGAAATAGAGGACATTAAAGCATTCTTTATGGAAAGACCAGAACTGAACAGAAAATTTGACTTTCAAACACAAGAATCAAGAGAAGTATGAAAAGATAAACAGGAAAGAGAGATCATAAGGGACTTTCTAAAGCTAAAGTGTTTACATTCCTACATGGAAAGAAAATATTTGTAACTCTTGAGATTTTTCTCAATATTTGAGTAGTTGGAGGGATTATACAAACGTACATACACACACACACACACACACACACACACACAGAGCACAGGGTGAGTTGAATAACAAAGGATGATATCTAAAAAAATAAAATTAAGGGGTGAGAGAGGAATATATTGGGAGGAGAAAAGGAATGGGGCAAATTATCTCTCATAAAAGAGGCAAGCAAAAGCTTTTTCAATGGAAGAGAAAAGGGAGGAGGTGAGAGAGAAAAAGTGAAGCTTATTCTCTTCCCACATGGCTTAAGGAGGGAATAACATGCTCACTCAGTTTGGTATGAAAATCTATCTTACCCTATAGGAAAGTAGGGGAGAAGGGGACAAGTGGAGGTTGCAAACAGGAGAGGGAAGTAATTAGAAGTAAAGACTTTCGGGGAGGACAAGGTCAAAAGAGAGAATAGAATAAATGGGGGGCAGGATAGGAGAGAGGGAACATGTCCATTATGGAAGTCTTTTGCAAAACTACACATATATAGCATGTATTGAATTGTCTGCCTTCTCAGTGGGGATGGGTGGGGAAGGAGGAAGGGAGATGCATTGGAATTCAAGGTTTTAGGAAGGTATATTGAGAATTGATTTTACATACAATGGGGTACAGAAATCAATCTTTCCCTACAAGAAAAGAGAGAAGATGAGGATAAGGGAAGGGAGGGTGTTAGAGAAGGAAGAGGTAATCAGAATGCAAGGCATTATGGAGTGGGGATAGGGGAGAAGAAATGGAGAGAAAATCTGGAACTCAAAATTTTGTGGAAATGAATGTTGAAAACTAAAAATAAACATTTTTTAAAAAAATAGGATGGAAGGAAAGATACAGTAAACATAATTGTGAATGGGATGAACTCTCCCATAAAACAGAAGTGGATAGCAGGGTGGATTAAAAACCAGAATTCTACAATACACTGTTCACCAAAAATATATCTGAAGCAGACACTCATGGAGTAGAGGTAAAAAGCTGGGGGAAAATACATTATGCTTCAGCTGAAGCGAAAAAAAAAATGCAGGAGTAACCATCAGTGATCTTAGACAAAGAAAAAGCAAAAAGAGATCCAATGAAAAGAGACAAGGATGGAAACTACATCTGACCTTGCTAAAAGGTATCACAGACAATGAAGTGATAGCAATACTAAAGATGCACACCAAATGGTATAGTACACAAATTTCTAACGGAAAAGTTAAATGAGTTACAGGAGGAAAAAGACAGTAAAGCTAATCTAGTAGGGGATTTCAACTTCCCCATCTCAGAAATAGACAAATCTAACCAAAAGTAAACAAGAAAGAAATTAAGTTGGTGAATAGAATTTCAGAAAAATCAGATATAGAGCCCTGGAGAAAACTGAATGGGAATTGAAAGGAATATACCTTGTTCTCAGCAGTACATGACACTTACGCAAAAACTGACCATGTATCAGGGCATAAAACCTCGTAATCAAAAAAAGTATTCCAGAAAAGCAGGAATATTAAATACATCCTTTTTAGATTCATGAAGCAATAAAAATCACATGTAACAAAGGACCATGGAAAGATAGACTAAAATTTAATTGGAAACTAAATAATCTAATCCTAAAGAAAGAATGGGTCAAACAATAAGTCATAGAAACAAATCAAAAATTTCATCAAAGAGAATGATAACATGGGGAATGGCTTAATAAATTATGGTATATGAATGTAATGGAGTACTATTGCGCCATAAGAAATGATGAACAAGAAGACTTCAGGGAGGCCTGGAAAGACTTATAAGATCTGATGCTGAGCGAAAGGAGCAGAACCAGGAATACTTTGTGCACAGCAACGACCAC
>CM053771.1:118358313-118460263 GCA_028658325.1 Potorous gilbertii
GGGGGGGGGGGGGGGGGGGGGGGGGGCCGGGGGGGGGCAATAAAATCTTAATTTTAAGGAAGTGATTGTAGAACATTTATAAATAAATAAAATAAAAATTTAAAAAATAAAAAAAAAAGAGAATGATAACAATGAGACAACAAAATTTATGACATGTAGTATTCCTTAAAATGCTAAGCAGTAGCTATCTAAAACCACCACTCTAAACAATATAAAATATTTGGGAGTCTACCTGACAAGACAAATCCAGAACTACATGAACACAATTACAAACACTTTTCACACAAATAAAGTCCGATTTAAACAACTAGAAAAATATCAACTGCTCGTGGGTAGACCATGTCAATATAATAAAAATGACAGTTCTGCCTAAACTAATTTACTTATTCAATGCTTTACCAATCAAACTACCAAAATTATTTTGTAGAGCTAGAAAATATAACAACAAAATTCATCTGGAAGAACAAAAGGTCAAGAATATTATGGGAATTAATGGCGGGGGTGGGAGTTGGGGGGAGAATGCAAAGGAAGATGACCCAAGCCATAGTAGATTTAAAACTGTAGTATAAAGTGGCAACTCTCAAAACTGTCTTGTACTGGCTACAGAATAGAGTGGTGGACTAGTGTGATAGATTACATATACAAGACAGAGTACATAACACTCTAGAGGCTACTATTAGACACAAATGTGTGTGTGTGTAAACATATATAACCAAATGATACATGCTTCTATTTACCAGTTCTTTCTGTAGATGTGGATAGCATGTCCCTTTATAGGTCCTTCATAGATGATTTGAGTATTTATAATATTCAAAATGATTTAGTCATTTAAAGTGATCAATTACATACAACATTCTCTTGGTTCTGTACATTTCATTCTTTATGATCTCATACAAGTCTTACCATGTTTTTCTAAAATCAACCAGCTCATCATTTCTTATAGCACAGTAGTATTCTGTCACAATCACATGCCACAACTGGTTTACTCATTCCTTAAATGACAGGCTTCCCCTCAATTTAAACTTCTTTCTACCATAATGAGAGCTACTATAATATTTAGAATAAATTCTTCTCTTTTTTCCCTAATCACTTGGGAAACAGACCTAACAGTTTTACTGCTGAGTCAAAGGGTTTACACAGTTTTATAACTCTTTGGGCATAATTCCAGATTGCTCTTCAAAATGGTTAGATTGGTTCATGGTTCCACCAACAGTGAATCAATATCCCAATTTTTCCACATCCCTTCCAACATTTTTCACTTTCCCTTTTTATCATTTTGGCCATTCTGACAGATGTAAGATGATATCTCAAAATTGTTTTTAATTTATACTTCTCTAATCAATAGTGATTTAGAACATTTTTTTCCGCGTGTATATATACATATATGAAGAGAGGGAGACGGAGAGGGAGGGGAGAGAGGGAGAGACAGAGAGAGAAAGAGAGAGAAAGAGAAAGAGAGAGAGGGGGAGAGAGAGAGAGAGAGAGAGAGAGAGAGAGAGAGAGAGAGGGAGGGAGGGAGGGAGGGAGGGAGGGAGGGAGGGAGAGGGAGAGGAAGAGAGAGACAGTTGTGACTTTTTCACAGAAAAAGTGACTGTTCATTATCCTTTGATCTTTTAGCAGTCAGGGAATGACTTGTATGCTTATAGATTTGACAAAGTATTTGATACATTTGAGGTATGAGACATTTATCTGAGAAAATGTCTATAAATTTTTTTTTCTAATTTTGTGTTTTCTTTCAGATCTTGGCTGCATTTGTTTTATCTGTACAAAAAGTTTTTAATGTAATGTCATTGGAATTATCCATTTTACATCTCACATACATCTCTAGTTTATTCATAAATTGTTAGCCTATCCAAAAGTCTGAAGGTAATATGTTCTATGGTCTTCAAATTTTCTTATATCTCCCTTTATATCTAAATCATGTATCTAATTTAACCTTATTATCTTGGTCAACTGTTATATTGGTCTATGCCCAATTTCTACCATACTGCTTTCTAGCTTTCCCAACAATTTTTTTAGTAAATAATCCCAAAACCTTAAATCTTCATATTTGCCAAAAATGAGGTCACTATAATAATCTGATATTATGTATTCTATGTCTACTCTGTTCCACTGATCTACCTTTCTATTTCTTACCCAGTACAAGATACTTTAATAATTATAGTTTAAGATCTGGAACTGCTAAACTTTCTTGCTTTACTTTTTTTTCAATAATTCCTTTGTTATTCTTGACTTTTTGTTCTGACTCAAATGTGTTGTTATTTTTTTCTAGCCCAGCAAATTAAAACATTCTTTAAGTAGGATTTATCTACATCAGTTTGTCTAGCTCCTTAAGAGGAAAAAAAGTTTTCTCTTCTAGGCTTCTGAAATCTTCTATACACTCTCTCTTCCTGTCTCTTTTCTTGGCACTATGAAATATATTACTGGCTACTTAAACACACACACACACACAAACACACACATACACACACACTACACAGTGACCACCCTCAAAAAAAATTTTTAGCTTATATGCCTGCTTAAAAAATTCTATTAGCATATTAAAATGAGTATAGATCTTCTAAGTATATGCCTACCAATAGTGGGATGAAATCAGCCTGAATTAAAAAATAAAAAAGTGTAAGATCCACATATGAATAATTAAGGGCTGATTATGCACTTACAGTTCAGGTCCATCAACCACAGCCCACACATATCAGCAGTGAGAAAATAAAACAGATCATGCTTATGTAGACATTTCCTTCTCAGTTTTTACATAAGCAAAGGTTATATTTTTATTGTAGATTCTGAGAACATCAAAATTGGGTTTTGAAAACTAAACAAGTAGATTTGGGAGCAAAACAGTACAAACAAACACAATTTATCATTCTCCAATGGTCTGAAAGCACCATTCAGTTTAGAAAACATAATCTTTGAATTTATTGATCTGTATGGATATACGAAAGTTATTTAACATGCCACCAAATGGACTTCTGGAATATGCATTGCTAAGTACCAAATATGAGTAGTTTTACAACATTGGATAGGATAAACAAGGGAGAATTATAGTATTTCCCTTCATGAGACAGAGTTAAAGAGTACTCAAAGCTCATAACTAACCAAAGCTTCTAAGGGGCAGTTAGCCTAATGTTGCTTATAGTATCCAGAATATCTGGATGGTTCTTATATAAAATGGGCTTAATTACTTTCATGGTTGTTGTAAATCAAATTTTGAACTATAAATCAAATCTGACTTTTGTAAATAATGTAATTCTTTTGGGTTCAGTTAACTTTGTTCCTTATCCTTATTAACTTAGATTAGAACTGTAATAAACTGATTTGTCATTCACTCCATCATGGTAGGAAGACAAGGTCAAAAGGGACAGGCTTGTTAAGTTTCAGTCTAAAACTCTAGAATTTAATTTTATTCAGACAGACTTCACACACACACACATATACAAATTTAAACTCTCAAACCTCAATAACGACATGCTTGGACTACTTAATTTATATTCTAAAGTTTGTTTTTAAAAGTATTTATTGACTGCTTTGACTATTGAAATTCATTTTTTAAAATTCATATTCCCCTCACAACACACTTCCTCTCTGTTCTTTTCAAAGTCCCAGACAAGTTTAATACAAAGTACTCATTAAATCTACTCTTGTAGACATTAGGCATGCATGAATTCTATGAAGCTTGATCAAGAAATAGAAAATAAATTTATGTCTTAGAAAAGTTATACTGCTCTAGATAGTCAAACAGATAGAGACATAAAAATAGGATAAATATTTGCTATAAACAAAATATAACTTTTCTTTTCTTCTTTCATTTAATTTTTTTAAATTGTCCCTGTTAATTGTTCCCTGTTCACTGAATAATGAAGCAAAAATTTCTAGATAAAGGCCGTTTTCCTCATTTTTAATATATCAGGATCCACAGTAAACATATCACCTATACGTTTTAAAATAATCAGTTTCATAAAAAGTTGGCATTATTTGCTCTAGTCCTTTACATCAAGAATAACTTTGTTTTATAACTCTTTACAAGTTAATAAGCCCTAGGAGTAAGGCATTCATTCTCAATGCTGAACTCCAACAATTTAAGGATGGATAGGGGGGTGAATCACACTATAATCTTTACCTTTCTTCATGCATCATAAATTACTACAGAACAGTAAACATAAGCAAAGTATAAAACATTAACAATTTACCTTTAGCACCAAAGATTCACAGATTGATAAAAGTTACAACTTCAGTAGCATATCAAATACCTCCCATAAGCCATGAAAATAAGAGGTAGTATTTCAGAAGATTTTTTTAAAAATTACTAGTAAAATCACAGAAAACACTCAGTTCACAAATCACTTCCTTCAATTAAAAAAACCACAAAAACACAAAATTTGTGAGGTATATAGTGAAATAATTGATTTTCTTTCTTTATAGAGAATAAAGTTTATACCTGTGATTTTGCCAGGTAGTGAGCTCTCTCTTCACTGACGCTGAGTAGAAACTAATTTATATACTTTTAAGAACTACCTGGGGTATTGAGAGGTTAAAGGTCTTACCAAAGCTTATAGTAGTACTTGTCAGAGGCCTAACCTAATTAAACCTAGGTCTTCTCGATTCAAAGCTGGGCCTCCTATCTACTACGCTTTTCTCTACCCTTCACAACTGTCAATACAGCCCTAGAAAATGCAACTATGGAGTAACATGACTGAGACCACCAGAGCTACTGAGTCAGACAGATTATCAAATATGGGTAGTATGATCAATTATACCCCCAAATGCTACCCAGCATAATGCAGCAAGTCTATTACCATAAAGATCCTGTAAGCTTTAATGTCACCATAGTATATTTCTCATCTGATTCTTCCACAGCAACCCAATTTCCCTTAATATACTTATAAAAATAGGTAACATTTATATAGTGCTTTAATGTTTACAAAGCACTTTACATACATTATCTCATAAGACCTGTCAATATTAACCTTTCATTACAACTATATTCTCCACTGCTCTTCACAACACCAGTTGGACACCAACCCAGATCACTAGCTCTAGCCTTTTTCTACTCATTTTACCCTGGCCTTCCATAGTCGATTATGGACCACTCTGGCCACTCTGACTAGTAGCAGTAGCAGCAGGATTTTCTAGTTGAGAAAAGTGGCTCATAGAATGAAGAACTATGTCACAGATAACTGTCTAAAGTGCACATAAATCCTCCTGAGATTAGAAGAAGGGAAAATACCATTCAGTGAAACTGATTAGGAAAGACCTATATGAAAGGGACCTTAAAGGATGGGAGATATGAGATAGGTGATAACATTCTTATCAAAAAGCAGAGGCAAAATCTCATGTTGCATGTATGTTGATGAAAAAAATAATAATAGTTGCAATTAACATAGTTCACAAATTCAAACACATATTATTTAAACCTCTCAAAAAACCCATGAAGTGGGCATTACAGATTTTTCTTCATTACAAAGATGAGGAAATTGAGGCCAAAGTTTGTTTAACCAACTTATCAGTGGTCATACAGCTAGTGAATACCTGAGGAGGTATTTAACTCAGATCACAGTAAGGTGATTATCTCTAATGTACATAAGAGCATACATACACACATACACACACGGGCATGACCTGTTTGCATACACTTATTTGAATGTTGTCTCCCCTCATCGGGCTTTAAGTATTGAGAACAAGGCCTGACTTTTGTCTTTTTATCCCTAGCACTTAGCACAGTGCCTGGAACGTAGTGCGCTCTTAACAAAAGGTAACTGACTAAATACAGCAGATGGTCTAACTATGTTATAGATTATGCAAAAGGAAATTGAATGAAAAAAGCTGCCAAGGAAGAGAGCCAGATTTTTCTGGCACCAAATATCTTAGAATGAAATCTTTATGCACTTGGTAATGGGACTCCAATGAAGATCTTTTGGACACTAATGTGATATCACCATACCTGTACTGAAAAGCCATTAATTCATAGCATGGATTTAGGAAGACTGTTGGGGAAGGAGGGCCCCCCCGCAGGGTATCATTAAGGTGACCCTACAGGTGAAGAGAACCACCAGATGTGACTATGATAGTGATAAGTAAGGAAGACTTACCAATGGGTAGTAGCAATAGGAAAGCCAAGAAGGAGATTATATATATATATAAAGACATAGTTTAGCATTGACACTGAGATCTAATGACTGACTAGATGTGAAAGAGAGGTAAAGGCAATAGGGCCTGGGTTCCAATAATCAGTTCCTTTGCTATCTATGAAAAATGAGAGGGTTGGATTGGATGACTTCTAAAGTTCCTCCTAGACCTAAATCCTCAGATCCAATATCTTTTAAACATTTAAACTACATGCATGCAAAACATCTGTGGTATTATCTTTCTGCCTACTTATATGTCCACTGTGCTTCTAGAACTACTTCATAGATACCTCTGCATCATTTGACTTATCCATCACTATTTATCATCACTACAACAAGAATCCCTCAACTTCTTTTCTGGTTATGTATTTCTTTGATAATGTCATTTTTTTCTGTTCTTTAAGTGCACTTCATCATTGGTAATACTGGTAACTGCTTTCTTACACATACCATGCTGGTAATAGGCAATTTTTATTCCTCTGAAATCAGTTTCTGTCACTATGTGCAGGTTCAAGGTATCTCTGGGTAAATAAGGGTGCTAAAAGATGGACTTTTTGAAGCAGTGAGAAGCTTGGGATCACTGAAAGCACTATACTTTCTCAAAGGTAATGATGTTAAATATTCTCCCATTCAATACTGTGGTCAGCTTAATGTCCTTCTACAACAACTGCTTAGAATAGATGGACTAAATCTATGAGTATCCCTTCCAAAAGTACATTCTAAAAACAATGTGTTGTTTACAAATCCTTTTCTACTCTGACTACTGATAAATGACATGCCTAAAATGTGGCACGCCCAGACCTGAACACAGTGCTCGAGCTATAATAGGACCACAGCAAGAGAACATGGCCCAAGAAGATGGCAGATAATAACTAATTTTAAAGACAGGCAAACAAATCACTATGTGGTTAATGCTCAAAAGAGAATCACCAATCGTTCTCACTTCTTCCTCTGACCTTTGTTGAATTACCTCTTCTGACAGCACTTGTGGGTCACCATCATCATTCTTGGGGGTACTTACAGCTGCCTCTTTCTCGAAGAGGTTGGCTGTCCCCTCTAGGGAAGAGCTTCAGAACTAATTGGGCACTAATGTGCTATCATCATATCGGTACAGAAGAGCAATCAATTCATAGGATGGATTTAGGAAAGATATCGGGGGAGGGGAGGGTCACCAAGGAACACTAAGTGTAGTTCTAATCGGCAGCTGGGGACACAGTTTTCTAGTCTGTAAAATGGGAGTAATAACAGCACTCACTCTCCAAAGTTGTTCCGAGGATAAAACAAGCGCTTTGCAAAACCTCCCTGGGGCTGCACCTTCTGGTTATCGTTACCATTACCACTCATGTCAATGTTAAGTGGTGTTTCTGCTTCCCATTCTACCTCTTGTCCTTCCTGATACAAGTCAGATTTCTTTCTACATCTTCAGATGTTTTATTTGTTTTTACCTTGAAGTACTTAATTGTTTAAGGAATACTTCCTTCATCCTCTCAACCTGGAAAGTGAAGGATGTTCCTCAGGCCCTTTTAACTTTTTTTCTAAGAAAAGACAAGCCTGTACTTTGAATACAAGTAACCATGGTTTGGTGATGGCAGAACTGTTAACATCAAATATACACAGTAAAATCATTGCAGAACTTTCATAAGGCAATCAGAGACTTGCCCAAGGTCATGCAGCTAATAAATGTGAAGAGTCTGATGCCAGAATTGAACACAGGTCCTTCTGACTCCAGGGAGGGTACTTTCTTTACTGCACCATCTTGCTGCCCCTACTGGTAGTTCTTATTGCCAACTCCCCTGGAATTTTTGGGTTTTTTATGGGGTTTTTTTGCTTTGGCAAAAATCCCTGGCTACCATGCCTGTTTACCTCAATGGAGCCTCCTTGGATTTTATTTTACAGTTGCCTTTTCATCTTCCCTAGGAAAATGAGATGAGTACCAGTTATGAAGGTCACATCCATAACAGAATTGGTCTGACTTTAAATTATGCATAGGACACAAAGCTTTTGGCCCAAGTCCTTTAAGCATATATTTTTGTACTACTGAGTAAAGTGTTTTAGGCTCTTCTTATTACAGTAATTTTTCTGCACTGCTGAATGTCAAAGGTGGTAGATTTAAAATGTGATGGCTGGTATAACTGCTAGTGAGAATGGATGACTTTATACAGCCCATCATACACATTCCATTTGACATCTATTTGTTGTCTTCCATCCAGCTTCACCTAATATTCTCATTTTAGGTCTTATACCACTTTATTTATTAGTCAGTAAACAAGAATGTATTAAGCACTACTACATATCCAGGCATAGTGCTAAGCACAGGAGGTAACAATGAAAAGTTAAAAAATTTTCCAGGTCCTCAAGAAATATTCATTCTAAGGCAGGGGACATGTAAATAATCAGATATATACATAAGAGACATATAGAGACTAAACGGAAGAAGCTGATGATAGGTGAAATGCACTGGGGGGACCATGAAATTCCTCATGGAGAAGGTACCTAATACTTGAAGAGAGCCCATAAAGCCACAATGGGAGGTAAAGGGGCAGAGCATTCAAGGCATGGGGGTCAGACAATGCAAAAGTTAAGGACACGAGAGATAGAGTATGTTCAAGGAAGAGGAACTAGGTCAGTGTGACTAAATCACAGAGTTCACTAGTAAATAAGAAGGAATTAGCCTCATGTTGAACTACTTGTTTACTGTACTTGTTTACTTACTGTACACAACAAAGTATGAGAAGCATTAAGGCCAAGCATAATTAGAAGAAGAATCAAGGAATGGAAAGATTTCTGAACTGTCAGTAAGATCATACTTTGAACTCTGCTTCTTATATTAGGTAATATAACTTTTATAAATTTCAGTTTCTTAATCTGTAATTCCTACCTCCCATAACTATTGTATCAAATTAGATAATGTATCTGAGTGCAAACATTAAAGTACCATGTAAAAAATGTTGGCTATAAAAGGATGCTTCTCTGCTTATATGGATGAAGCCAACTCCCTTATAAATCTGAAGATACTTGATAAGTCAATTTCTGCCATTTTGTCACACTTTCCTTATGTCTCTTAATTTCTTTTAAAACCAAAATGTCAATATGGATACAATTCTACTTTTCACATCGTAACAAATACAAGTATCTTAATACTCTGTATTCCTTGTCCACCAATATTACCAGCAGATGAGAATTCACCTCCTAATAACTTGTCTTTTCTGATAAACCTCCCACAGTTAACTTGGGCCTTGGGCTATCCAATTACCATACCTGTACATGAAGCTTTTCCAATCTAAAAATATCTTTCAGTTTTTACACTCTACTGGCATAGCCTAGTCTCTGAAAACCTGTGTGAAGGGGCTGAGAGTGCTGAATTTGAAGTCAGAAAACCTGGGAAACCAGACTCTAGCACTTAACTACATACATGAAAGTCAACTTGAGCCTCAAGATTCCTCTTTTGTTTTCAAAAAAAAAAAAAAAAAAAGAGGGTGAAGGATAGGGAATGGACTATACAACTCCTGAAGTATCTTCTAGCTTTATATCTAAGGTTCTGTGAACCCATGATTACCTCTAGGCCACAAAGAGGCATCTGAGTTGAACTTTAGTGAAGATACTTAATTATATTAAGGCAAAAAAAGCTAAGTAAATGAAACAGGCCTGGTAGTTCTAAATTTAGCTTTCACATTTCTTTCATAATTCATCCATTTATATACCTGAATAATACCTCTACTCAAAAGAAACTGTGTTTAACACTAATTGGAGCTGATCTCTCTATCATGTATATAAATATACATGCACCACGCCAGGAAACTGAATCACTTCCATTTGAACTATCTTAGGAAGGTTCTGGAGATCACCTGGCAGTGTAAGATACCAGACACTGAGATCCTTTCTTGAACTAAACTGCCAAGCATTCAGACCCTACTGCACAGGACATAACTCCAATGGGTTGGCCATGTTGTTCAAATGCAAAATGTACGCTTGGCAAAAATATTATTTTCTGGAGAACTCTCACAGGGTAGATGCTCACATTGTGATCAGAAGAAGCAATACAAGGACACTCTCAAGGTCTCTTAAGAACTTTGGAATTGATTGTGTGACATGGGAGACACTGGCACAGGACTGTTCAGTATGGTATGACCTCCTCAAGTCTATGTGCTCTACAAGCAAACTGAACTGAAATAGCTCAAAAAAAGAAAAAAAATGTGAGATGCACAAATTTAGGGAATCTACTGCAAATATTCACATGAACTGTCTGTACCCAATCTTGTGGTAGAACATTCCAAGTTCATATTGGTCTGATCAGACCCAGTCAGACACACTGTAACTTGACGCTAGCATAGTAATGTCATTTTGGTCTTCCTCAAGAACAAATGACAACAAATACCCAACCAAATATGTTTACATGAACACATGTATGTATATACTATATATTATATATATTATATACAAATACATGTCTACATATTAATATATATTTCTCAGTAGGTATGATTATGGCTGTCTAAAGCAGAGATTAGAAATGAGCAGATTATAAGGATAAAATTGCTCCTGCATGCTATCTTCTGCTATATGTGTGCAATACACAAATGAGTGTCATCTTGCTTCTCTCACTGGAGTCAAGAATTGTTAGTCATCTCTGTTGAAGAGTAAAGTTCAAGGTTCCCCAACTGGTAAATTTTCACTCACTTCGGACTAAATAATCTCTTAAAAAGTCATTACTGACTCCTGAATTACTGAAATCCAGAAATTCCTGAAATCCAGCATATTTCTTAGCTCTCTACCACACAGTTAAGTCAGGTAAAATATAGAAAATAAAACATATCTGCTGGGGGAAAAGCACAACACCTCGCAAAAATCTCATTTTATTTGTCTGTACTATTGCTCCCTTCTCTCCATAGGGAGAATCAAGAGTTACTCATACCTTAACTCTTCTTTCCCTTCCTCATTTTTTGGTTTCTGTACATATTCACAAACAGGAAGCATTCCTCATCATAAGGTAATTCAATATACTACTATACTATGGAGATCTATTCACTGAATGGGTGTATCTCATTCAAAGTGAAAATGTGGTAAGACTTTAGCTTGAAAGGATCAGGGTTGCACATTACATCCTGGGACATCTCCAGTCATCCTGATGAATGTCAGACCACTGGACCCAGATGGCTCAGGAGAAGAAAGTCAGGTTGGTGACCTTGCACAGCCCTCCCTCACTCAAATCAAAGTCAACTGCAAGTCACATCATCATCATGTCATGGTCCTCTTCGAGAATGAAGGACAAAAACAACAATATGGATTCAATAAAACATTTTATAAAACAGACATACAAAAGTAAATTAAATCTATAATTGATAGACTAACTTTGTATTTAAGAAGTTCTGACTCTATAAATTTCAGGATCCTCCAGATCTCTCTGCCTTTTTCCCCTCCTTAGAAGTGACACCTTGAGGGCAGCCCTAGGGCGGCATGCCAGCACAGAGTCCATATTAGGAGCCCTCAGGCTAAAAAGTCCCTGGGGGAATCGTGCTGCTCTGGATCTCCTGGGATGAGGAGGAGCTCTGGTTGGTGGAGGTTCTGGAGAAGGAATTCTACTCACAGATCCAGGGCAGAAAAGAATGCTTGTACTTGCTCCCAGATCACAGCGCAGACCAGGAGAGGAGTAAATTCCTCTCCCTTGATTGTGCTACCCTGGAGGAACTGAGAACTTATAGGTCCCCAGAGTATATCCTCCTCTTGACAAAGGACTCAAAAGTCAAGTAACTGGTTGGGAAAATGCCCAAAAAAGGGGGAAAAAATAAGAGTATAGAAGGTTACTTTCTTGGTGAACAAGTATTTTCTTCCATCCTTTTGAATGAGGAAGAACAACTCATACCATTAGAGGAAGACCTCAAAGTCAAGGCTTCTGAATCCAAAACCTCCAAAATAAATATGCAATATTCTCAGGTCATGAAAAAGCTCAAAAAGGATTTTGAAAAATCAAGAGACATGGAGAAAAAATTAGGAAGAGAAATGAGAGTTATATAAGAAAATCATGAAAAATGAGTCAACAGCTTGTTAAAGGACACCCCCAAAAATGCTGAAGAAAAAAATAACACCTGTAAAAATAGGCTAATAACTCAATTGGAAAAAAGAGGTGCAAAAAGCCAATGAGGTGAAGAATGCTTTAAAGAGGAGAATTAGCCAAATGGAAAAGGAGGTTCAAAAGCTCACTGAAGAAAATAGTTCTTTAAAAATCAGAATGGAGCAGATGGAAGTTAATGACTTTATGAGAAACCAAGAAATTACAAAACAATACCAAAAGAATGAAAAAATAGAAGATAATGTGAAATATCTCATTGGAAAAACAACTGTCCTGGAAAATAGATCCAGGAGACAATTTAAAAATTATGGGACTACCTGAAAGCCACGATCAAAAAAAGAGCCTAGACATCATCTTTCATGAGATTATCAAGAAAAACTGCCCTCATATTCTAGAACCAGAGGGCAAAATAAATATTGAAAAAGTCCACTGATCACATCCTGAAAGAGATCTGAAAACAGAAACTCCTAAGAATGCTGTAGCTCAATTCCAGAGTTCTCAGGTCAAGGAGAAAATATGCAAGTAGCTAGATAGAAACAATTGGAATATTGTGGAAATACAATCAGGATGACACAAGACTTAGCAGCTTCTACATTAAAGGATTGAAGGGCTTAGAATACAATATTCCAGAAGTCAAAGGAACTAGGTTTTAAACCTAGAATCAACTACCCAACAAAACTGAGTATAATATTTCAGGGGAAAAACTGGTCATTCAATGAAATAGAGAACTATCAAGTATTCTTGATGAAAAGACCAGAGCTGAATAGAAAATCTGACTTTCAAACACAAGAATCAAGAGAAGTGTGCAAAGGTAAAGAGGAAAGAGAAATCATATGGGACTTATTAAAGTTAAACTGTTTACATTCCTACATGGAAAGATAATATTTGTAACTCTTGAAACTTTTCTCAGTATTTGGGTAGTTGGAGGGATTACACACAGATGCGCGCACACACACACACACACACACACACACAGCACAAGGTGAATTTAATAGGAAGGGATGATATCAAAAAAATAAAATTAAGGGATGAGAGAGGAATATATTGGGAAGAGAAAGGGAGAAATGGAATGGGGCAAATTATCTCTCATAAGAGGCAAGAAAAAGCATTTTCAATGGAGGGGGAAAGGGGAGAGGTGAGAGGGAAAAAGTGATGCTTACTCTCATCACATTTGGCTCAAGGAAGGAATAACATGCACACTCAATTTGGTATGAAAATCTATCTCACACTACAGAAAAGTAGGGAAGAAGAGGATAAGTGTGGTGGTGGGGAATGACAGAAGGGAGGACAAATGGGATCAGGGAGTAATTAGAAGTAAACACTTTTTGGTGATGGACAAGATCAAAACAGAGCACAGAATAAATGGGGGGCAGGATAGGATGGAGGGAAATATAGTTAGTCTTACACAACATGTCTATTATGGAAGTCTTTTGCAAAACTACACACATAGACTACACTGAATTGCTTGCCTTCTCAGTCAGGATGGGTGGGGAGGGAGGAAGGGAGAGAAGTTTAAACTCAAAGATTCAGGAACGAATGTTGAGAATTGTTTTTGCATGTACTTGAGAAATAAGAAATATGGGTAACAGGGTGTAGAAATCTATCTTGCCCTACAAGAAAAGAGAGAAAATGGGGATAAGAAAAGGGAGAGCAGATTTGGAGAAAGGATAATCAGAAAGCATAGCATTTTGGGGGGAGGGGAGAGGGGAGAGATGGGAAGAAAATTTGGAACTCAAAATTTTGTGGAAATGAATGTTGAAAACTAAAAATAAATAGCTAAACATTAAGATAATGCATAAAAAAAGGAAGTGATATCTTTGCTTTCCTGTCTTTGCTGGTCCCGTTGCTTTTTTGCTCAGATTCTAATCTTAGCTAAACAAACAAAAGAAAACAGAGTCAATTAACTCTGATAAGAAGTATCAGAGAGAATATTTGACTACTAGACTGGATTTCCTCATTACTCTCCATTACACAGACAACTCTATGAATGTTTCTAGACAAGTCAGGCTCAAATTCAGGTTAGAATAAAAAAAAATTAAAAGAAAAAAGAGCAGTTCCCAGTTAACTTCTTTATTTAAGAAATATGTGTAAAGGCTGTGACTGGATCCTTCTATGGTTCGAAAGTGAGATGCTGACTAACAAGGTTAGCTCTCTGATATAAGGTGTGAATTTATCTTACCCACATTAAAGATAACTGGTTGATTCAAGGCCAGGTCATACACCAAGGCTATATGTACCCTTGTATTTGGCCCTTTTAAAAGGCAAAGGAGAAACAGAATGAAAACAAACTGAGCAGAGAGGAGAGTGACTACAAACATAATGGACTCTGTGCCTACACACCTAGAAGGACCCTCCAGGAAATTATATAGTCTCAGATATGACCTGGTATATTAATAAGAGCAACAGAAATGGAGACAAATTCCTGTACCAAGGACAGCAGGAGTATAAAACATGTCAGCAGTCATTCAGGCATGGTAGAATGGCAAAAGAGTTTGTAGACAGTCTAAGTTCTGCTTAGTTAAGCTAAGTTCCTGAATCAAATAGAAGCTAGAACCCAGAAATAGCAAGAGGCAGAGTTACTACGTAGAGAAACAAATGAAGATTCTGCACTTTCCCTGGTACACTGATGTTGTAGAGGTATTGACAATGAAAGGGGTTGACTCTCTAATAACTACAACCAACTTCCCTGCCAGTGGGGCTTAAACACTACAAGTCTGAGGTTGATGAAAGCAAGACTCACAAAAGAGGAAAGAAAATATGTCTTAAATGTTGATGGCCCTCAGATGTGAGGAAAGGTTAAATAAAGCTTACCCTGTATTAATAGGATCATAGATGTGGACTGGAAAAGTCCCTGGAAATCATTTAATCCAAACACTCCTTTAGATGAAGAAACTGAAACCCAGATTAGTCCAAGGGCACAAATCTCTAAAAAACCAGAGTTTCTAATGCCATAGTTCACAAGTTTATTAAGTACCCACGGTATACTGGAAGTCTTACTGATGGGGAAGGGTGTTTATCAAGAAAAGAACAAAGAAGAATTTCTAGGACTTAAACCTCCCCACTCCCCCACAGGAACATATTTATAATTGCTATGGAAGATCAGGGCAAGTAGCATTTCATATATAAGATTTCACTTTTGAGACCTTTTAATAATATCCCTTTCAATATGTCAAGGGGGTTTGCTCTAAACCACTCAATATTCTTAGGGCTATGGCTAGAGCCTACTGAGAGGTTGGAAAAAGTTAGGCAACATGAGTTTTTCTATATAGTTATCTTTCACTGTTTTGGGGGAGAAATGTAATGTTGAGTAATTTAGAAGCCTGCATTATCTTGAGACAGACATCAAGTCTAATTTAAGTCCCTGTACTTCCTAGTCAATATTTCCTAAACACATTTATCTGTGATTTGTGAAGATTAAGTTGGGTAATATAAAGAAGTCATAATAAACAGAACTGTTTGAGAGAACAGCAAATCTCATTTCTCACTCACAGACAATAGAATTTAAATCACAGTAATAATACTACTTTAAGACAATGCTTAGTTTTTATAACTTTTCCTCCAAAATAAAAGTAACGTGATCAGAATGACTAATCTAAGATATTAAATTATGTCCTTGGCAACTAAAATTATATATGCGGTGATCATTGGTTTCAACACAAAAAATTTTAGTTGCCTTGTACCTTGCACATGGCAAATACTCAAGGTTTCTCAATTCAGTTTTCAAAAAAAACATTTTTAATTATTCCAGTGCAACAGTATGTTTTCAAATATTTAAGATAAATTAAGAACATATTGGTGGCATTTACGCTTGTATTTTAAATATTACAATTTCAGAAATAATTAGGTTCTATATCTTGCCAAGCCACTGAAGAGTAATCCTTATATCATACATAAATGTAAATGATATTTTAAAATCACAGGCTTAAAGAACACTTAGGAACTCTAGTACATACTCTCATATTGACTGCTCCCGTCACACAAGGATGTTCATATTTATTACAAGGGTAGTTTGTTTTGGTCAGAATATAAAATATACAGGCATTTCTCTTGGATTCAATGTTACTCATGTAACCCACCAAGTGTGGATTTGGGGAGAGACAGAGTACAGCCAAAAGTTTCTTCATGACTTTCTTTGAAATGAAACAAGGTCACAGAAAAGAGGGAAATCTAATTAAGAGCCTATGAGGCAGAGCACAAAAAGTAGATCTGCTCAAGCTGTGCAGCCAAAAGCAAGATTGTTTCAATGTGACTGCTTAACAATCTCCAAAAGATATACAAGTTGCCTATTGCCTTATTTATTGACTTTGGTGTATTTATGGCGACATAAATAAGTTCCAGTATATTTGGCACTTCCCATCACAATAAGCTACAAGAGAATTAATAATGAGGCTTCAGGCCATCAATGCAAAGAGATCAATAATTAACCTGGAGGGGTTGGGGGAGAGAAAAAAATGTATGAAAGCCACTTAAAACTAACCAGTACAAGGAGAAGAAAATGCAGAATAAATAAATATTAGCAAGCATTAAGCTCTTCCACATAGTCCACATGAATACCAAAAGAAGTCAGTTTAATGCCATTCCAATCAATTACACAGCTATGCCTTAATCAGATTTATAATTAAGGCCACTTCCCCATATTTCAATTTTCAAACAGCACATGGCAATACCTGTTCTGACTAATTAAAATTCAATAAAGTCAACTTGCTCTTTTTATAATACAAGGGCTATGGGGAATTGCTAAGTATTTAAAGGAAAAATACATGTATTCATTTATTAAATGGAACCACCATAAATCTTTACAATATTCTACTTGCTAAAGAAAAAAATACTTTATTTGCATGCCTTTAGCAAGTATTTGTGATTAATATGAACATAAGGCCCCTTGAGAGGATGAAAATCAGTCTTACTAAGTGGGAATGTTCTATTACTCCTCCAGTATTTTTTTAAAAATTGAAGAAAGAATCATAAAAATCTTAAAAGTTTGTTTCAAACATGTACAGTATGTAAAAAGTATGAATGATCTTTTGCTTTCATTTCCATCTTTAAAATGACCTTTCTTTTCTTTGGGGGTGGGGTGCATTACAAAACATGTTTTTGATTGATGTTAAGACAACCTCAATGTCTCTAGATACTGAATGTGCTCACACCATAAACAATAAGGTTCTACTACTAGTGACTATTATTACTAATAATCTAATAAATGGCTATAACTTTTGAGCAAAGTGGTCCTTTAAAACTGTTAGGAGGCAGTGCTGGCATACGTTTAAATAAATTACATTATGCTACTATATTTACATATAATTTAGTTACATGTAAATTATATGTTAAGCAGACAGAATGGCATAATAGAACTCAATAGGTGTCTAAGAAATTAATGGTAACCTCTTTTTACAGAAGTAGAAATGAGAAATAGAAATGCTTTATGAAAACACAATGTCAAGGTGTCATTTCAGTTGAGCCTGCCTCTTCATGACGCTATTTGGGGTTTTCTTAGCAAAGACACTGGAGTGAGTTGCCATTTCATTCTCCAGCTCATTTTACAGATGAGGAAACTGAGGGAAACAGAATTAAGTGACTTGCCTAGGGTTAATTTGAATTCATGAAGATGAGTTTTCCTAATTCTAAGCCCCTTGCTCTATCTGATCAGGTACAAGTGCAAGCCAAAACCTTTTTCCCTTGGATAGGGAGGGCTTTTGTCCCATTAGTCTGAAGAGCTCCCGGAAAGTCTGGCCTTGGGGGGAGGAGGGGATTCCTTGGATTCCCCTTCCATTTCTCCCAAGCCAGATACTCCCTATCTTCTATTTAGCATTCTTCTGATATTCCTCCCTTTGATCCTATTACCAGCCACTTCCATCAGGCTCCTCCTTGGGTTTCATATATGGAGACCATCCCTGCAACCCCAGACTACCTACCTGCTTCTGGCCCAGGCCCTTCACTATCTGATATCTCCTGATTTCCTTCAACTGTTTCCAACACTTGACCAGTCACCCCCTTCTTGGACTTCTCCTCAAGACCCTACCTAAACCCCTCCTCCCATCACCGTAGACTACCAGACCACTCCTAGATCCCTCCTAGAGTCTTTTCTGTATTTAAGTTCCATCTTGCCTCTTAGGAAGGTACTCGGATTCAATCCAGCTCAGACTCTGTCTAGCTGAGATTCTATCTGGCCCACTCGTGAATGCAAGCGTTACAAATGCTTAGGCTCCTTAAGAGTCAACTCAGTATGGCGAATCTTTAATAAAATTTGTTTTTCTTTGGCTTTCAAAAGGCTTGAGTCTAATTCATTTGAGCAGGACCCAGCAAGTCAGTATTTTGGAGTTCCCAGCACCCCTCACCCCATCATATCTACTATGTTACCCAGCTACCTATACCAGAACAAAAAACCAAATCTCCTAATTTCTCAAAATCAGAACATCATGTGCTTAAAGTGGGGTTCTCTCAATCATTTGCTTTGTGTAAAAGGTGGGTAAAATAGTATAAAAAAAGCAAATGTTAGCAAATATAAACTGCTGACCTGTTTACTACAATGTACACTTTATTGACTTCTTCTAATTTGTGCATCTTCACTGTGAACCATTTTGAGCTCCCAATCATCTAAGAAAGACCTAAAACCTGGACTGGCCAAACAGGAGAAAGACACTCTTGGCCTACTCTGAACTTAACCTACCATAATGCCTTGCATGCTCTGGAATAACAGACATGCTTTGCTCTCTGATGAACCCAAAATGTCCCTTTATGTGACAGTAACTACAAGCCCAGATGAAATGACCAGAAGCATTCTTCTCTTCTTGACTACCAAGGACAAGGCAACTTGAACCAGACACCATCTTGAATAATGGAACTTTTCTTAATCTTAGTATTTCATGGACACATAAATGATATGATGTGTGTATATATTTACACAAATATATACACACATACATGTATATATACACGTGTGTGTATAGTGTGTATATGTACATGTGTGTCTAATATGTGTATTGTGGTCATATTAATGAAAAAAGAAACTCAGACATCTTGGAATCTATGCTTTCAACTGACACCTTGACATTCTCTTATCTTACTGTATTTACAACCTATTCGATTAAGAAATTCCTTTCTCATATTATGGTTAACACATATGGAGATTATAATTTTGGTTGACAGACATCCTGAGTTAGAATTGTTCTAAGTGTATAAAAAAAGGTCTCCTTCAGCTTGTTTACCTCTGAGTTCAGAATTATTTTCTGATTTCCATGCAATGCATGATTCTCTGGCTTAATGAGAAAAAATAAGCACGTTATAGCATAAGTACAGCCTGATTCTGTTTGTTCCTTGTTCAACCTTTTGGTAAGGTGAACCCCAATCTGTTTGTTCTTTGGACAAACCTCTGGTTAAGGGGGAAATTGACTCTGTTTGTTTCTTTGACTAAACTTTTGATAAATGGTTAACATCACTCACTTTCTTCCTTCATAAGGAACATTTTCCATTATGTCTCCATGTATACAATATTATAAATTTCTGCAAACTTCTTCAACCTCTGCCTCAAAAGAGAATTATGTACCAGACTGATTACAGGTGATATTACAAGATAAGAGGATAGAACCTTGGCAAAAAGTTACAAGCACTGTGAGTTAAATGCAGAGAACTTTAACACTTAGCTCTCATTCAACATAAGCATCCCTACACCCCCAACCAACTCTACATGCCTACTGCAATGTTCACAAGCAAACTTGCAAACCTGTAATTCACAGTATGGCTGTTAGGATCTCCCATCTAAGTGACTGTACATGGACTCCTGCAATGATTCAAGAAATAGCAGGGATTAATTCTATCTAAGCACATAAAGGAAAGGAGAAGGGGGGTTAGAATCAAGTAAAGTTAAAAATGTGCCATGCGTAGTGATGAGGCCTGATAGAAAAGGGACCAACACTCATAAACCACAAACAGAGAAGGCTGAGGTCACTAACCAGGTCTGTTTTGGAAAGAGCAGGGGCCTATGAACCAATGGAAGGGGAAGAAGCTAAAGAATAAGTAACATGGAATATAAGAGAATCTCAAAAGAGCAAGAAATAAAACTAAATTAAAATCTAGAGCACAAGCACTAGAAAAGATTCTAACAGAAGACTGAGTAAAACCTCGAAGAGAAACCAAAAATAAGGGAACTAATATTGCTTGATTTTTAAAAAAAAAAAAAAAACCAGAATTCTCTGAAGTTAGTGGTAAATTTAGTCCAGAAATGTGTGATCTCAATACAGAATTTTAAAAAACAAATACAATAGGAAAATATATCATATAGAATGTCTCCAATGCTAAAGATAAAATAGAAGAAAATTTGGCACAAGAGACATAAAAAATAACAATGGTAAAAGAATACATAAGTTCTATACAAGTCAAAATGACTGACCTTGAAAACAGAATGCATAGAAATAACTTTCATATTCACAGGAGTTCCAGAATTAATTAACAAATTGATATACCTTAATACTATAATGTAGGAAATAATAGAAGAAAACTGTCCAAAATTCTTGAATAGAGATAATATAGAACTGATCAAGAGAATCCACAGATCACGCCCCTCCTCCCAAATACCATACTTCACACTTGCAAATATAGGGTAGAAAGAACACTGTCTCAATAGAGCCTGTATTCAAAATAGCCCCTCTGATGCTTTACTATGTAAGGACTATCCTTCATTTTCATACTAATCACAAAATCTAATGTATAACTGCATACTATTTTGCATACAATCTGTTACTCTTATTTTTTTGTCTCTTGCTAACAGGATCATAAGCTCCTGCAGAATTGTTGTTGTGGTGGTGGTGTTCAGTGTTCAACCCATATGACCCCATGGATGATAGCATGCCACTACCATTTATGAACTTTTCTTGGCAAAGATATTGGAGTGATTTGCCATCTCCTTTTCCAGTGGATTAAGGCAAACAGAGGTTTAAGTGACTTGTCCAGGGTCACACAGCTATTAAGTGTCTTACATAGGTGACTCCCAAAACTACATATGTAACTATATTCTCTGACAAACTCCCGCAAAACCTACTATCTGCTAGTTGTGGCTACCTGAATGTCCATATAATGTAAGGCATCAAAAACTAAATATATCAGCTCCCCTGCAGCCAAATCCTGCCCTCTTCCAAAATTCCCTATTTCTCCTGAGGACAGCATCATTCTCTTAAGTCAAAAGTCAAATATGCAGCCCTTGGACCCCCACAACACTACCAAGTGCAGCTGAAGCAGATTAAAATGTAACTGGAAAATATTTAACAAAAGAAACAATGAAACAAATAATATCACCTTTTAAAACTAAGTTAATATGCTGTCCACAGATACTATGTACAGATTTGTGGCTGCCATTTCTATATGAGTATGATACTACCAGTCTAAGTCACAAGATTCAAACCTCAAAGTCATTCTTGATTCTTTCAATCTCTACTTATTCCCACATCCACTAAATTGCTAAATCCTGGAATCTACATCCATAACATTCATTGCAGCTATTCCCTTCTCTTTAGTTACAAAGCCACCAGCCCAGGTTATGCATACAATACTTCTCACAACTATAGTAATCCCATGGTCTTCGATGAGGTTAAGAGTTGGAAGAGCTGGTTCAGGTGCGAAAGAATTCACTTAGACCTCTTTTAGCCAATGGGAGTTTTTTATTTGACGTGGAAAAAGGATCATGGGCCTCCTTAGCAAGAAAGCTAAGTTAGACTCTGATATTTGGGGAAGTTAGGCTTATATAGAGGTGTTAGAAGTGAGCCCGTTTAACAAGCCCCCAAGAGCCCCACACATGCTCACCTTAAATAAAGAACAATACCTGTTGTGAAATCAGGAAGGCCTTTATTCATCTTTACATCCATTCCCCTCACCAAATGGACAGGTAGCCTCCTCCCCCAATAAGGTTAAAAGAAGACTACAGGAAGACCACAACACGTTCAGGAAGATAGGGTTTCCTTATACTGTTTTCTGAACTTTGGATTTCCTGCAACACCATGCTCTGGCCATATGACTTCATTTTCTCTCTGACAGACCCTTCCTCACACACCTCCTTGGGCCTGCCCATTAGTTTCTGATCTCTAACCTGTCCATGCTAGGTCACAACCCCTTATCACCGAATGTGGACAACAGAACTTTACTTCTCCCAGAGGTTACAGAATGATGATGTAGTTTTAGAAAGTTTTGTGGGGGTTGAAGATTAGGGACAAAATGAAGTGACACAAGATAAGGGAGACTGGGGAAATTTTATGACCCAGGATAAGAGGGGAGTTATGGTATTTCAAGGTAAGGGGAAGAGACTTTAGGGCACCCTCAGCTTACAGCATAAACTAGGGGATTCACAAAGTATTGGAAAAGCAATCCTTAATATTATTTTTAACCCCTTGGGCACTGTTTGTATCTGCATCATTTCCCCATCAACCACAGCAAAGGTTATGGTCTTCTTTGATCACTTTTCTGGCTGGTCACATCCTGGTCTTATCTCCTATCTCTTGTCCTGTTTGCTCAACTCTTCTCTACTTTGTCACATAAAATTCATTGCAAATATCCCCTGCTCTGTAGTTACAAAGCCACCAGCACACAACACCTCTAACAACTATAAGTAACCTCCTGGTCTTCCTTCCCTCAGTCTAGCTAGCCCTTCCTCTAATCCCTCCTACACAGGGCTGCCAAAAATTATGTGTATAAAGACACAGTCCTGTGCCATATCAAATCCCCTGCTCAAAAATTTTCAATAGCTCCCTATCATGTCTAGAGTAAAATATAAATTCCTCTGTCTAGTATTTGAGCTCCAACTTACCTTTCTATACTTTTTCCCCCCCACATCATTCTAATTCAATAACTTTACATTAAAGCCAACCTGGAATATCAGCATTTCTCCAACAAGTGTTAAGCAAATAGTATTGAGAAAAAGTAACTTTATTTTGTGATTTTCTCCAGCAGTTCTTGGACTTTAGAAATCATGTACATTTCCAGAATATATCCTTTCTACTGATAAATTTGTCATCTAAACTTCCACTGGAGCTATTTTGGCTTGAGCCGGACTCAAAGAACATTTATTACAGCTGCTTAGTACTTACATTACCATCAGTTTAGTTCACTTTTTAAAAACTATATTGTAAATAAATATGAGTCATAGGATTGTAGAATTAGAGATGGAAGGTCCTTAGAGGCCATGAAGTTCAAATGCTTCTATTCAACAAACATTTATTATCCTAAGTCCTTACCCTCATAAGAGTCTACTACCTAGTAGGAGAGATAAGAGAATGAATAATGATAGTTCAATACAGAACATGATAAATTTTCAAAACAGTTACACAAAATTTATTAACAGGTAATTAATTTCTGGGCTGCGCACAGCATGTGTAGAATAATGTATATAGCTATTGCATTTCTCTAAAATAGCTATTTTCTTCCCAATTTTACAGAGGAAATTAAATCTGAGGTTGTAGCAAAACACCAAAAAGGAAGCACTAGTCTTAAATGATGAATGAGAAATGGTAAACTACACAACTCAAAGAAAGGCACAGGAACTTTATCTAATAAAGCAGACACTGTGAAGAAAACATCTGTTCTGCACTAGACCTATCCATATTGGCAGTTCTCACAGGTCTGTTTAAAAAGAAAAATGATCATACATCGAATGATGGCTTCATGTCAAAGAGTCATAAGAGTAGGGAAACAAAAGGCCAAATCAGTATTTCTCAAACTTCGCTACAAGGAACACTGAACCACAAATCTGTATTAAAAATAATACTTTTAGGGGATTTAACTGAAAAGGTCTGAAAACCACCAGAATAAACCAATTCTGAGAAAATGAACAGTAATTTTTCACTAACTAGTAGTCCTAAAAAGGGCACTTTTGGAACCTTTCTTTCATTATTGATACAATGGAATAGACTTAAGGCAAAGAGAGGATTTCTATCTCCTGTATTAGTAAACTAGTACCTTTTCCCAATACAAAATTCCTACTCAAATGTGTTTATTCTTGTCCTAGTCTAGTTGGAATCTAAATGTTCAAGTGAAAACTACACAGAAATATACCAATGGTGGGAATAGCAGCAAATGATCCGTTTTTTTCAAAAATAAATGCTTTCCTGGTTCTCTTTTAAGGCAGTTATCACTGTTATTATGAATATCATTAATAGTGTTGCCTTAGGACAAGAGGACCAACATTAGGTTAATGTAAGTTCGGTATAAAATAGAAGCTGCATACGGAGAACAGGCCGCCTGTTAGGTTTACCATATACAAAACCTGAGAAGGATTTTTTTGGATTTACAGTTTACACACCTGCTGGAATAGAAAATTAATGTGCAAAAGGCCTTTTTTACATACCAAAACTTCTACAAACTCAGAACCTGAACAAGTGTACTAGATTTCTGGCTAGGTGAGCTCATTATATCACAATTATAAAAATGGATGACATGAAAATGTACCTTTCAAGGAGGAAGCAGTTAATGTCTATATAACAATTCAGAGAATTTTAAGTATTCAAGATAAGTCATTCTTGAATAGAAAGTAACAAAAAAACCCACTAGTCAGACAACTAGGTATGACTCTGAAATAGGTGTGATTGAACTGCAAATTATCTCCAAAGGAGACAGGATTACCACATTTTAACATAATGTATGAAGGCAGGGTATCTATGAACACTTATCAAAGTAAGTGTTTAATAAATATTTGTTGTCATTCATTGTTATACCATCTTTCAAGGTACCACTTCCTTTTAATACCAGACAGCATATAAGTGTGTAAATATTTCTGTATTTCCATCAAGGGTCAATGGCACAGCCCTTTCCTTATGCCTAAAGTATACAAAAATTCTTACAAGTCTTTCACCTTTTAAGACAGAGGTTCTTAATCTGGGGTCCATAAATATTTTTAAAATACTTTTATAAATGATTTACAATATTACTAGTTTCTTTTGCAACCCTGTGTATTACACATTTAAAATATTCTGGAAGGAGTTTGTTGACTCTATCCTCCTCTACTAACTGAAAGACATAAACCAATGAAAAAGAGCAACAAAGTGAGAAGACCCTCCAAGTTAGCACACCTGCTGCTCTATGTCTCAGGTGCATGTAGCAACCATTTTATGGAAGTTAAATGCTCCTTGAGTGTCAGTTCTGTGTTCTTCAGGGGCTGCTCCTTAGAAGCACCAGAGAGAATTTTACAATTCACAGTTCCAGAGTTAAGAGAGGAAACTTCTTAACCTAATTAAGTACCCCTTCTGATCTTCAGGGAATTAAATGGGACATAATTAGCATAACTGTACATATTCCTAACTCCAAAAATGCCTCTGGGGTCCTGGTGAGAATTTAAATATGGCCCCTTCAAACTTCTCCAAGGGTTTATAACAAAGAATCACAACTTGGTCTCTCAAACACCAAATTAAAAAAAAAAAAAAAACAACCCACCACCTTAGCCTAGTTGTGAGACAACTCTAAAATCTCAGGGATCTGACTTGGTTTGTAATCTCTCACTGTCAGACTCCCTCATATTAGGACTAGCCTCACAATTTGTCAGCTAGGTCTATAAGAATTACAGGACTAAGGATGACTTGTTCTGTTTCATTGTCAAGTTCAAAACAAAAGGCTTCTTTCCCAGTTCATACAGGAAAATGACTTCCAGAAAGCAGAGGGGCTTCTCTTTCAGCCAGCCTTCCCCAAGATAACTGCCTGATAATGATTATTAGCAATACTATAAGGGCATAGCATTCATTTATTCATTCATTTAATAAGCATTTATTAAGCTGTGCACAATATAGTCTTTGGAGATAAACTGATTCTGAGACAATTCTCTAAGTAGACCTTGGAAGAGGCCTCACTAATTGAGCCAGAAGGCCAAGGGACAACACAGGTGATGAGTCTAAATAATTACCTTGAAGGCAGGGTTCTTAAGGACACAAGGCATATTCACATCAATTTCTCCTTGCTGAATATCCATAGGCAGTTTATTCTCTCATTTTCCAGGATTTGGCAGCGTTTCACATTAAGCAATCATCTGCCTCATTCTCATCCTCATCACTGCTAACATTTACAGAATACCATCTTGGTGCCTGGAACCTTGTTAATCACTTTATAAATGTTATCTCATTTGGTCCTCACAACCCCCTTGGGAGATAGGTGCTATTGTTTTATCTCCACTTGAGAGAATTGATTATTAATAACCAAACCTTGGAGAATTCCTCATTTTAAAAAGTTCAGTCTTCTTGAAGGACATTACTGATAATGAGATTGCATTAACTCTCCCGATCAGAACCCACCAAACCTTCAAGGAATTTAATCTGGGGTGAGGAAGTCCATTGTGTTCCACTGAAGCTTGGATGGAACACATCCTTTGGTCTAAGTAGCCCAAGGCTGTCATGGTCTGAGGAGAGGTAATTTCTCTGACTAAGGATGACAGGATGTTACTAGCAGCCCCTTATTGCTTTGAAGAGTATATAAACTAATGACCATCCTTTTATTAAAAACCTGCTAACCTTATTAATAAAATGATTAAATTACTCAGAACTGTATTTCTCAAAATTTTTCAACCATCACATACTTTATAGATGAGAAAATGGAGGCAAACAAAGGTAAAATGATTTGCCAGCATAACGCTGCTAGAAAGTATCTAAGGCCAGTCAGATTTCAACTTAGGTCTTCCTCACTCCAGGCCCAGGGATCTATCTATCCACTGCATCCCCTTAGCTGGTCCTAACCACCAGCTATAAAGTCATCATCAAAAATACTACTAGAAGACCAATCCAGGTTCACCTTTCTCTGTACTATGCATCCCCCCACTTCAATGAGAAATTATGTTCAAATCCTACAGGACTAAACCTAATGTCTTGGGCTCAGCCTGAGACCAGTCCAGTTAGTTTAGGCCAGAGTGGGAAACCTACATCCTTGAGACCACATGTGGCCCTCTAGGCCCCCAAGTGCTGCCCTTTGACAGAATCCAAACTTCACAGAATAAATTCCCTTAATAAAAGGATTTGTTCTGTAAAATCTGGATTCAGTCAAAAGGCTTCACCCAAGGCCACATTTGGCCTTGAGACCACAGGATCTTCACCCCTGGTTTAGGCTGAAAAATGCACCAAAATGAGGCAGATCAAACCACAGTTATCAAAAGGAGATTTACTTAGTCATATCAACAGAAGGATACTCAACAAGGTAAGCACCTAACCTGGGTGGCCAATTTTTCGGGCTAAGAAAGCCTCCAACAGAGCTGCTGGAGCTGCTTGTGGCTGCTTTGTATTCAAGCTAATGGGAAATTGCACTAAAAGTCTCTGGTTCCTAAACTAAACAAGGGATGGTCTCAATACTATCTAAGGAAATTAGCATTAACTTGCACCTACAGCAGGGGCTGAAAATTGACACTAACACAACTTTGTGAGCTACCCACAGCAGCAGAGCATTACAGGACCTCAGCTTATGTGCATAAATATTTTGTGACTAAAAAGAGTATTATAAAAAACTGTGAAATCATATAAAGATTTGCAAATTGAGCTGTGATTTTAAAAGCACTATCAATTTGATAAAGAAAACTTGGGAAGTTGTAACTTTTAAAGTGAAAGGTGAGTAACCAATAGGAGTCAATGACATAAATAGGAAACTGATAAAGGAAGTTGAGAGAAGAAACTTGCATCAAAATCTAAGAACAAATGAAGACAATAGGAGCTAAAAAGCTGCACTGCTGGAGCTGTGCCAGTGAGAAGCAGTCAGCTGACAGAAGGCTTGAACTGATTCCTGATGGGTGGGAGACAGAATTGACTTCATTGGTCAAGAGGCAAGAGATAGGTAGAATGAGAGGCAAAGCTCCTCATTAAATGCCTACTTGATATCTGATCTGCCACCACCTGACATGAGAAGAAAAAGCAGATGAAACTTTGTAACTGTACTGTGGTACTCAGGATAGGTTACTTTGCACGACTTAAGTCAACTGGAGTAGCTAGGTGGTACAGTGGATAGAATGCCAGGCCTGAATCAGAAGATTCAACTTCCGGATTTGAAATATGACCTCAGACATATACTAGCTATATGACCTGGGAAAGACATTTAACTCTGTTTTCCTCAGTTTCCTCATCTGTAAAATATAAATCTGTTAAAAGGTAATGGCAAACCACTCCAGTATCTTTACCAAGAAAACATTAAATGGAGTCACAAAGAGTAAAACATAACTGAAAAATAACTGAACAACAAAGTCAACTAGATAAAACTGGCAGAGCTTACCTATTTAGCCCGGAGAGAGCTAGTTTGATGAGTTTTACTGTTCTCTGGTCTAAAGAAAATTGCTATTTTCTAAATGTCTTTTTAAAGGTGAATGAAAATTGAAAGAGATTACAAATGATACGTCTGAGCTGAGAAGAGCACCTTGCCCAGCTGAAAAATGGTAAGAACTTTAAAGCAAAGTAATTTATGGTGTAGATGCTCCTTAACAAATTGATGACATCAAAGTCTGCAGGACTGAGCTGTGAGACACTACTTCTGTCACATGTTCCCCTATAAAAATGTACCTCACCATTCACCATAAATGGATAGTTCGTATCTGGGAATATAAAGACTAAAATAAAATAAAAGAGCAAATCTTTGGGAGAGTGATTTAGATTCCTGTGTATTTTGAAGCATTTAATTATTCATGCATTTGCTTTCATAATTTTTTATTGTTGTTCAGTCATGTCTGACTTGTGGTGACCCTGTGGAAAATATTATCCATGGGGTTTTCTTGGGAAAGGAACTGGAGCAGTTTGCCACTTCCTTCTTCAATAGATTAAGACACATAGAGGTTAAGAGACTTGCTCAGGATTACACAGTGTCTGATGCTACATTTGAACTCAGGTCTTCCCAACTCCAGGCCCAGTACTCTGTCCACTGAATCATCTAGCAGTCTCTGCTTTCATAATTAGTAACTCTGGTATTATTCTCTTACCTTATTTTTTAAATAGTTATATTTGAGATTTTAGTTATTGTTATTTTGAGCAGCTTCTTGTATAAACACCACTGACTTAAGAGGGCATGCAATCTTAAAGCTATGTAGATAAAAAAATTAATCAGCTGGAAGTTAGTGTTAGAGTGATAAAGGAAATATAGTTTCCCTCAATAACCTTACAACCCTGAGTAAATCTATGTATGGCAATGGTCTATTTCCAAGAATCCATACCCATACCAATGTGAAGGTATATTGGAGTAAACAACCCAAACCACAAGTAACAGGAATTAACAAACTAGGTTCAAGCGTTGAAAAATACGTCATGTTAAAACGGTAGATGTCTATTGCATGTCACACATCACTTACCATAATATGATCCTCTACTTATGGTTTTTTGTTTTGGATTTGGATTTGTTTGGGGGAGGGGGGATGTATGGTTTTGTCTACAATTACTGAGCAACACTCAAACTAATGGTGTTACACAAAGGCTATATCCCTTTAATTAAGTACTTAATATTTTTTCATTTATCCATTTCCTTTCCACCACACATTTCACTACTAAAGTCACCACTTGCTAAGTCATTCTTCTAAGCCAAACAGAGAAAAAGAGACTAAACCGGTATTCAAGGTACCCTGGATCTGCTGAAAAATATTAGCGTCATCCTGGGTAAATCATTTAACCTTTCTGGGTCTCATCTACAAAGCAAATTTGACTTAATTTCCTTTGCAGTTTGAAAATTCAGTGGCTTTTCAATATATATAGACTATGTGAATGACTGTGGATTATATATTTATTTTATTAAAAATGTATCCCTATAGTATTCTTTCATTAACATAAATCATTAGTAATTGCTTAGATAACTGAATATTTAATGTTATAGACATAGTCATTTTATTTATATATATATATGTGTATGTGTATATATATATATATATATATATATATATATATATATATATATATACACACATGTGTACACATATATAAATGGATCCATATGGATCTATTTATTCCTACATATAGGAGAATATATATATTTATATGTGCACACATACATACAAACATATATACAAATGCCTTTTAGCAATACAAACTAGCTGGAACAGAGAACTATAACAAGTAAATTACCTTCCATTTGATACTGAAAATATAAATGAATTTAGAAGACAAAGGAAGACAAATATCAACTAAATAACAATTTAGTACAATAAACTTATTTTTAAAAAGCACCTCTTATGTGCTAAGCACAATGCTAGGGACTGAGAATGCAAAGACATAAATAAGACAATGCCTGTCTGTAAGAACTTATGCTCTACTGTGAAATATGAATACAGGTAAATACAAAATACATCAACTAATGAATATTTATTAAGCACCTACAACGCGCCAGGCACTGTGCTCAGCACAGGGGATACAAAAACGGCAAAAAACAAAACAAAACAAACAAACAAACAAAAAAAATCTGTCCCTGACCTCAAGAAACTCACAATCTAATAGAGGAGAGAACAAGCAAACAGTTACTGACACAGGACTGCTCAACATGGCGTGCCCACATCAGAGAAGGTGCTGGGATCTATACACAAAGCAGAATTGAAACAGCTCAAAGAAAATGCAGGATGCACAAATGTAGGGTAATCCACCCCAAATGTTCACATGGACCATTTGTGCCTGATCTGTGGCAGAGCATTCCGAGCTCATATTGGTCTGATTGGCCACAATCAGATACACTGAAACTTGACTTTATCATAGTGATGTCATTTTGGTACTCTCTGAGAACAAAAGACAATAACCAACCAATGTCTAAATATGTACAAACATATATAGCATAAATCGGAAATGATTTAAACAGGGAAAGCATTAGGACTTAAAAGGTGTTAGGAAAGGCTTCCTGTAGAAGACAGGTTTTCAGCTGTGAAGTCAGTAGGCAGAGATGAGGGGAGTGACTGTTCCGAGAATAAGGTACAACCAGAGTAGATGCCTGGACCAGACAGATAGAATGTCTAGTCCATGAAATAGCAAGAAGGCCAGTGTCACTAGATCTAAGAATATGTGCAGGAGAACAAGACATGAGAAAACTGAAAAGATAGGAAGAGATCAACTTATGAAGGGGCTTTGAACACCAAATAAAAGACTTTGTATTTGATCTTGGGGATCCACTTGAGTTTACTGAATAGAAGAGGTGACACGGTCAAATAAAGTGATGAAGTATAGATAAGAAAGTGGAACATGAAGCTTTAGATTAACTAGTTATGACAGTTGTTCAGTCATTTCAGTAGTGTCCAACTTCATCACCCCACTCAGGGTTTTCTTGGCAAAGATACTGAAGCACTTTGTCATTTCCTTCTTCAGCTACCCAATTAGGGTGCTAAGCTTAAATAAATTGAATCCACAGACCAAAAAAACCCAAAACTGTAGTATTACTGACTCTTTTTCAAGTAGCAACAATTAGTAGAACTTTTAGAATGTAAATTCCTTGAAGGCACAGACCTTGTATCTAGCCTTTGTATCTGTAACACTTTGCATAGTTTCTGCCACATAGTAACTTAAGAAATGTCTTTAAGATTACCTGTATTTTTAACTTACCTACAAGTATATCTATCAGCCCACAAAAATATTTCTACAACACTATTCTACTGATCTGTTCTTCTCTTCTCTAGGCTACCCTACTCTACTATACACATAATAACAATATAAATAATATGAGCACAGACCCACTTGTGTGTTCAGGGATGGAGAGAAAGTAGTGAATTGTACAAGAGGAAGGTTCAATATATTTGGAGTCAGAGGACCTAGCTTCAAATCACCGCTCTGAGGGGATATAATCTGAAGTATTCTTTTTTCAATGAAAATATTAACATTTAATAAGTAAGTACTTGATGAAATTCCCTTTTCCAATGAAAGGCATCTAAGAAAAATACTTCTGGGGCAAATATAAAGTTTGCACATTACAGTCTGCTTTTTAGAAATGACATATGAATATATATAAATATATATATAGTAGTACTTTAATAAAGAATGCAAACTAATGGTATGTTTGATCCCAAAATTAATCTCACTTTTCTACATAGAAAGACAATCTTGTTTCCCACATCTGACTTTATCATATAAAAACTGAGTCTAATTCCACACATTTTAAACAGCTGTGCTGGCTCAATTACCTCTGCAATTTCTTGTAAGAGACTGCTAATAATTCTTCCTTGCACCTGAATACTTGCAGTAATAATTCTTTGCAGCAGTAACATAAAAAACAAACTCATGTTGCACTCAGACCTTAACAAGCTTTATGTCTGTCCCCTAAATGAAACTGATAACAATTCAGAATAAACATAAATGTCATAACAAGGAACAACTCCTTCACAGATTCATTTGTACATCCCGGCTTTATCCGTGACGGTTCAAAAGCTTAAAAAACACCCACAGGTGTTCATCAAACTACAAAGTACAAGACAACAGCCAATGCTAATCTAACTATCGTCAGTAAATACTGGGGGCTTTTGGAGGACATGGGGAGGAGAGACATGGATTCTTAGTTCCAAATAACTGACTAGCAAATGAAATTTTGGAACACAACAATACATTGGTTACTGCCTGTATATGCAATAAATTTGTCTTCTAGAAAGCTAAGTTTACAGTAATTAACATAATACGTGAGTGTAATAATAAGATACTTGACACATACAACCAAGAACCTCTACTGACGATAAGAATCACTGGAGTTATATTTTCTCCAGTGGAATGCTTTATTTACCATTGGTATGGTTCTCTCACAAACGAATACTATCAGAAGCAAGAAGTATCTGGATGCAGTTTACTTCCAAAAGTATCATTTTTATAAATTCGTCACAACATAATTGAGTGCAATTATACTGTGAATTTCCAAACCAGAATAACTTCATGAATATAATTTATTATTCTTAATACAAGTATTAATAAGTTTCTTTTTTAAAAAGTTAAATCGACCATATCATCTCTGATACATAAAAGCAAACATCCTTTTCAATTGCAACTTTAATAATGTGCTGTATGTATCACACACACATTCAAGACAACAATCGCCAATCAACAACACTGAATTACCATTAAAATGTTGGAAGACCTTTCAAAGCTCCAGCCACTTTACATTTTACTGAATACCAGCACAAAGGGAAAAAAAAGATTTCATCATTTTTACAGATGAATATTCAGACTGAATCTCTCCTGAGTTGTTTCATCCATCAGAATAGCAAAAATGGCAACAAGAACAACAAAAAAAGCGAAGATTCCAACTATTGGAACTGTAGCAAAACAAGCACACGAATACACTGCTTAGTGGAGCAATTAATTGGTCCAGCCATTCTTAAAAGCAATTTGGAACCACACCTTCAAAGTCACTAAACTATGCATACTCTTTGACCCAGTAATACCACTAATAACAAGTTCATATTTCTTAGAGATCACAGAGGAAAACAAACTTGGCATACAAAACTGTTTATAATAGTTCTTTTTTAAGTAGCAAAACACTGTAAACCAAAGGCTAAACAAATTACCATATATGAATGTAATATAATATTATTATACCATAAGAAATGATGAAATGAAGAGTTTCAGAGAAAACTCTTTAAATTAGTATAAACTGGTGCTGATTAAATAGTGAGGAAGAGAACTATATAACAACATCACAAACTCTAATCAACGCAGTAACAAACCATAATTCCAAAGTGACAAAGAGTAAGCATGCTACTTATTTATTGACAGACAGGTTATAGATTCAAAACACAAAATGAGACGTGATTTTGGGACAAGACCAATCAGGGAATTGACTTTGATGATGTTTATTTGATATAGAGTTTCCTTTTTCTTCATTTCTTGTTAGGTGGGGGTGAGAGGGGTAGAAAGAGAGGGCAAGGGTAAGGGAAATCCAGCAGTCTGCAGCTGATATGCTGTTATTCTTTTGAAAGAAACACATAAGCTAACAAGTTCATGGATTTTTTTAAAGTAGTATATAAAATACAGCAAAGAAAAAATGCTGCCTATAGGAATGACGACGATAAAGAAATGCTCACAAGAAATTTTTGCAATAAAGTAAATTTGTCTATACTGTCCAAAACTTAAGGCAGAACATGATCCTGAAAAGATAAAGCCAAAGAACTAATGTGTAAATATTTTAACAAAATTTATTGGTAGATAAGGGAAAATTTTTTTCATAGAAAGTTGATAGGATATTTGAACTACTTCCTAAATACTTTCAAGCTGTAGCTCTTAAGAAAACAGGTAACTTGGCAACTTAGCGCCTTGCTTGAAGAAGGCTGGGCCCTTTAGCAGCAGAGTTCATAACTAGAGATGTTCCACAGAAGTGCCTCAGGGAATCACAACTAGTGAGAGGAATTATAAGAAGAGAGATGGTTTCTATGGTAACCAGGGCCCACACCATCTACCATCTGACAAATCAAAGTCACCACTTCAGCTTGTCAGAAATTAATTGGTGAAGCAGATGTGTTATGTGTGTGCCCCAGGGCTAAAAGCCTTTAAACAAATGTTCCGCATTAACTGAAGTTGTGAGTGGCCTTCAACAAGAATATGAACGACTGTGGAGGTCAGAGAAAGAAAAATCTCAGAATAATCTCTTCAGACTGCTATTTTCTTAACTTCCAATACCCAAGGAAGAAAGACTCCTTTATTTTAAATTTTACAACACAAATTTTGCACTGAAAAAGAAGGCACAGGAGGGTAATTAGCACCATTAAGAAAACAGACTTATGTTTCTACTTTCTTCATATATCCTGTGGATGGTATAAAATACAAGTCATTTACCTCAACTGTGAAAATTGCCCTCTTATTCCATATTCTTCCAATTTTTTTAAAGGACAACTTCCTGTTCTCCCTGATTGTATCTTAACCAAAGCAGAATAAAGAAAAATCTTTTGGCTGGATGGAAGGGAACTCAATTTCTTCCTAAAGCTACATACTATGAACAACATTGAAACATGACAACAGCAGCCAAGTTATGAAACCATGCAGCACTTTCCCTCAATTCTAATGCCATTAAATAAAGCTAATTCATAAGTGGATCAGCCGTCACCACACTGTAAACTGCATTTAAAATTATTTTTGGTCCTCTAGAGAATTCCACTTAATAGGCTTATGTAAATTAAGTACCTTTATTTACAGTCCAAAGCAGCTTGTCAATAACAGCAACATTTTGTAACCATATAACTCAGGCATCTTTGTTAATAAAGTGGTTGAGTAGAATACTAAGATTATATTATTTCAATACGTGGTAATAAAATAGCATCTCTTGGGATACAAAAACAAGACACGCATATTTATGGAGGATATAGTAAACCAGGAGAATTACAAACCCAATTAGCACTTGATAAAGGCCTACCACATGAAGCTTGTCAGAATTCTGGGTTATTCCAAGGACAAACATACTGGAAATAAGAGAGCTGCAGCTTAATTGCTGTCTCACACCGACACAACCTGCACAAGTTCACAGTGGCAGTTATCCGTGAGGAAAAATGTATAGAGGTCACTGCTCCAACTCTTCTCAGAAATGTCACTCCCTAATTCTTCTTCCTTATGCCTAACTATACAACATTATTTATAAGTTTAAGTGGGCTAGCAGCTCTTTCACATGAGGACCAGATTTACAGTTGGAATTACATGGATTTACAGTTGGAAAGAAGAACAGAGCCACCCAGTCCAGAATCCTTATGTTTACAGATGAAGAAACTGAGATCGAAGGGAGTTAAGTGATTTGTTTAAATAATTGGCAGAGTCAGAATTTGCACCCAGGGGCCTACGTCGGCCAATCCAGTACCCTTTCCATTATAAGATTTCTTCTCTGAATTCTGTTATCAAATGTCTCCATGGAGTGTGGCAGTTCAGAAGTCTGGAGATTGTAGAAAGAGAGGCAGAAAGAATGACTAAATCCAGCAATACTATGAACAATTACAAATAATTTTGTAGAAAAATACAAGAATCTTGTATTTACAGTTTATATTCCTTCCAAATAAAACCATAGGCTTGAATGATCCTGTTGTTATTTCTTACTACTACTTTTCCACAAAATAATCATATTTACTCTTCCTATCTTAGCAGACCAGCTTATAGTCTCTCATACTTAATTCTTTACTAAAAACACAATTCCAATCCAAAAACTGAGAAACAGATATTTTTATCTTTCATCTCCAGAACCTAGCAGTTCCTGGCACACAGGAGATCATTAATAAATGCTTGCTGAATTTTGAATGAATGAATACATTCTACTACTATAATAACAAAGATATTTATCATTGTCCTTTGCCTTAAAGATGCTGCTGCTTATGCTAATGGGGTCAAAGGTAAAAAGTTTCATGAAAGATGTTTTACTGTAGCTGAAATCTAGACAATGAGGCCAGTCCTCATACTTTAGCTACAACATATCCAACTCAAAGCCTTTAAGGAGCCTGTATAACAGAAAGGTCCTGTTCTCTGACTCAGACCATGAAGCAAACATGAACATGTAACCTGTGATTCTTTCCTGTCCGTTTACTGAGAGGTAAATAAGAATGCTTTGATGAGCTACTAATTCAGAATTAAGTGCATACAAAAAGCTCTAAGTGGCCAAACCAGTGTCTCTTTTCCATGACAGGGTTCCACCAAGGAAGATGAACTGCTGTGGGCCTCTAGGTACGGGCCCAAAGGCCCTCTTTTATCTGGTCATCAGGAAGTCATGAAACCATGATACTGCTGTTTTTCTCTTTTGTGTTTCTTTCCTGCTCTTAAATGAAGGACAGACTGAGATTTTATGTACTTCAACAGGTCTAAGGAGCCAAGTCTCCAGTTTTGATAGGCCAATCCCCAGTTACATTACATCCTTAACATTTGTCCTTGCTGAAAACTTTGTTGTTTTTTACATATCCTGTCACCACTATTAGGTCAACTTTTCTGAATAAGAATCATGTCGAGCAGGTAAAACAAAGTGATTTCAATACTGTTTTTTTCAATATTGGGTTAATGCTAGAGTTAGCATGACCCCAGGCACATCACAAACTCATACATTTCCTTCCCATCAGCTTAGCCAAGTCAAGCATCAATTCCTGAATTAAACAGACATCTCTTTATTCTGCTTAATTACTGACTTGCTCAATTACCAAATGAACTGTACATTTCCTGACAAAGGTCAGTCTTAAACACATCCATCTGCTAGTATAACCTGCCACGACTAAAGCTGGTCTGCATGAGAAAACTAATTAAGATTATTAATGTTTTACAATTCCATGCCATTTCCCAAGACAACCCACCCTTATATTCAAAATGTTTCCTCCATGTCACTAATGGGCCAAAGACATCTTTCACATTTATTTCATTTCCTTCCAGACCTGCATACTTGTATGTAGTTCCCAGATTTAAATCAATTCCTATTTCAGGATATGCTATATCTTCTTAGATAGAACCTCTGATACTCAAAGTCACTTGGTCCCTAGTCTACTATCAATAACATTTCAACAGGGGAATAAAGGTTACATGAGGATGCTAAGGGCAGTTATTACAATGACTATGAACAAATGCACAGATGTTCTCTGACTGCTCATGGCAAAGTCAAATGCTTTTCAGTAGATGGTGCAAGAATCTTGGATACAGCCACTTCAATAGAAGAAAAGGGAGAATGTGAAAGGTTATTCAATGCTAAGAAAGATTCACGTCTATCCCTTCTTGTTAATAAGAATTTATTTAGAAGATAAAAAGATTGTAGAAAAAAAATTTTTTTCACTTTTCCTAGGTCAAGGATTAAAGACCTATTTTCTAAATAATCAATAAAAAAATTTTCAAGGCCTCAGTAGTGTTTTGCAAAGCCATAAACACTCTACAAGGATTGCAAAAGGAAACAAAAATGGTTGTTTTCCACCCTCTCCTGAACTGTGAACCTAGTGGAAAAACTTACAATCTGTCATTTGCTTTATGCAGGCCTTTCTCCATATGCATGCCTAAATAAAGCAAGGAATGGCACCAGAAGAAGGGAGAATTTCATCAAGCCTGGCTTAATGTAAAAACTTCACATAAACAAGTGAGTGCTATCTTCATGGATTCACAAATACTTACAGGTGTCATCACTATACTTATGAGTACAGTGGATTGCTTAAGGTCTTTTCCTGTTTGCTGCCCCAAAAGCTCCTATGGCTTATGTATCTCATGGAAAGGCAGCGTCAAAATCCCCTTCCTCTTAACCCCTAAGAGCACTTCCTAATTGTCAAAGAAGAAATTTTGCAATAGCAGCTGTCAACAAATCTATGCAGCCCCAGAATCTCCTGTCATTCATCACAGCATTCAGAGGTGTAACTGACACTTCAATGGATGTGTGAGGAGCTCACCACTTCTGATCAAGATCAAAAGATCTAGTCCAACCCCTTCATTTTATAAATGAAGCACAAAAGGATTTACCCAAAGTGATACAGGTATATCACAGGCAAAATTGGAACACTTTAAAAATAACAAAACACTGAATTAGATCACCTACTTCCAGAAACACACTATATACTTTCATCACCACACTCTGAGGTGGAATTACAAATGTATCCCCATTTTTTTCCCTTAAGATCTCTTATTTCAACGTGGCAGAAAACTTCCTGATCTGTAACAATTGTGCAACTTATCTTACAGAGTTTCCTGGGAAAGGTAGATGGCCCAGTGCATATAGGACTAGACTTAAGAATCAAGAAGGCCTGAGTTCAAATCCTACCTTAAACCCATCCAGGTGGCTCTGTATGAACCTCTCTCAGGTTGATTCCTCGTATTTAAGATGGCAGATAACATCACCTACCATGCAGTGTTGTAATAAGGATCAAATGATACAGAATGTGTAACTACATATAGGTACTAGCTATTATTATAATTATTTGTGGGCAGCGGATAGAGCACCAGTGCAGGAGTCAGGACGACCTGAGTTCAAATCTCACCTCAGACACCTGACCCTCACTAGCTGTATGACCTTGAGCAAGTCACTTAACCCCAACTGCCTCATCCTGGGTCATCTCCAGTCATCCTGATGAATATCTGGTCACTAGATTCAGATGGCCCTGGAGAAGTGAGGCTGGTGACCTGCACAGCCCTCCCTCACTCAAAAAACAAAGTCAAGTGCAAGTCATGTCATATTATAATTACTTACTAAGAGGGTAAGTGACTTGACCACTGTCACATAGTTGGTATGTGTCAAAACCTGAACCAAAACCAGACTTCTTAATTATCTCTGTCAATTCCACCAACACTGAGGTCCCTTATTCACATTTTTAAATCTCTTGCTTCTGGACATAAAGGACTAGCAAGTGTGTAGAAAGATTAAAATCCAAGTCCAACATTCTCTGATGTGACCTGAAAGTATTACCAGGATCACTTAAATCAAGGCATAGTGAAGCATGGAATACTTTTACTTAAACTCATCAAATGCAAGAGCATTAACCCAAGAGGGAATTTGGAATAGTCATATGAATACCAAAATAAAAGTAAACTCTTCCCTTCATTTAAAACAAAGTTTTAATTTTTACCTGAAATCTGTTTCATTATTTCATACTTTCTAATTTAACAAAAACTTATTATCAAATTTTTGAAAGTATCACCAACTTGAATCACAAATGTAATTTTAAGCTACTGTTATCTGTTGCATTATTTTCACAGGGAAAAATAATTTAAACTGCTATTTGGTGACATTTCCCTTAATTTACCTAATCCTAATTTAATTTACCTAATTAAAGTGAAAGTTATGTTCTAGAGTCTGTTTTTACAAATATTTCAGTTCTTACTCAAATTCAAGAATGTCAATAAAATATAATAAAAATATCAGTTTTACAGAATACTACTTGTGAGCTCCTTGAGACCAGGGTTTGCCTTTGGAAGGGCCTTGGGAAGCTTTTCTCTATATTCCCACCACTAAGCACATAGTAGGTATTTAATAAATATATGGTGACTGACTAATAATACCCAGCAAATACATAGCACTCAGAAGATTGGTAAAAAGCTTTATATAAATTGTTATATTTGAACCTCACAGCTACCCTTTGGTGGCAGGTATTGCTAGAGAATATAATTTTTACACATGAGGAAATTGAGGTAAAATGAGTTGTATATGGTCAATCAGCTAATCATCCAACAAGCACTTTTAAGTTACTCTTATGTGTCAAGCACTGTGCTAAGTGGTGGGAACACGAAGAAAAAGAATAAAGTAATCCCTGCTCCCAAGAAGTTTGTTTTCTAATGGAGAAGGTGAGAGAGAGAGAGAGAGAGACAGGGGGAGAGAGAGAGACAGAGAGAGACAGAGATAGAGAGAGAGAGAAACAGATACAAAGAAAGACAGGAGAGAGGTGGGGTGGAGATAGAGAGAGGGAGACAGAGAGAGACAGAGAAAGAGAAAGAGAGAGAATACAAAGAATAAATCCAAAATAAAGTAGTTTGGGAGGGAGTGTATTATTAGCAAGTTGAAGAAATGAGAAATAGAAAGTATCCTGAAGGAAGGGAGGTCAAGAGAGAGGAAGGACATTACAGGCATTTCAAAGTAAACGTATTAAGAAGGTAGAAGACAGAATGTCTGGTGTGAAAAAAAGAGAGAAAGCTAGTTTTCGAGGCAGAATATGAACCAGGTCCTCTTGACTCCAAATTTAGTATTCTATCTCACTACACTCTACACTACCTCTTACCTGAAATGCCAGTTTCATAGAACGAAAACTCATTTATCTAAGCTCTAAGGCACTGTGTCACTGAGGTCTAGGTAAAACTATGGTTACCAGATATCAGGGACAATTCAATTAAAGACCTGGAAAAGGTAGAGCCCTGAAGGATAGGAGATACAGACTTTTTAATGATACAAATAGAAAATTACACAATTTGAAGTCATTTTCACCATTAAAATAAGTTGATATAAGGTATCTCTTATCCACTAGTATTGGTAATGTTGAATTCAATGATGTGTATACCCACCAACATAAATCAACATAAACCTCTCTTGTAACTTAGGGGATGAGCTTTGAAAGTTGGGGTTAAAAAATTAATCAAGCTACAAGCAACCTATAAAGTTACGTCTTCAAAAATCCTTGATGAATTAAAGGAATAGGCTAATAATGTACTTTGGTTGGGTGGGGGGAATGGGGCACAGATGATTTTTAAAATTCCATCTGTACACGCAACTCCCTTGTTTGTAAAGAAACTTCTACCACCTCAGGAATTTTACATGCATGCTTCAGTTGCCTCTCCTGTAAAATGACTTGAATGGATAAAATTTCTCTTCTAGGTCTTCAGTAATCTATGTTCAAAATAAGTCACCATCCAGAGAGTAACACATTTCCTGATTCAAAAATAAACCAGTTTGTAGTTTTTTAATGTAACTTCTACATTTAATATAACATTGTCAAATGTTTCAAAATGCTGAGTCAAAATATTTTATTTCATTTCTGTAATTTGAGTTAAAAGAAAGCTAAAAATATTTTTCTAGGACAACCTAAAGATAAAGTGTTTTATTTTCATTAGTCTAATCATCTAGTTCAAAGCTATATTCTAGCCATTAATTCACAGAACTCCATTATTGAAAACTTATAAGCTAGTGGTTTTCCTTACCTGGGTCCACAGCATCAAAGAGTGAGAGACAGAAAGGACCTTAATGACCATCTAATAATACAGGAAGTCAGCAAACTACAAACTTGAGGGCCAAATCTAGCCTGCCACCTTTTTTGCACAGTCCAGGGAGCTAAGAATAGTTTTTATGTTTTTAAAAACAATAGAACTTTATTGTACTGATCAGACTCTATTCCAAACTCCTCATTTTACAGATGAGAAAACTGGACCTAGAGAACTTCTCAAAAGTCACACAATTGGCAGAAGTGGAATTTGAACCCTGATCTATGATTCCTAATCCAGCACACTCTTCACTGTACCACATTCAAACTTTCTAATGATTTCACACCAATTTAAAGAGTCATCAAAGGGAATTTCTTCTAAAATCAACTTCACCAGGTATCAATATTATTTTGTCTTTCTCCAACAAATGTGGTGCTTCTACCTACAAGTGCCAAGGGTTATGTTTAGTGTCATGATGCAAACCCTCTTTGGAACTATAGTATTTGATGATATTTAGATTTTTCATGCTTCTTTATGAATTATGAAGAAATTTTAGCTTTAATAGGCAAAAATTAATTTAATTTCATAATCACATTGATATTTCTTGTCATTTTAAAGTAAAACACTTATTTGAATAGGTTAAAATTAAACATTTTAAAATTGCAATCCAATAATTCATGATTAAATCTTAAAGCAATCCAGTGCTGTGAGGTTTACAAAGCATCTTCCCTTACAACAACCTCATGCTATATGCAATGACTTGTCTTTTTACACTAACCTGATGCCTCATCATAACCAAGAAGCAGCTTTGATTTTTTTCAAGTTATACCAGTAGAATTCAAAAAGAAGTTTGGTGAATTTACTTCCAGTAGTCCTGGAAGTGTTATCCTAACTGAAGGAATAATAAACTCAGAGCACTGGACTTTGGATGAAAACGACGTGAATTGTAGTCTTGCCTCATCACTTACTAGTTAATTATATGAGTGACCTTGAGGAAGTCATTTAAGCCCTCTCTCTCAAACTCAGTTTCTTCATCTGTCAAACGGAGATAAAAATATATTCCACGGGGTTTTTTGTAAAAATAAAATAAGATAAATCTTGCAAAACTTAAATTTTGTCAACTTTCAAGTGCTATATAAATATGAGCATCTTTCAAGCCCCAGCAGGTATATAGTTCAAAAAGCTTCAAACCCACTCTATGACAATTCATATTTGTTTTCCATAGATATGAGTGGCTAAATACAAAGAGGCTCATTACTTAGGTGGCCTTGCAGTGAATCAATTATGGGAACCTAGAGCAATTCTCAAAATAAGGATGTGCAGGATGTGCCACTGGGATCAGTAGATGATAAAGTATCAATGCTAGTGCAATCTAGGTCTTTGAAATACTAAAGTACATATAATAAACTACAGTGTTGTTAAAGAACACAGAACATGTCTCCATTTCTTGCTGAATCCCGCTTTTTGTTTCTGTTTTTCCATTTAGAGAGATCTAAAGAGTCCATACAGCCTCAAAATTGCTTTTCTTGATTGTTCTTTTTCTTAACTCCTTTTTGACTCTGAACATCCTCCCAATTTATCATCTGACTGTATGGATCAGTGCTTCTATGGAAAAGCCATATTTTTAAAGTAATATCAACACATTTTTTTAAAACATAATTTTTTTAGAAAATCCACAAATATGTCTCTTTTATGCAACATCATATATTTGACTGAACTAAGTATTCATTAGAAGGGGAGCCATCACTATGTTGTTATATTTAGTAAAATCTGTGCCAGAAAGCTTTCAAAGAGAAAAGAAGAAATTTTGAAGCAACAAGAAAAATGTCATCTCTGCCAGTCTAACCTTACATGCAGTCTGCTGTCAGTCAAGAATATGGAAAAATTGTGGAGATGCACTTAAAACACATCACCTTTATGTCATTTTTAAATATTAAAGAAAATGAAGGTCTATTGGGGGATTTCTTCAGTCATTTCATTCCCCACCCAACAAAAGAGGTCCGTTTTCTCATGTTCTCTGTCATTTTTCTCTCTTCACAATCACCATGCAAGTCACATTTCTTCCAATGGCTACATGTATCTGAAATCACTTAATATCTGTCACTTTCTGTTCATATAAAAACCCTACTGTTATTTACAGAATTCTGCGAACAACTAAATAATTTAATGTGCAAATTTTAAAAATATATACCTTAACTTGCAATAGAGTACTTTAACTATACTGTCACATACTGGGTTCTAAATACATACACTATTAATTTTAAATAGGCAGTGTATAATCACAGAAAGAATCCAAATTTCTGGCCTTGAAATCAAAAAAACCTGGGTTCAAATTTAAGCTGTAATATTTGTTAATATATGACTTTGGGAAAATCCTTCAAACTTTCTCATCTCCTATTTTCCCATCTGTAAAATAAGGATTAATGATACATCTACCAGATACCTCACAGGCTGGTTGTGAGAAAAGAGCTTTGCAAACCTTAAAGTGCTATATGAACACAAGCTATTAAAATTACTGTAGTAAATATTTTGCTTTTATTTTAGTTATGCTCTAAACTGTTCCAACTTATCATTCCTTCCTCCTTCTTTTCCACCTCCAACACAAATATAACATATATTGAATCACTACTTATCATCCAACACATTCAATACAACTTAATTTAAGTAAAGAATTAAGCAATGCTACTCTTTTCCCACAGTCCACATTTGGTTAATGCTGCCTTGAAAATAAGATACTCCAAATCATTTTAATAACACCTCTACAAGCTCAATGACCTTTGGCTTGTTTCCTTCATTAATATTATTTGCCCTTGCCACATATTTAACCAATGACATAATGCCCTACAGATAATCTTAAAATATGGATAGGAATTAGTCAATCTTTTATCATAGGATGGGACTCTATAAAAGAAAAACAAAGCAAAAGTCAGTGGGGTTAATGTTTAAGACAAATGACATTTCTAATTATCAATGTCACTAGATGTTATTCCTTCTTTTACAGAAGGCCGATTGATTTCCACTTATTACTAACGTATCAAGAAATTTCCATATTTCTAGCAGCAATATAATTATAGCTGAGACAAGAATGCCCACAAGCAAGAACTTTCAAGCCATTCACTGAATGGCAAATGGCTGAAAATAGAGAAGCTGTTTGTTAATTACTAATACTATAGCTGCATCATGAGTAGAAATTCTTTCTTGTAAGGAGACATGAGATTCAATTAAACAAATATTAATTAAACACTTACCACATGCAAAGGATTTCGGATACAAAGATGAAAAAATGTCAATCCTTGTCCATAAGGAGCTTAGGGGTATTAGACATCCATAAGTATACAAGAGAAATCAAAGGAGAGACTGGGGGAATGAGGAGCTAGGAATAAATTGCTTTTAGCTTCATGTTAAAAGGAAGCCTCTGTCTGGGCCTCAAAGAAAGAGAAGGGTTTCATCAAGGAGGAATCAATTCCAGGCATTCACTCTGGTTTGTATAAATGCAAGCTCAAAAAATAAGCTGAAATAAAATGAACATAAACTATCATATTCCACAAGAGAAAAGCACAAACCAGGAGAATTTTATTTCTACCTTAAAAAATAATAATAGTTGTACTGAAAAAAGTAGATGAGAAAGAAGGAGACAACCTTGAAGATTATCGTCAGGCATTACCTTTTCTTTTTCTTTTTCCTTCAGTCAATATCCATTGACATTTATAGTATACACTAATTTCTAATAATCAGTTAAATTATACAGTTGCTAAGCACCTCTATGTGCTAGGCATTATGCTAAACATAGGAAACACAAAACACAGTCCCTTTCCTCAAGGAGCTCACAATCTAAAGGGAGAAGATGACACATAAGCAGCTGAAAGGAGTGGCAGGGAAATGAAATGTCTTCTCTGGATCCTCTCCTCCAATCAAGGATCTTGGAGGGGCTCTCAGATAGCCAACCTCTAGCCTCTCCAAACAGAGGGAACAAAGAGACCAACAGGCAAAGAGTATTGAGGAAGTTGAATTTCAGAGTTAATTTGATCTAGCAGATGATAAGTTTTTAGAGAGAAGAACTGAAGTCCAGGTGAATTCATTTCCCACCCTATGAATACACTCCTAAATTCCAGACACCTATGTTTACAAATCTCACCCACACTCTCAGATCAGTTTCTGCTCTGGACAAAAAGTACACAGCAAGCAACTAAGAACTCCTACACATCCCTGAGAGCTCACTATCAAACTATAAGTTTTTGCTTTACTCTTCTCTAAAGGAAAATCAAACTCCAAATCGGGAATGACCTCCAGACATTCACCAGTCCAAGTCTCTAATTTTATAGATGAGGGAAAGTGAGCTTAGAGAATTTATACAAGGCCAAAATCAAACAGATGGTAAAGAGAAGAAACAAGATTTGGAGAGAGGCATTGTGACTTTAAATCCATTGTTCTTTTCAATATACTACCTTTTCAATTCAACAATATTAAATATTTAATACGTACCAGGCACTAAGGATATACAGCTCTTTCCCTAAAAATAAAATAAATCATATATTTCTAAAACCAATTATTTCCAATATTTGCAAAAGTGATAAACTAAAATTTTTACTAATAAGATCAAGGTGAAACATAGATCTCCACTTTCACTACTTTTTTAACATACTAAGAGAAATGCTGGCTATAGTAATAAGACAATACAAATAAGCTGAGGGAATAAACTTAAGTAAAGAAGAAAAAAATGACCATTTTATGTAGATGATACAATAATGTACTTAACCCTTGAAAGTAAATTAAAAATTAATTGAAATACTTTCAACAAACTTGCAGAACATAAAATAAAGTCACACAAATTATCAGCATTTTTATATAAACCAATAAAACTCATCAAGAAAAGATAAGAGAAATTTCATCTAAAATTACCACAGAACAAATAAAATACTTGGGAGATTACTTACCTAGCCACACAAAAATTATATAAATTCAAACACAAACCAGTGTTTACAGAAATAAAAAGACTTAAATAATTAAAAAATATTAATTGCTCATAGGTAGGACAAGTCAATATAATAAAAATTAAAATAATATCTAAATTAGTTTACTTATTCAATGTCATACCAAACAAAACTACAAAATAATTACTTTACAGAATTAGAAAAAAAATAATGAAATTCATAAGAAGTAGGGGGAAGGGTTTAAAAATATAAAGAACACTAACAGAAAGGAGAATGAAGGAGACCTATCAGTGACAGAATTAAAAACTATATTACAAAGAAGTAATTATTCAAAGAAGTTGGTACTAGTTAAAAATAGAGATCAGTGAAAGTATTACAGAAGCAAATATATCTAATACTTCAATATCAGATAAAAATAAAGCCTGGGATACTGGAATAAACAAAACTGCACAGAAAGTCTGACAGTAGGACGGAAGCAATTAGAGTTAGATCACTATCTCACATCTTATGCAGAGACAAGTTCCAAATGTATGGGACGTAAATAAAAAAGGCCACAGCCTAACCAGGAAGTAACAACAATAGCTAGCATTTACACGGTACTCTCTGTTTTTGCCAAGTGCTTAAACATTATCTCATTTCCTCCCTACAACACTGGGAACTGGATGCTGTTATTACCCCCACTTTCCAGAGGAGGAAATTGAAACAGACAGCATATTAAGCAATTTGCCCAGAGTCCCACAGCTAATAAGTGGAGGAGGCTGAATTTGAACTCAGGTCTTCCTGACTAGAGGTGGTACAGTGCCACCTAGCAGCTGCGACACAAATTTTTTTTAATGTGTTAAAAACTATCAGATGTATGGACCAGAGAAAAGTTCATGATCAAAGAAGGCATACTGAAGTTCACAGAACACAAAATGGATAAATTTTAAAATATGAATTTGAAAAGTTTTTGCACAAACAAAACTAATAGCTAATATTGAAAGGTAAATAATTAAACTTGAAAAATCTTTGCAGCAAGTTTCCCAGATAAAGGTTTCATTTCTAATATTTATAAAAAGAGACATTCCCCAATTAATTAAGTGTAAGGACATTAACAGGCTTCAAAGGAAGAAACCCATATGTCTGAAGCCAAATGAAAAAAAATTGCTCCAAGTCACTACTAAAATAATAATATTTTAAATAAAATAATTTGCCTCAGTTTCCTTATCTGTAAAATAAGCTAGAGAAAGAAGTAGCAAACCACTCTAGTATCTGTGCCATGCAAACTCCAAATGGATCAAGAAGAATTTGACACAACTAAATAAAAACACATTTTAAGTAGCTCAATATGTTACACAAAAATAAACAGGGCTTCTAAGTAGTTCCAATTCTAGCTTTTAAAAAAATATGCCTTATAAATAAACATAAATTAATTAAATTATTAAATTAGTCTGGATGTGAGAGTGAGCAAATCTCCTTTTAACTCAGTATTGAGGTGGCCTAGAGAATTTGACCAGTCAAAAACTCATCTTTTTTTCTTTTTTAATGACTCCAATCTCTTTCCTCAATGCCCTCTAATTCTCCTCCACAGACAAACAATTTGGCAAAACATGTAAATAAACTATGGGTGCATTCTAAAATTAATATTACTGTAAATAAATTATATATTTCTCTTCTCAAAATAGAATCTATGGCAATATACATAATAATTTTTCAATTAATTCAAACTGGGCTTAATGCCCAGAAAATCAGTCATATACATAGCACTAAAGAAATTTCTAAAAAATGAAAAGCTCAAAACGAAGATGCCATATACACCCAAAAGAACTAGCAGCAAGAGGAGAAAAAAAAAACCTGAATACTCACAGATTGCTATATATTAAAGGTTGTTGTCTGAGATTGTAAAATTTTCCACCCCTGAAAAGTCTACCCATCCCAATTAGTCTACCCTGCTAAGTCTACTACAAAAGGCATACCAGAGAATTTTGATAATGAAAGAAAGGGAAAGGAGTAGCAATAGTGTTCAAGGCATGGGGTATATTAAGAGGAACGCAAGAAGGAACCTCCTCTGAAGAGCAGCTAGGGAAAGAGAGCAAAATGGAAAAAAGACAGGGAAACATAAGTAAATTTTACCTGCTTAATAATTCTAACTATAGAAAGCTTCCTTCTATCTTAGTCTGCCATAGGTTTATAAGGAAGACCTAGGCAAGACTGTTTCACAACATGTAAGAGACATATCCAATTAGTCAAATTTACAACTGTCATTAAGGCAAAAGACTATTTCATATATATGCACATTATCTACCTCATGAATTGTGTGAAGAACATTCATAATCCCAAGCAAGATACCCTTTCTCTCATCATCTATGGGTTTTGCAAGGGGAATGCCAATTAATTTTAATTATGGCATAAGTGGGAAAACTTAATTAAGAAGGTAAATCTTTGGCAAAAGGAAAAAGTAAAACAAATAATGCATCCTACAAACATAAATGATTAGTTTATCATTGCTTTGAAATCTTATTTTCCAGAAATCTGTTCCACTACAATAATGTGGAACAGAAAAAGGTCCAGAGGAGGGCAAATTAAATGGTCAGACATAGCAAGTGTGCCCTAACACCATCAATGACAAGCATTTGTCAAGGCTTATACATCAAAGAAGAATAGAAAATACAGAGAACAAAAACTAGGTCATGAGAAAACCGGCTAAATAGATTAGCCTCGAGCTTGGAAAGGCAAATCAGTCAATTAACATTATGTGCCTACTACGTGCCAAGCACTGTGCCAAGTCCCTGCTCTCAAGAAGTTTACAATCTAGTGGGGAAACAATAAACACACAAAAGGAAACTAGGTGAATGGAAATATGGGAGAAGAGAAGGTACTCAGGCAAGGGATAGGTCAAAAATAGAAAAGCTGATGGAAAATGGGGAGAAGACTGCTGGCCTCCTCCTGTAAATGAAGATTTTAGAACCTGAAGTTTTGCCCTCCAGTCAGAGGGTCCAATCAGAGAAGCAGGGGGTACTGATGAGATAAGAGTATGGAAGGCTGATTCAATCTTAAAGGATAATGATATTTCCCAATGACAAGTTTCCTGGAGCATGAAGACAAGATGAAAAAGTCGAAAAGTAGTGTAGCTGTCAACAAATGGGGGCAAATACTAATTCACAACACTGTAACAAACATAGAATTCATTACTCTGGAAAGTAGTACTGGAAAATAACACAAGTGGATTGAAACACATGTTGTTCTAATTTATAACTGACAGTTATAAAACGCTACCAAAAGAAGTATACCTAACCTTTAAGCATAGTGACAAAAAGTTCAACCAGGACCACTCCCAAGACCACTAATGTAAACACAATGAGAAGCAGCACAAACAAACCAGCATAGCTAACTAATCCCGTACTTCAAAATGGAGAGTTGACAGTATGAATACTTTTTCCCAAACCATAACATCCATAGGTCCCAAACTATAACACCTATAGGACCTATACCATATGACCTCTCTCTGAGACCCTGTTTTCCTGTTAAACAGGAACAACACTTACTATACTACCTAACTCACACACAGAGTAGAAATGCTATGAAGAAATTACTTTGCAAAACTTATAGTGCTCTTTTTCATTTAAAAATACATCAACAGACCATTACATCTGCTCAAACTAGATAGCAGCAGGATGAAATTTTTATTTCAAAGTATAATTATATCTGCTTTTTAATTATTTTTATTTAAAGTGCATTTGTTCAGATAAGAGAAATTAGAGTAAAATTATAAGAAAAAAATTCAATTTTTTTTAAATGCTTCCATCAGGTTGACACAATTAATGTGTCTCGTCTCTCAATAAGATGTAAATCAAGTTTAAAAAATTTTAAATTAAAAAATGTACTAAAAAATTTAGTAAAAAATAGAAAAAATTTTGGATGATCTAGTCATTTCATTTCAATAGGGAAATTTGTTATTTAAAAAATTCTCATGCTTAATACTTCCATAAAGTAAATAACTCCTTTCTATAAAATATGCATTTCTTAATACACCTTATTTTAATTCTCTCCATCAAGTTTACTTAAAATGGGCTCTGTCCGCAGTTGTGAAAGTCTCAGCACCCTCTCTATTCTTTTGCTTCTATCCTTAATGACAGAAGATGATGTATATAAAAAAAAAACAAGTTCAAAGGATAACAGTACTTGACTATTATTTACAAAACACTAGGGAGTAACAGAAAAGAATAATCCACTGACAACCCTTGATTATAAATAATACAAGATTGAGGGAAGATGATCATATATGCATATAGAAATCATTAATACTAGGATTTGAAGGAGTTTAGTTTGTTTATAATGGCATTTTAATGTGGGATAATCTCCTGCAATAAATACGGTAAAACCTTGTAGCACTCCAAACTAAAAGCTTAATGCATGAGACTTCATGGGGAAAAAAAAATCAGAAAGGATCATTCTTTGCTACATGGAACACAGCTTCCCAGAAATCAAACTACTACTGAGAACATAAGCATAAAATACTAAGGTTCTAAGTAGAAAACATAGAATTCACCTAATTTAACCTCTCTTTAACTCACAATAAGAATCCTTTTCACAGTATTCCCAGTAAGTGATCACTTATTCTCTGCCTAAAGATTCAATAAGAGGAAACACTATCCACTGAAACAACCCTTTTCATCAGGTGGGGAGCTGTAACGGTTAGTTTTTCCTTACACTGGACCTAACTCAATGTGCCTCCTTCTAACGTTTACCCTGTGGGGTCAAGAAGATTAAGTCTAATTCTTTTTCTACAGGACAACCCTTCCAGATTTGAGAAGAGCTATCATATCCACCCTAACTCATTTTCCTCTAAGGTGAAATATCATAAGAGATGGAGGTTCAAGTTCCATGATCACCATGGTTGTCCTTCTCAGGAAAATCTCTAGTTCGTCAACGTCCCTCCTAAAATATGGTGCTCAGAAGCAGATATAACATTCCAGACATAATCTAACTAGCACCAATCACTGGGACTTCCCTGAATAGTCTCATCTATGCAGAAGGGGATAAAAAAATAAGCTTGCAAAGGCTTCCTCCTCAGTTTTCACTATAGTCTGCCTATTCTGATTCACATTTACTCATTTTCCTTTCTACCTTCCCCCATTTAACCTATATGTAGTGAATGAAAACCCTGAGAAACAGAGTTTCTGGGTTAATTGTAAGCAATTTATTAATTAAGCTAGCCAGTAATCAATGAACTTTCTCTTAGTAACTAAAGACACCAAAGAAGACCTTAAAACACCTTAAATACTTTCTGAAAGGGAATCCCCAGACAAGTGAAAATCAACCTTGATTGTGGACATTTACGAAGAAGGAGGGCTAAAAGTCTTCAGCTCCTCCTGCTGAGAACATGATCATTAGACTTTGCAATCTCCAGCAATTTGGGTAAAGAGAAGCCATCTCTATCTGGACTTCTCGGATTGGTTTTCTCCTTCATGAGCTGCATCACCTTAAACTCTAATGGAGGGGACCAAGAACCTCAGAGCTTCCTTTGCTCAAGGTAAAGGCTCACCCAGACAGGATTCTGTTTATACACTAAATAGAAATTAGGTCTCCCAGTTGGGTGGAGTGCCACCCAAAACTGACCAGCATGTTCCTTGAGGGCTAGAAGCAATCTCATCAATCAGACATGGCCTTCAGAGACTGATGGACTTTAATAGGAGCTGGGCCTTTACAGAAAATAGAAAGAAAAAAGGGTGAATCACAATTAATACTTAGTTATTAATGTAATGGCATAATACTAATTCTCTCATAGGGAAGGAGTGAGGAGGAGGAAGGGTGAACATTATTCCTATATTCAAATAGTCCAAAAAAAACACGCAACAAAAACTGTGTTCTGTTTGGCCCCAAATGGGTCTAAGAAAGAATCCTAAAAAGATTCTAAAAAGAGTATGAGAAAGCTGTAGAAGTTCATTTTGACTAAATACAAAGGAAACAATTTCTAGTAATTAAAAGCCTCCAAGAAATGGAATTGGCTACCTAAAAAAGGTTGCTATTACCTGGCCCACTGAAATATAGAGGATTCCACATAAAGATCTAGAAGAGAGCTTGGAGTTCTCTTCAACCTGGACTTCAATTGGAAGTTGGACTTCAATTCAGTTCAACCACTTTCCTTTAGAGATAAAGAAACTGTTGTCCAGAGACAGAAAGTGAAGTGCCCAAGGTCATCTTCAGTAAAAGGCTACATGAAAACCTGTTGGGAATGCTCTGTTTCATGCATCTGGTAAATAATAGTAACAGCTCATAACTCTATAGCAACTTAGTATTTACAAAGTACTTTCCTCCAATTTGGAACTACATACAAAAGTCATTAAACCGTAAAAACCCTTTGACCCAGTACACCACTATTAAGTCTATACCCCAAAAAGGGTTAGAGAAAGAGGAAAAGAATCCAAAAGTAAAAAAATATGTATGGCAATTCTTTTTATGGAGACAAAGATCTAGAAAACTTAAAATGATGCCCATCATTGGGAGAATGGCTTGAAAAGCTTAAACAGACAGTTTCAGAGAAACTTGGGAATACATGCACATACTTCATAGACAGATGGGAAAGGAAATAGATTTTTGTGAATTTTAAAATATAAAACTACATAAAAAAAATTTTCCGCATTAAAAAAACCTGACAAAAAACTGAGACCCAGAGAGAAAGTTCACTCAGAATCAATCATATAACTAGCAAGTGTCAGAGCAAGGGATACAAGCCAAGTTGCTCATAACTCCAAGTCCAATGCTTTCTACACACTACATTGCATGAATGCTGGAAATATGACTTCTTTGCTCATTTTTGCCATTGAAATTTTAGGATTCAAAATAATTATCTGCATAATTGGTCAAACAGATACTTAACAAGTAGGTACCAGTTGCAAGATTAGGCTCAGCAAGATGCTGAGCTACAATAATGTTTGACTGGGAGCAGAACCAAGATGGCAGAGTACAAGCAGAGTACAAAGCCCCTACTAGCTTGAGCCCTCCCCCAAACCCCTCCAAGTACCTGTAAAAATGACTCAATAAATTCTAGAGCAGTGGAACCCACAAAATGACAGAGTGAAACAAATTTCCAGCCCAACACAAACTGGAAGGATGACAGGAAAGATCTGTTACACAGGGCTGGGAGAGGAGTGCAGTCCAGCATGAGCCACGCAGGCATAGATGGGGCCTGAACAGGCCTCAGGAAACCAAATCACTGGCAGCTGAGGTGGTTTCTAGAATTAACCCCCCAAAACGCCAAGGACAACCTGGAAGGTCAGTAGGAAAAGACTACTGGACATATGTGAGAGAGGAATGCTGTCCAGTCCCAGGCCTAGGATGGCGGAGGGGTGGCAGAACCAGTGGCAGTCACAGGAGCAGCAGCAGCACTAGCAGCTATTTCTGGACCTCTAGGCCCAGAATGTGAGCGAAGCAAGCAGCTGATCAGAGGGGGACTGCAGGGATCTCTTTGCCAGAGCTGAGGCAGAATTTTCTTGCTTTGCCCTGCTTGGATCTGGGTCACAGTCTAGGGTGGTGGTCCTGGGGCGAGGAATGCTAGTGTGGTGGAGCAGCAATGGAGAGGAAATCATCCTTACAGTTACAAGGCAGAAAAGAGTGCTTGAGGTCACTCACAGACCACAGCACAGAGTAGGAGAGAAGAAAACACCTTTCCTTTGATCATATAATCTTGGAAGAGTTGAAAATTTGCAAGTTCCTACAAGTATCTCTGAAAACAGCACCAAAAATCCTCTGAAGTTTGGGCCAGTACGTGCCTCCCTCCCTCCCTCCTACCCCCTGCCCATAAGCAGAGAACTACCTTGACAAAGAGCTCAAAATTCAAGTAATTGGCTGGGAAAATGAACAAACAGCAAGATAAAAAATCAGACTATAGGATCTTACTTTAGTGACAAGAAGATCAAAATATAAAACCAGAAGAAAACAACGAAGTCAAAGCCCCTACATCCAAAGCCTCCAAGAAAAATATGAATTGGTTGGTCACAGGCCTTGGAAGACTCAAAAGAATTTTGAAAATCAAGTAAGAAAAGTAGAGCAAAAATTGGGAAGAGAAATGAGAGTGATGCAAGAAAATCGTAAAAATGAGTCAACAGTGTGCCAAAGGAGACCCAAAAAAATACTGAAGAAAATACACCTTAAAAAACAGACTAACCCCAAATGGCAAAAGAGGTCCCAAAACTCAATGAGGAAATGAATGCCTTAAAAAAACAATTAGCCAAATGGAAAAGGAGTTCCAAAAACTCACTAAAGATAATAATCTTTTAAAAATTAGAATGGAACAAATGGAAACTAATGACTTTATGAGAAAAAAAGAAATTATAAAACAAAACCAAAAGAAAGAAAAGATAGAAGACAATGTGAAATATCTCACTGGAAAAACAACTGACCTTGAAAACAGACACAAGGAGAGATTATTTAAAAATTATCGGACTACCTAAAAGCTACAATCAAAAGAAGAGCCTAGATATCTTTCAAGAAATTATTAAGAAAAATTGCCCTGATATTCTAGAACCAGGGGGGAAAATAGATCCTGAAAGAATCCACCAATCATCTACTGAAACAGATTCCAAAAGGAAAACTCCAAGGAATATTGTAACCAAATTTCAGAGTTTCCAGGTCAAGGAGTAAATATTGCAAGCAATAAGAAAGAAACAATTTGAGTATTTTGGAAATACAAAATCAGGATAACACAAGATCTAGCAGCTTCTACATTAAGGGATCAAAGGGCTTGGAATATGATATTCCAGAAGTTAAAAGAACCAGAACTAAAACCAAGAATCCACCTATCTGGCAAAACTGAGGATAATACTTCAGGGGAAAAAATGGACATTCAATGAAATTGAGGCCTTTCAAGCATTCTTGATGAAAAGACCAGAGCTGAATAGAAAATGTGACAAGAATCAAGAGAAGCATGAGAAGGTAAGAGGAAAAAGGAAAGAGAAATCATAAGGGACTTAGCAAAGTTGAACTGCTTACATTCCTACATGGACAGATAATATTTGTAACTCATGAGACCTCACTCAGTATTAGAGTGGTTGGAGGGAATATACATATACATACACACACACACACACACACACACATACATATATACATGCACATACATATATGTGGGTATAAATGTATGTATGTGTATACACACACATATATGCACAGAGTGAGTTTAATATGAAGGGATGATATCTAAAAATAAAATTAAGAGGTGAGAGAGGAATATATTGGGAGGAGAAAAAATAGAGTGGAATAAAGTATCTCCTATAAAAGAGGCAAGAAAAAGATTTTACAATTGAAGGGAAGAAGGAGGAGGTGACAGGGAATGAGTGAATCTTATTCTCATTGAATTTGGCTTAAGGAGGGAGTAACATACAGACTCAATTAGGTATTTTACCCTACAGAACAACAAAGAAAAGGGATGGGCAGAGGGGAGGGGGAGCGGTGCGGTGATAGAAGGGAAAGTAGATTGAGGAAGAGGGTAGTCAGAAGCAAACACTTTCGAAAAAGGACAAGGTCAAAGGAGAGAATAGAACAGATGAGGGGGAAGGATAAGATGGAGGGAAATATAGTTAGTCTTTCACAATATGACTGTTACGGAAATGTTTTGCATGACTACACATGTATAACCTATATTGAATTCCTTGCCTTCTCAACGGGGGCGGGTAGAGAGGGAGGAAGGGAGAGAATTTAGAACTCAAAGTTTTAAACACAAATGTTAAAAATTGTTTTTACATGCAACTAGAAACTGACATACAGTATGAGTATAGAAATCTATCTTGCTCTACAAGAAAATAGAGGGGAAAGGGACAAGGGAAAGACAAGGTGCGATGTGACAGAAGAGAGAGCAGATTGTGGGAAAGGGTAATCAGAATGCACACTGTCTTGGGGTGTAGGCAGGTGAGAGATGGGGAGAAAATCTGGAACTCAAAATCTTGTGGAAGTGAATGTTAAAAACTAAAAATAGATGTTGATGGTGAGTGACAGTCACCAAAGCTATTATTTCCCTTAGGTGAAGTCTCTCACCAAACTTCACAGAACAAATCAGTCAAAGAATTCGGTCAAAACGGCAGTACTCGAGAACCTAGAGGGCCACATGTGGCCCCTGGCCTGGGCAAAAGGTTAACAAATGCTATATGCTACCAAGAAAACAGAACCAAATGTCCCACCCCACCTCCCAAAAATAGTAGGCAAATGCAGTACTACCCAAAAGTCCACTGGGGAACACCATTAGGAGAGACACAAGGCACTTGTCAAGGATTACTTGGAGTTCTCATTTAAGCAGCCGGTAAAGACTGCACAATATGCCAAGTTAGTTGATTTAGAAAGTCTTAAAAAATGCCCCAAGTCAATAAAAGAATCAAGCAGCAATCTAAAAAGCCAAATAACTCAATAAAGTGAACAAATTAACTTCAATGGGACAATGGGGTCAATTTCTTTGGTGCCCTTACACTCATGACAACTATAAATTTAAACTTTATTATCCTCACAGTCTTATTAAAGCAGAAAAATATCAGACCTAGTTTGACATTCAGGTGCCTCAGGTCTCTCAGTAATGGGGCTGATTTCTTTCCATTGCAAAATACCAAGCACAGTATTGTGAGTAAACTAATGCAAAAGAATCTAGTGATGTCAAACAAGGTAAAAAATGAAATTCCATCTTCACTGCTTTACTAAGGCCTACCTCAGAGGTAATTCCCTAGTCCCCAGTATGCAGTAAAGAAGGTACTGACTTAAAGAGCAGCCCACTCACTTGCCACACTACAAGGAGTTTCTGAGAAAGGAAATGAGGAGCAAACAATAAAATTCAACTGTGGAGACCTCAAACCATTCTTTCTAGTGGTAACTGCTGCATGTTTTTGTAGTTATACTCTCTTTGGATTGTTGGAAGGCCCATGAACAATCTCACTGAGAGAAGAGGCCCAAAAAACTCCATCGATGTGGAAAGAGGAGAGGCAGTCAGGCCCCAGGCTGGGCAACAGCTCCCATGGTTGGCATTCCAGGGCTAGAAGCTGACAAAGGACCAAGGACAACTTCCCTTCCTCTACTCCACAGAGGAACCTATCACCCTACCCTAGCTATAAGTAACTCTTCCCTTTTTGTCCAGTATTTAGAAGAGTCTGTCTTAACTGGCACTGCTCCAGATTAAAATATAACATTAATAAAAATCAACAACCAGTTTCCCTAAATCTTGTTCCCAAATAACAACTTCTGAAAATGTCCTGGTTATCTTACTGACTAATGAAAAACAGTGTGCAGCTCAGAGCCTTTTCTCTAAATCATCAATAATCCTTTCGGAAAAATCTAAGATCTAAAGTTCCATGGTGTCAGATCCAATTTAAAAAACCTAGTTTTCTTCTCAGAAAAAGCCTTAGGAATCTGTTGATAAAGTTTCTAGACATATCACTATGATCAAAAGACCTAGCTTTTAACTTGTAAATAGCCCCTACTTGGTTTAAAGAGCAACTTCTCAATTCTACAGAACATAGGGCTATGTGTTTACATTAGAAATAGGACTAATTTAAAAGGTAGGATGTGTTGACCACAAATCATCACCTACAGAAATAAACAAAAAAAGACCACCATCAGTATTTAACTTATCTAATACCTTGGGACCCATTTTCTACAATAATGAACAAAAAAGTTTTATAAATTAAATAATTTTAAATATACATAGAGTCTTCACCACACACTAAAAGAATGCTACGTTGAATGACATCTTCTAATTTGTGTTTTTAAAATCTGAGTTTTCAAATTTTTAACTGTTTAAAGGGGAAGGGAGATCATCTTTATCAGAGGTTCTTTATTGTCTCTGAACTGTCTTTAAAATATATCGCTAATTATATTTTAATATAAAAGGTTTGTTTTGAAATCCTCTTATGTTTTATTTTATCCATTAAAAACTAAAAACATTATCCTGAGATGGGGTCAATAGGCTTCACCAGACTGACAAAGAGTTAGGAACCCCTGATGAATGAATGAATGAAGGACTGAATGAACAAATGAAAAAGCATTTATTAAGCCCTTACTACATGTCAAGCACTGTACTAAGTACTGAAGATACAAAGAGGAAAGTGAGACAGTCCTTGTTCTCAAAGACTTCACATTCAAATTGGGAAAGATAATATGTGAGTTCAGCAGCATGGAGGATGCAAAGGTTCAAAATTACTAAAGGTATAGCAGCAAAGTAGATGGAAAGGCCCATAGATCCTTGGTCAGATTGCAAGGCCCAGGTCTAAATGAAGTAATGGATCAAGGCAAATGGGAAAGACCCAGAGAATGTTAAGATAAAGCAGATAGGCATTCATAGTTACTCCATCTTACCTGACTTCCGTTGGTGACATTTTACTCATCAAACTAGCAAAAGTGACCATATCATGTCTGAGTTCTGAAGGTGAGGGGCTTTGGGCAGCCACTGCCTACCACCACTGGGAATCCAGGAATAGACTAGAGTGGGAATGCAGAGAAAATCAACATCAAGACAGAAAGGGAAGCAGACATTGGCGTTAAAGGAGAAGGGCAGCCTGAAGAGGAACGGTGAACCCTTCTCCAGTGTCTTTTTTTAATGATGTCTGCAGGGTGTGAGCTAGAAGCATTTCTTATGCTTTAGACAACATAGATATTTAGAAAGCTCTTGGGCTCAGTGTCCTGAGCTGCCCCCATCACAGTCTAAGGTGGTAGAGGTTTAACACAGCTACCACATGCAGCCTTCTAGTTCTCTCCATCAGGGTGCCCTACCGCTTCCCTTACTGTCCTCTATATTAATGCCACTTCACCCTTCCAGTAAACTAATCTACTTTCTAAACCCTTAATCCAAGGCCTAGTTCAAGGCATCCTGCTTCCATAAAACTTTTTCAACTGAGTCCACCCTCATTTTTCCCTTCTCTGATTTCCTTAGATATGTGACACAACTTGGTGCCTAATCATACAGTACCTTGTATTATTCTCTAGCAGTTTCATACACACACACACACACACACACACACACACATATTATTCCCCAAATGCAGGTAAGTTTCTTAAGAAAGATTATGTCTTTCTTTATACTTCATTTAGAAGTGCTCAGCATTTTACGAGATTAAAGTTTATGAAATGAATAAATGGAATTTGCACACTAGGGATGAGACTAGGGTATAATAAAGTTAATTAACCTCACCAGGATAAAACCTGAAACTTTCAATGTCCCTCTACCAACTTAGCTAATCAGTCAATGACTGACCCAAGGCAGAATCAGATACTTATTAGTTGTATTATCTTGAATAAGTCAATTAAACTGCTTGCCTTAGTTTCCTCAATTGTAAAACAGGGTTAATTAACAGTGCCTACTTCCTAGGGTTGTTGGGAGGATCAAATGAAATAATATTTGTAAAGTACTTAGCATAATGTGTGGCACACAGTAGGCACTATATGCCTGCTAGCTATATCTTATCTAAAACAATGACACAGAAAAAAGATAAGAAGAAATAATTTAAGCATCATAAAACCATGAGATGGAAATGGAGGGGGGAAGAAAGCTTGGAAAAACACATGGACACACATACATATGTGCAAAAACACACATATGCAGATGAGTGTGTGCATGTGTAAAATGAAAACTGCCCAGATCTATCAGATCCAGAGAGCAATATAAAGATAGAAAAAACCTACTGATGACTTTCTGAAAGGGATCACAAAAGCAAAAATCCCAGAAATACCGTCATCAAAATCCAGAGCACCCTATCAAAGAAAAAAACAAAACAAAACACTGCAGGCATCCAGAAAGAATCAATTCAAACATCAAGGAAGTGCCTTCAGGATCTTAAAAACCTTGCAGCTTCTACTATAAACAAGAGATCTTAGAATACAATATTACAAAAAAGACAAAAGAAATGAGCTTACAACTTAGTCATTGAAGTTAAGTATAATCCAAAGGGAAAAAATGAACTTTTAATAGAATAATTATTTTTAAAGTATTTCTAATGCAAAGAGCAAAGCCGAATAGTAACTTTAAAAATACAAACATAAGCCAGAGAAACCTGTAAAGATAAATTTATTCAAGCAACTGAAAACAACTGTTATGATAAGGTAGTGCTAACACTTTTATAGGGAAAATTCAGAATCTTAATGCCTTCAAAAGGGATTTAAATAAAGAAAGAAAAAAGGTCCTAAAAATGAACTAGTTCTGTTATAAGGGAAAAATAAGAGAAGGTAAAAGGCAAAATATATTTATATAGAAAAGAAAAAGAAATCAATCAATCAACAAATATTTGTTAAGCTCCTACTATGTGCCAGTTACTGTGCTAAGCACTGAAGACACAAAAAGAGGAAAAAGACAGTCCCTACCTCCAAGGACCTTACAATCTAAAGGGGAGACAGCATGCAAACAAATACACACCAATTAAATTACATATAAGATAAAGAGGAAATAACAGGAGGAAGGAATTAGAATTGAGTGGGCCTGGGAATGGCTTCCTGGACGAAGGTAGGAAGGTAGGATTTTAGTTGGCCAATGCTCTTGTTGCCCTCCCTGAGGAGACAGGCTGTACCCAGCAGAAGATACAAGGCTTATTATTATTAAAGGTCCCAAGAATTCTTGGTCCCTTTTCTCACCTGAGAAGGCTGGTCAGAGGCAGTAACAGGAAGTGGAAGGCTCCTAGCAGAGGAAGAAGTCCTTCAAGGCAGATGGAAGACACCAAATATCCCCTTTGCCACTTGCCTCTGGGGACATGTTATACCCAGTAGGAAAAGAAAGGGAAAGAACTTGCTTTCTTTCATAATTGGAATGGAATAACTGGAGGAATAGACATTAGATTCTTGAGGAACAGCAAGGAGATCAGTGTCACTGGATTAAAGAGGAGACTGGAAATGTAGAGATGGGCCAGATTATGAAGGATTTTAAAAGTCAAAATAGGATTTTTTTAAAAAAAATTTAATCCTAAGGGGAATACGGAACTTATGAGAGTTTATAGTATAGTCAGTATAGAAAGTGATAGCCTGGAAAGAACTATGGAGTAGAGGGAATGGTGTCATGGTGAGGATGAAGAATAGGATTAGGATCATAGGGAAAGATGGAAATGGTAAAAGATTATGTACACATACATGAATTACAGAATTCAAGAACATGAAAGTGGAACGTTTTTTAACTTTAGCAAGATCAAGGGAATGACTATCTCTGTATGTAACTGAGGTCATGGTGGAGTTAGGCCATGGCATTGAGGAGATTGAAGAACCTATAAGTAATAGTACTTGTAAGGGTATCAATATTATGCTGAAGCCTCTTAGCAGTAGAGGCAGGAATGGAAGTGAAGAGAAAAACTGTGCCAGGTACGAAACTTATGAAACAAGGAAAGAAAAATTGGGGCGAGAGGGAGAAATAGGATAGATAAATAGCCATCTGAATCAAGCCTGGGTGATATACTTGGATGTCATGAACCTCAAAGGAGGAAAGGTTGATAAGTAATGGTGGTACAGGGAAAATCTAAACATGGTAATGGGGAGCAAACTAACTCCTCCAATGAAACTAGTCTATTGAAGGGCAAGAAAGTATAGTAATCAATAGTAGAAAAGTTGTCATTGTGTAAACTGCTCTCCTGGCCCTGGGAATTTCACTCTTAACATACTCTATAAATTTATAAAACAGCACAAGCCATTAGTCAATGCCAATGACCATGTAAGATCAGCTAATCAGCAAGATGACTGTACAGTATCTCCTTAAGGGCATGAACCACCTCACCTTTGTCTCTAAATTCCCAAAACCTATCATTGTACTGCGGATATATGTAGATATATGTGGATATATATATAAAAAACTGTGGAGATCATCACCATCTCTGAAACTGAGAATTTTACAAAGTTGTCTCCAGTACTGAGATATTAAGGGATTTGCCAAAGGTCAAAAAATCATGTCAGAAGCAAGATTTGAACTGAGGTCTTCCTGGTTTGGAGGTAAGTTCTCTATACAATATATAACTGTAACTCTAACCTAGCATATAATAAGCCCTTAATAAATGATTGTTGACTTGAATTCTCAATCAAGAAACATTTATCAAGTGAGTATTATTTGTCAAGCATTATGGTAAGCCATGGTAATACAAGTCTACAGTAAAAAACAGTCCCTGTCCTCAATGAACTTGCCTTCTACCTGGGAAACAATAAGCACCTATATGCTACATGAGCAAAAACAAATTTCTTATCTCTTTAGGGACTTTTGGTACATCAACAGGTTCTTTGGCCTCCTGTTTTTGTTTCTTTTTTTTTAACTGGCTTCAAAACCTACTTACATTTTATATTTTTGTCAGATTCATAACAATCCAAGAGATAAACTAATAAGTGGAGAACAGGACTGTTAACACAGCCATAGAGTTCTCATGTGCACATATCTAATCAAAGTTAACCCAACCTCATCCCAACTTGAAGATAGAAAGTATTCAAATTTCAGTTTCCAACAAAAGAGTCAAACCTCCTGGTGAAGTAAGTAAAAAATAATCCAAAGGATGAATAAACTTCTTTAGAGAGAAATAGAGTAACTTGTCCTAGATAAAAACAGAACTAGGATTACGGATGTCTGAAAGCCATGGATGAGCATTTAATTCTCTAACTATAGGAAACAAACTGCAAATACATGCTTCCCAAAGAGCACCTACAAAGCCATGAAAGGATAGAGGAAAAGGGAAAGGAAACTTGGCTCCATGCCCAACAAAAAACATACATCAAACCAACAAGCTCAGAAGCAAGATACATTTTTTAAAAGGCTCTCAGTGGCATAGGATTCATGCTTTCCATTTATTTTAAAAACACACACTTCTCACTTCAGTTCCTTTTAAACAACTAAAGTAATTATTATAATAAGCACTACCTTTAGAAAATCTGCACATAAGCTACAGTCATAGACTAAAGGGTTTCTCTGGGGCCAAAAGTTTTTATCTGCTGAAGGGACATTTATTTTTAATCAGTCTATTGACGCATACTTTTGTTACCCTTACAAAAAAAAAAAAAGAATGAGGTCTCCCTATCTCACCCAGGTTGGAAATGACAGGGCTATTCACGGGGTCATCCCACTACTGACAGGATCAGGAGCTTTGACCTATTCCTTTTTAGTCCTTTGGCAGGATTCACACCTCTGTAGGTAACTTGGTAGCCAACCATTCCTTGAGGCTCACAATACTGAGCCTGAGTTAGTATTACTCAATTGCAGGCCAAAATTTCCCAGCTCAACAGATCTGCCAGCCTCAGCCTATCCAGTAGCTAGGGCCGATAATGAGATTGCATGCATCACCACATCCAGTTTACTGCTATTTCTTAAAAACCAATATTTTATATTCTGTCCCCTTGCCATCACTCACTCCCCAATTCAGTCTCCTAAAGCCCCAGTGGAAAGAACAAGCAACTTTTTCCAAGGCTGCTACACAACCTGTTTCTTTACCTCTCCCTCTTTCTTCTAAAGTTCTAAAAATAATAATATACATGTTTTTCAGCCCCCTGCCATCTAATCTGACTTCTCTATATACCAATCTGCTGAAACTGGAAATCACTATTATGAAACCATTAAACTCCTCATTCTTCTCTCAAGAGAGAGAACTGAAAACCAGTAGAATAAAGATACAAACTCTCCTTACAAACCAAGGTAATTACAAAACCTCAGAAAATCAGCCTACTTTACTGGTTCATCATCCATGATGCCTCCTCAGGATGAGTTTACCTCCAAGTTCTGTGGTGGGTCCTTTTCCAGTCTACAATCTGTCATCTGGTGACTTTACCAGCTCCAGTAGGTTTAATTATCTTCTCTATGAAGATGAGTGAAAGAATTATACATCCAACTCTATTATGTTGCTTGAGCACAGATTCCAAATCACCAAAAATTTATTAATCGTTATTCATTTTTTTTTCCTCTCCATATCTATACCTCTATTGAATTTCTTTACTCCTGCTATGGGTGCCATGGTCCTTTCAATCTATCAGGTTTGTAATTGTAGCATTACCCTCAAATCCCCATTTTAATGTACCCTATATATAAGTTGCCACCCACATAGTTACCATATTAAGTCAGGCACTCATCAGCTCTCACCTGGACTGCTGCAAGGAGATCCCTACTGGTAGCCCTGACTCCAATCTCTCCACTCGATCCATTCTCCAAAGAGCTGCCAAAATGATATTCATTACATGCAAATCTGACCATCTCACAATCCTATTCCATAAACTCCAGTATCTTCCTAGTGCCACTAGGATAGAATATAAATTCTTTTTACTTTTCAAGCCCTTCATAACCTCACTTTAACCTTTCTAGCTTCAAGCCTTATTATACATTATTATTATTAAAATAATAGGTAGAATTTATATAAAGCTTTAAGGTTTTCAATATCTTATATTATTTCATCTGTGTATTATCTCATCTGATCCTCACAACAATCCTAGAAAGTACTATGAGGAAACTGAGGCTGACAGAGGTTAAGTAACCTGACCAGATCACACAGCGAGTAAACATCCGAAATGGAATTTGAATTTGACATCTTCTTGCCTCCATGTCCAAAATTCTATCACACATTTTATGGTTCGGTCACCTAGCACTCACTAAGCATCTACAAAAATAGTTCCAGGCCTTCCCTCCATTCCTTACTTAATTACACAAAACTTCATTCTCCCATCTTTGCACTAGCTTCCCCCAGAATCTCTTACTTCTCTAAAGACTCAATTCAGACAAAGTAACACCTATTCAAAATCTTTTACAGATCTCCCCAACTTCTAGTGCATTCTCTCCCTCACTACCTTGTAACTAATTGTCTATATTCATTTTTAATTAATTTTGTATATATTGTTTCAGCTAATAGAATGTAAGGTCCTTATAAACAGGGCCTGTTTCCTTTTTTTTTTGCCTTTATATTCTTATGACAGAACACAGTATTCAACAGCAAGTACTTAATAAATATTTTTCATTATTTTAGAGTAATGGTCAAAAAAGCAAGCAATAAGAAATGGAGATCCATATACTTTCATACATAATCCTCTTTTTATTCTATTGGACACATCATAAGGAATTATTACTTTTTAGAGTTCAAAATAAAAATTAACTTTAAAATAGATAAAACTGGACAAATTAGCAATATATTTCAACATGGCTTAAATATTTTAGACATTACTGACAAAACAGTAACATCAAGTCAAAAGACACATAAATGAATGAGGAGATGCAAATTATTTCACTGTAAATTAAAAGTCTTAAAACTAACTTGGTTGAAAAAATAGACAAGAATTTACCAGCACTTCAGCAAAAAAATTAGTCTGGAATGTACATATCATGGATTGATGTTATAAAAAGAGTAAGACAGCCCAATTAAAAATAAGCTCATGAAAATTTTGGACTCTGACAGTATTTTTCTTCCTAAGAATCTCAAAAACTCTACGGATTAAATCATTAATCCTTTCAACTTTCCAGTGAAACAAGTGGCATATGGATGCAGGAGCACTGATCTCTACAGAATTAAAAAACGAAACTAAATGAAATGCTGGTTCTGACTAGCAGAAAAAGGCTCGAAAAAGCTCAGATTAGTTCCACAAAAATACACTGACTCATCTCTGTGTGTTTGAAATTCTATGCTTCAAGGTACTTTTATAATGTACAAAAGAATTTATATACAGGAATATAACCTAGCTTTTAATAATCAAGGGATTAATCCTGGCTTTCTACTTTCAAATTATCAAACATTTATAAAGAACTGCCTACATGCAGAGAGCATGTTCTATGTCCTAGAGTCACAAAGATTAAAAAAAAAAAAAAACCAGACAGTTCTTGCCCTCAAAAAACTTGCAATCTAATGATATTCTAGTTTATATCTTAAATCTCTAGCAGCAGAATGGAAAAACTATTCCATTAATGGCCATAAAACACAAGGGTCCCACCCAGTAAAAGGGCAGTAGGAATACGGGCAAGAAATGACCACTAAGTCATTTGATCAGTGAAATAAGAAAATGAATTTCTTTAATTATCCAGACCACTAAGTCATTTGATCAGTGAAATAAGAAAATGAATTTCTTTAATTATCCAAAGGCTGTGAATCTTCCAAAGGATATAACCAAAGGAGGATCCTAATTCACAAAAGAAACAGTAAATATTAACAAGTATAAATCAATTCTTGGACATAAAACTTCAAGGCCCCTTTCCAAGTAACTATGCAGATAGGATTTTTTTCCCTCTACCCCTCTCTCTCCATCTCCTCTCCTTCTTTCTGACTCTCTTGTCTTTTAAGATTAAGCAAAAAGAATAAAAAGGAGTTAAAAGGAAAAAAGGAAATGAAAAATTACTATTATTTCTTTAAATTGTAAAATTAATAGACATCCAGTTGTTTTTTTTTAATGTTTCCATTTAATCAAAATCTGGGCCATTTTAATATAACCAAAGTTAGAATTTAAATAATTAAATAAAATTTCTCCCTCTGAAATCACAAAAAGCAGCAAAATATATTTAAAATCTGAATCTGAGTTTACATTTCCTTCTTTCTGTAACTATTAATAACAATAGGCTTGTTATATATTTCAAAAAGGACAGTTATGTTGACAAAAGTTTAAGAAATATGTCCCTGAGGGAATATATGAAACTAATAGCATGCTGCCAAGAGAAGTGAGGAAAATGCTAGGAAAAATTATTTTGGAATTTCTAAGTAATATTATTCATTCATAAAAAGTGTCTTCATTAGGAGACTAAAACTTTGCATCAAAAGGTTTTATCCAATCAAATAGCACATATTTTTCTTTTCCTCATTTTCATCCTCTTGACCTCTTAATGACATTTCACCACCCTGTTTCCGCATATCACTGTCTTTGGCTTCAGTGACACTGTTCTCTCCTGATTTCCTTAACACTGTTGGGTAGCCATTTCCTTCACATGCACCTTCTCCTTTCCTTTACTCTTTGCAGAGGATGTTCCTCAAGGTTAGGGGGAAGAGGGGCGCGGGGAGGGGGGTGTGTGCATGTGTGTCTGTGTGTGTGTCTCTATCCCTAACACTGGCTCTTCACCTCCAGACCTACATCTCAAGTGTCTACAGGCTATCACCTCAAGCTCAAAATGGTAACCAATGAGCTCGTTTTCTTTCAAATCAGTTATGAAGACCTCAAGATTTTGGTTTTTTAAGTTAATGGAACTGACCCTCTCAGTATGTTTAACAGAAAAATGATCTATTCATCTCATTAAGCCACTTGGCTGGCTCTTGCTTCACACTTCTTAGAGGTGTTGTTGCTTTAGTGTTCTTCACAGCATATGTGTGAGATAATATAAAGTAAACTGTGGAAGAAAAACATTAAAAGTGTAAAAATATAGTTAATAAACTTAGCATCTTTTTATTATAAAAGTAGAAATATCACAAGTATCAAAATCCATGTGGATATCTAAACAGAAGTTTAGGAAAGTGTTTTCTTTACTCTGGTATTCCTACATCGTCTTTATTCATGAACACGTGTGATTTGAAAGGTCTCCTGTGCTTTCTATCTGTTATAGTTTGGGTTTTATGTGATTCTAATATTAAAGACAGACATTGGTATGTAGGAATCATGCTTTACTTGAGTGAAATGTCTTCATTCTTTACAGCCTTCAGGCTTAGTAAACATTTCATAAGCATAATTTTATTCTTGGAGTTTTTAACTTTTTTTTTTTTAGGGATTAAAACACAAGAGATAAATAGGACCACAGCTTAAATCAGGTCATAGAATGTATTAAATAATATAGCTGTAATTTTAAATCCATGGTAAGTAGAAACAGAAATAGACATTGGGATGTTGATATAAAAGATGAAATATTATGAAGCCTTAATGAAGAATATCAGTAGTATGTCTCAGTTAAGGAAAAATGAGAAAGCATATTTTCTAGGCTCTCATTATTTGAGGATAAATTTGTACTAAACAATGTCACCAACCTCCTAAGCTTCTCCATTTGCATGCCTCTCTGGCCATAAAAACCGGCAGTCATGCCAGGAGACAAAGTTATCTCCAAAATGTTCCCACAGAAAGGTAATATACAACCTTCCCAAAAAGCCCCAAGGAAAGCTATGTTTATTTGTTCATTTGGTTTTATAAAGTTTGGTAGCTACTATGTTTAAGGCAAAATTCAAAAACAGATCACCTTTACAGTTTAAATTTCATTCAATGACAGCTATCATAGTATGTATCACGATTTTGGGGGTCTAAATCTGTGATCTTTTCAGTGTGAAGGAATTTTCAATATAGCAAATCCCTCCAATGATATAGATTGGCAACTCATCCCAAACTTACTTAGAGAGTTAGTTGCTTGGGGCACTTGAAAAGCTAAATGATTTGTCCATGATCACAGAGTCCTGCTGACTGCACGGCTGTCCTTCTATTTACCTTATGCAGCCTCTACCTAATAGCATATCTGGGAAAATTCATAATGACTTGAACTTTTTAGAACAGGAAGGGATAAATACTTATCTACTAAGAGACTTTATTGTACAGAGAGATGAAGCAAATAATGTTAGAATATAATTTAATAGCTAAGATTTATATAAAGCTTACTTACTATGTGCGATACATAGTGCTGGGATCATTTGATCTTCATAACAACCCTGGGAGGTAGATGCTATTCTTATCTCTATTTTACATTTGAGGAAACTTAGGCAAACAGAGGTTAAGTGATTTGCCCAGGGGCACAGGTGTTAAGTGTCAGAGATCACATATAAACTCTGATCTTCCTAATTCCAGGCTTGGCCCTCTCTCCACTTCACCACCTAACTGCCTCAATTTGTAGAGCTTGATAAAGGTGTATTACTCAAACATTTCTCCCAGATCCATTTTCATAATAAAAGTGGTTCCTTTTATTTAAGTATTCCCTTCTCTACTCAAACTACCTCCCAGGATACAAATACTCTAGGGTATTATAGTCTCTCGATATCAAGTACAAACTACTTCATGAGATCATTTTCCTCCATGACAGAAGGAAAACAGCAACTTTTATGGACATAACAGCAAAGGCCAATAAAGGAGGAGATACAGAACAAAAGTTGATTATCCTGTAAGTTAGCCTATACCTAACCCTACAAGAAAGAGAAGTTTAACATCACACATAAAAATAGATTTATACATAATTGCCCAATTTCACTCTGGGATGGGCAACCTATGGCCTTGAGGCCACATATGGCCCTCTAGATCTTCAAGTTCAGCCCTATGACTGAATTTGGATTTGAGGGGCCACACTTGAGGACCTAGAGGGTCACACGTGGCATCAAGGCTGCAGGTTCCCCACCCCTGCAAGAAGCAACTTAGTAACAAGCATCAAAAGGAAATCTTTGCTCTGTTTCTAAAAGTTCCTACTGTAACAGGAACAGGTTTGAATGAGCAGTCATAGCCCTTCAAAAGTAATAGAATTAGATAATATTTAGTGAAATATATAGGCATGCACATATGCATAGTTTTCCCCTAAAAATATGACACTATCCTAATTTAAAAAAAAACAAAACAAGTCAGAGTAAGTAGCATTTGATACTGTTAGTTTCCCTTTCCTAAAACTTTTTTACTCCCTAGTTTAAAGACTTTGAAGACTCTCTAGTTTTAAGAAGTTGTTTTTTTCAGGTTCTGCACATCTCTCTCTCATCACTGCTCCTCTCTCAGCACCACAAATGTACATTCCCAGGAAAGTTAGAGATGGAAGAGACTTCAGATGTCATTTGGTCCAAATGCCTCATGCTGTAGTTGATAAAACTGACATCAAGAGTGATTAGGAAAGGGGAAGGAAATAACCATTTATATATTTCCTACTCTGTGTCTGGTACTTATGAGATCTAAGCTTTACAAATATTAGGGCAGATAGGAGATGAAGGTAAGGAAACTGAGGTAAACAGAGGTTAAGTGACTTGTCAAGGACACAGTTACTAAATGCCTGAGGCCCCATCTGAACTCACATCTTTCTGACTCCAGACTCAGTACTCTATCCATTGGACAACCTAGCTTCCTCTAAGTTAACTGACTTGCCAAAGGTGACACAGGTAATAAGCGAAGAATCAAGATAAAAGCCAGGTCTCTTGATACTAAATACAGAACCTACTATACTGTACTAAGGTATATGTTCAAGTTTCTAAACTCATCCCATTTATTCTTTTTCTAAACTCTGAACCAGGCTGATACAACATACAGTCTGTGGGCTACCTGGAGCCCACTAAAGGATTTCAAGCAGGCTGAGAAAAATGTAGTGAATGGAAAAGAAAGGAAAGAACTGTCATTTGTCCTGCTGAATCTGCCTTTCACTTGGGGGGTGGGGGAGGGAAACAGCAGGAGGCGCTTCACACTCTCCCCTAACATGGCCTGCAGCAACCAACCATCATCAGCCTGTCTCTAGTCTGAGGAGTGATTTCATGATAAGTAAGAACCTTAATAAGTGAAATTAACTAATATTAATTGAAATTATCCTTTTTTGATATAGTTTATTTGCAAATAGTTTAATTATCAATTATAAGATTTCAAAAGTTAGCCACTAAAAACCTATCTGCAGTCCAAAGAAGTTTACCCTATTTTAATTTTGGTCCCCTACCGACTGCCAAGTCGTGCAGGTCTATTCTAGGTCTTTGAGAGAGGACCATCTTCAGTTGTCTTGATCTATCTCTTGCCACTGGACACAGATGGCTTTGGGGGAGAGAGTGAGACTGATGACTTGAACAGCCCTCTCTCACTTAAATCCAATTCACTTGCACATCATGGTATCACCTCCCCGATATCCTGGTCTCCTTCAAGAACAAAGGAGAAATAACAATAGCATGTAACAACTTTGGCAACAATTATTTCAATAGCTTCAACCATGACTTTGAAGTAGATAATTCCAAAGCCCAAAGTCCCCTCCCCAACCTCTCTTCCAAGTTTCAGAGTTACATTTCCACTTGCCTATCAGGAATATTCATCTAGGTGTCCTGTTTGATGTCTCCAGTTCAACACATATAAACCATGCATACATAAACACATTTCTTTACAAAACCAAATTTTCTAGCATTTTTATTTCTATCAGATATGGCATCATTCCATATTCCTGGTCACAGGTTCTAAACTCAATGATCACTGATGACACCATATTTTTCCCACTCTTATAAAGAAACAGTAACCAAATGGATTGTTCCCCTACAAAACTTTTCACTTATCCACTCTTCTCCAATTCCACTGATGACTCCTTACTTTCGATTCCCATCTCTTACCTAAACATCTGAAAGAGTTTCCTGACTGCTTCTCCTACCTCCAATCTCTCCCCACTTTCAACTATCCTATAGACTTCTATCAAAGTAATCTCCCTCAAGTATAGCTCTGATTACAACAAATCCTTGCTTAAAATTTCTCAATAATTCCTCTCTGCCCACAGAACAGTCTAAACTTGTCATCCAATCAATCCTCCAATAAGCACTCCTTGAGTGCCTAGTGCATGTCAGGTATTGTGCAGGTTACTGAGCATCCAAGATGATGAAAAAAATTGAAGCTAGTCCCTTCTATGAAAGAACTTTCATCCCAGGAAACAAATGAGAAGGAAGAGAAAGAGGAAGAGGAATAGGAAGAAAGCTGACATTTTTATAGCACTCTGAGATTTGCAAAACACTACAACTTTCATCTCCTTTGAACTTCTTTAGAAGCCTGTGAGATGGAATCACAAGGACAAGGAAAAGTAAAGTTCAGAAAGATCAAAGAACTTTCCCACAATCCTAGCATCTAATAGACAGGATTCAAATCTAGTTCTTCACTGAATGAAGGTCCAAAGTACTTTTCACTAAACCACACTGACTTGTCATGGACATTTTTTGGTAAGAATGACCTTTTCTCAAAGAAAATCACGGTAACTTTTAAAAGAAAAAAGAAAAATATAGGATGGCATAATATGGGAGCAACAGTATAGTACTATGGAAAGAATACTGTCTGGAGTCAGAGGAACCAAGTTCAAATCTTTCCTCACATGATTACTACATGAATGACCTTGGCAAGTCACTTAACATCCCTGAGCCTCAGTTTCTTCCACTATAAAATGAAGGAGTTGGAATACTCACTAAGGTCCACTCCAGAAAGTGTCTAGTACATAGTAATAGATAGTACTTAATAAATGCTTATTGACTTGACAACAACAAAAAGAATACGGTCTTTTGAGGAAGTTAACCTGTCAGAGAATAATTCAACATCTCAATAAGGACTATATTCAACATCATCCTTTGCTGTCAGATAACAATCCATTCTCAAACAGCTGTCAAACTGATCACTGTAAAACACAAATCTGACCATGTCACTTCTCACTCAAAATTCCTCAATGGCTCCTTATTGCCAGGAGGATAAAATACAAAAATCCTTAGTAGAATCCTCAATAATCTAACTCCCAATTACCTTTCTAGTCTTATTTCATTTCACACACTATTTATTCTGGTCAAAATTATCTATCCACTACTCAATGTACACAACCTGCTACTTCTATTCTCTAATCTCTGTGCTTTTTCATAAATGGTCCCTCATGCCTGGAATGAATTCTCAAGCTTGCTTCAAGGCACATTTCAAGAGCCAGTTATTATATTACATGAGTCCTATCTTGATGCCTCCTCTTTCTCCTCCGTGTGTGTGTATGTATTAATGTGCTAATAGAGATACATATATATATATGTATTTAATGTATCTTGTATATTATGTGACACAGATGCTCTTGCAGTATACTAAAATTGTGAACTTTGGGGGAGGCAGAAGGAAACGATGATTTGCCTATTCCAAGATAGTATCCCACAAACACCTAAGAAGACTATTTCATTCCCAAGTAAGCAGAATAATAGAACCCAAGGCATACAGTCATACCTACAAAGAATATATTGGTTCCTCAGGTGACAGCATAAGGATTTAACTAAAAAAATGAAGTTATTACAGTAACACTAAACTTCTGTGAGTTAACAGCACTCAAGATAGCACAGATAGTAACATTGTTTTCAACTGCTTCTCCACAGCCATCACAATCAACTGTCTAAAGCCTAAGAATCTAACCCTCAAGAACCTAGGATGAAAGACCCAGTTAGTTTTGTTCTCAAAGAAATGTTATATAAGGTCCAAGTGTACCGAATTTCTTGTCTTAGTGTATGATAAAGATTCAGCTAAAAAGAAAAGGCTTTTCTTCTGACTTTTAATCTTTTAAGCATATAGATCCACTAAACCAGATAATTTAAGATGGTTAACATGGTTTTCAGAATTCCATTCTCAAATTAATCAATAAACTGATTAACACATGGTAATTACGCTCCTATATGTCACACACTGAGATAAAAAAACAATGAAACAATTCAACTCAAGGAGCTTACCATAAAGAGTATCTGTCAATACAACAAAAAAATAACTAAAACTTTGTTTAAAACCTGAGTCAAAAAGTTTTCTTTCCCCCAAAGAAAAGTCTCTCAAGTTTTTATTCAGCATACGTGTTAAAAGTCCAGTATCAGATACAATTCAAATCACACTCCACTTCTCTTCACTCTCCTACAAGTAGTTATATCTACAAGTACTAAAAATGGATATATGATTCTCATATATTAGAAAGTTACAGTCTGGGAAATAAAAAACTGAACCCTTAACTACATGGTCTATTTTAAGATAAAGTAGGCCCTAAAACTTTTACTTTGAATGACATATTTTGAGAGATCATTTCCTTAAAGATACAACTCCAAAATGTAGTATGCATTGTCTTCCAAAAGTAGATCACACCTTGGAAATGCATGAGTTTTCAAGTTAGGATCATCAATATATCTGTTATAAGTAAGATTTTAAGGCCTGAATAATTAGTTCATCCTGAACATAACTCATATTAATTAAGTGAGATTAGGAACATTATGAGGACTTCCTAACAATTTTTAAGGGCTTAGAGGCTACAAAGAATGATAAAAAATAACCATTTCATTTAAGGAACTGTCTTTCATAATTAAAAAAAAGAAACTTCATAATCTTTCAGTACCTTGATACTAAAATAATGCTTTATTAATCCAATACATAAAACAAAGACGCAATGAAATAATTTTACAGCAGAGGGAACATACTTTTGTAGTAGTCTATAACCTGACAATCTACAGTGATGACCCAGAATGCTTCTAATAGCTTCCTAGGGTTATCACTCTACCTCCAAATTCTCTAGACTCTCTAATAAGATATGTTAAATACTTACTATATGTATGGTACTATTCTAAGTACTGGGGATACAATATAAAATCAAATACAAAATCTTGCCCTAGTAGTTGAAAGATGGAGTTTATCTTGTTTAAATAATAGAGAAGACTGAAGAGTTTGGGCAGTAAGAATGGAAAGAGGGGAAAGGGAGTAAGGCATAATGTAGATGTAAGAGGGGTAAGAAGGGTCAGGTTATGAAGGACTGTGAGATTTTATATTTGATCCTAGAAGGGATATGGAGACGTTAGAGTTGGGAGGTGGGATGGGGGATGGGGTGGGAGGGGAGTTGGATAGAGAGGAGCTGATGTGACCATACTTTCATTTTAGAAAGATCAATATAAGAGTTTTGTGAAGAATGGGCTAGAGTGGAGAGAGAGAAATAGACCAAAGACTATTGAAACAGCAAAGCTGTGAGGTCATGAGAGTCTGTAGCAACAGTGTCACAAGGGAATGAGGCATATAATAGAAATGCTATGAATATAAAATCTATAGGACTTAGCAATAGGTTGGATATTGAGGGTGAAAAAGAGTGAAGAGATGAGGATGACACCTAGGTAACCAGGCTGAAGGACTGAGAGAATATTGGTACCACCAACAATAATAGGGATTTGAGGAATAAGGGAGGTTTGCAGTGAGATGAGGGAGCAAAGACAAGGAGTTTGGTTTTGGACATAAGTTTAAAATGTGTACGGCATATGAAGTTTAAGATATCTAAAAAGGCAGTTAAGAGACGTGGAAATGGTTTGAAGGGGGAAAGGATAGGGTCGGACAGGTAGATCTGCATGTATATATATATATGTGTATGTAGGAGGGTGTGTGTGTGTGTGTGTGTGTGTGTGTGTCTGTGTGTCTGTGTGTGTCTGTGTCTGCGTCTGTGTCTCTGTGTATGTCTGTGTGTGTGTGTGTGTGTGTGTAAAAAGGGCTAATGAGATCAACTGAAATCAAGGGAGAAGAGTTGAGGTCGCAGGACAGAGCCCTGGGAGACCTTCACTGTCAGCAGATATGACCTGGACGAAGACGTAGCAAAGGAGACAGAAAAGGAGCTGTCAAGTAGGTAGAAAGAAACTAAGAAGAGAACAGTGTCATAGAAACATAGAAAAGAGAGTATTAAGGAGAATATTATCAATGACTACCAAATAAGACTATATGACCCCTGAAGTGTTTTCTAACTCTGGGATTACATAACTTTGAGTTATATCTTAATTGGGTACAGAAATATGATTTATAATTTCTCCTGTTTGGGGATATTAAATTGCAGCTTAGTAAGAAAACATATACCCCCAACAGATGTTAATCAATAAGACTACCAAAATATTCCATTTTTCTTCCTGATTTAATAATGACAGCTAAGCATACTTAATAGTGATGCTTACTTAAATGGCAGATGTCTATCCAAGAAAGAACATAAGTATTAATATAAATTTACAGATCACCTTTCCAAGATCAGTTCTCAAGTACAGCTGGACAAGAAGAAGAGCTGTTTGTGCTGCCACAATTAAAAATGGCACTTACTTCCTTGATGAAACTAAAACCCTACAGGGGAAGCAATCAATATTTGAAAGAAAATAGTTATCAACTACAGAATATCAAAATCTTACTACACTGAATTGCCATACCTTTCTCATTTTTTCCACTCACACAGAGCACTCTCAAAACAGAACCCAATTACAAACCAATATGAGACTAAAATTAGTACATAAACATAAGACAAGACTCAATTCTATCTGCCAAATGAACTTACGTGATAAAATATGTGAACTTAGTTGATACAAAAAAAATCAGAATAATTTTTTCTTAAAATATAATAATATTTCAGCAGCAGAATATAGTGGGAAAGTGCTACATGTAGAGTCTACGTATCTTAATTAAAATCATGTGCCACTTTCTCATTTGTAAAATTGGGGCTAATCAATAAATTAATCACCTAACATTTATTAAACACTACATGTAAGTCATAGTGTTAAGTGCTGAGGATACAAAGAAAAAACAACCATACAAAAAAGCAAACTACCTGAATCCAAGAATTCTTTCATTTTTGTTTTAGTTTTCCCCAGCTCCCAAGTCAGTATCTAGTACATAGTAGGTGTTTAATAACTAATGCCTAACTGACATACTATCTACCTCATAGGGTTGCTGTGAGGGAAAAAAACTCTTAGTAAACAGTAAAGTGTTATATGATTGTGAGCTATCATTATTGTTTGGTGCTGAAGAGAAATGTAACACGAGATGGGCTTATCCTAACAATTGTATTTTCAATCTCAGGTAACAGGAAAGCTGAAATATCGTGTGTGTGTGTGTGTGTGTGTGTGTGTGTGTGTGTAGGTGTAATATATAAATATGTACATATGCATGTACACCCCCATCTCTTCCCAGGTGAAGCAGTTGATATCATTTGTTTTAACATTTGCCTTTCACTTAGGGTCTTGAAGGAAGCCTGCCAAGCTGACTGGTGTTTATTTATGTATGACAAATGAATACAAAAGGTATATAGAGAGAGTATAAAAAGCATTAAAACCTTGCTTCTGAAGACTTTTTTTTTATTTTAAGGACTTGGTCTCAGGAGATTTTTTTGGGTTAAAGAGAATACAAATTTACTTACTCTATGATTTGCACAGTTCTACTTTAAAAGAATGACAGCGGGGAGGGAGACAGCCCTGAGAGCTCCAGATCAAAGGATGCAGAGGAAAAGACAACATTAATATTGAACCAGGCCTCAGGAGACAGCATTGTTTAGCAAGTTCTTGCTAAGTGCTTTAGAATACATAGGCATAACCTACTTCTAATATGCTTAAATCCCTACACAAATTTTTAATTAACTGTCACAGTCAAGGAAAAACTTTTCTCTTATAACAAGAATGAAATACTTAGATTTAAGTGGATTAAGCCAAGAGATATGAAAATATGTGCAGGTGGGTGAATCATTTTAATGAGATATACACAGTAGACCACAATATAGTTAAATCTTGCTCAATTAGGCCCACAAAATTAAGAATAGAAATTTAAAAAGAGAATTATCAGAAAAGAAAATAATCCTTTTATTAGGCAACAGCAAGGAACTGTATTTCCAGGAAAAGAATCTAAGCAAAGCATATATGAAGAATGCTACACAACAAGTAGACAGGCTCTGTGCCAAAGTAGCATCCACAGATAGTAAAAAAAAAAAAAAAAAAAAAAAAAAAATCAGAAGGCCTCAAGCAAATTAGAGAGATCCTCTAGTTATGGAAAAGCATGGAGAAGAGTTCAACAAGATGAGACCTCATGAAAATGACATCCCAAGGAAAAGTAACACATCAGATGATAGACACCACAACCAGAACAAAATTACAAAGTCAAGAAACTGCAATCACTCACACACACACGCACACACATTGCAATCAAAAGCAAATACTATAAAACTGCAAAGAATAAGCATAGCCCAAAAGAAAACATGTAAGAGGATGGGCCCAACTCACTATTTTATGGAGATAGGAGACCACAAATGTTGCACATCACCCATATTTCCAAATTTTTTCAATATATTGATCAATTAGGCTAATTGTTTTGCTTCTTTGCATTAAAAAAATACTTGCAATACTGTATGGCTGTCTGAGTGAGGGCAGAAGGGATACTGAGGAAAACTATGATAATATATAAAACAAGATATAAAAAAACTCATTAAAAAAAACATCGCTGAAAAATAAAGCAAGTTTATGCCTACTAGGGGAAAAAAATGTATGACCTCATTGGAGTTTACATATCTCTCATTTTACCCAACCACCTTAAAGATGAACTTAATTAAATCCAGAGAGTTAAAGAAATTTGCTTTGAGGACACAAAACTAATTAATTTAGATCAAGAAGTAAAATTCACAGCCTGACTTCTTGCCTAGTGTTCCTGTATACCAAGCTACCACCTATTTAAAATTACAAACATTTCAAGTGACTCCCTAATTTCTCCCTTGTTAAAATAGACAACTGCCATTCCAGGTCATTTCTTGTACCATAGTACTACTTTTTGAAATGAGATCTGTCATTATCCTTTGAAAAAAATGTTTCCCTCCAAAACATCTTTCCCAAAAAAGGAAAATGGGCATAATATGCCCATTAACTAAGGAATCCCTGGGGCCTTACTTTGTACCGAATGGCAATTTCAAACTGCTCTTCGCTCTCCCCCCACGCAGGACAATCCCTGGGAACCTCTGCTCTCACTAGCAGTTGTTAACTGCCCCGAAGAAGATTGCAGTTTCTAATTACCCCAGTTCCTGGAAAGAGATAATTGCAAGGATACTTCTACAACACTCTCTCCTGCAGCAGGTTTGGCTATTCTGTTTTCCAATATACGTCTTCTTTTCTGGTTCCCAAAACTAAACCCTGTAAGAATTCCCTTTCTCTCTTCCCTCCCCAAATATATCCCTGTGGGTCTGACTAACTGATCACCTAGTTGGTCTGAGTTTTTATCCAGGTCCACATTAAGTACACAAATAGTTAAAAAGATTTACTATGAACTTGTGATAAATCTTCAGTTGGCTCTTCTAATTTTCTTCTTCAAAAGCAAGTCAAACATAGCATGCTTTCAATGGATCTAAAAATTGAACCAATGTGAGTATCCCATCCAAAAGTACAGTACACACCACATTCATACCCCATGATGTACAACTCTAATCCACATCATCCTATAAATCTTGCATGTATAACTGATATTGTGGGGGCCTTCTAGTAGATCTAACTAAATTCTATCCCTCATCCAGTACTCTGTTCAGAAGAGACAATTAATAAATGTCCACTGAATGAACATCATGAAGTCAAGAACCAAGGATGAGGGAGAGAGGCAGTGGAATATAGTTGAATTTTCTGTATAAAGTTTACTGGTTCATGTTGAGAATGAAGCCAGGACCTTGCTTTTTCCAACACCACTCCTCCCCTAGTTAAAGAGAATCCAAATTCAGTTTTACCATCAAATCCCCTGTTGAGCATAAAAAAATCCTGCTCTCTTTCTATTCATCCAGGAGAGAGCCTTTTTAGAACATAAATCCTCTAATTTGTGGGGATGAGGGAAGAAGAATATCAAAGGGTATTTTAGTATTTTGTAAAAAGTGAGGAAAAGAATCACATTTATAGCAATTTGGAGATTTTTATCTATGCAAGTCTGATAACCAAGAATTTACTTCAAATTTCCTATTTTTTTTTTATATGTGGCCTATAACAGGGCTTCTTAAATTTTTCCCACTCTTTCTGGCCCCAACCCCAGGGCGGCAGAGGGAAAAGGGGATGTAGGAACCCGCAGCAGCCACAGTACCAGCAGGGACAGACAGGGACTATTTCTGGACCTCTAGGCCCACAGATTATGAGGGAATCCAGCGGCTGACAGTAGACTCCCCCACTCCCACTGGAAGCAGAGATGTACTTTGATAAGGAGCTCAAAAATCAAGTAAATGGCTGAGGAATGAGCAAAAACTGGAAAAAAGAATCAGAATATAGAATTTACTTTGGTGACAAGGAAGACCACACATGCAAACAGAAAACAACAAAGTCAAAGGTCCTCCATTCAAAGCCTTCAAGAAAAATATGCAATGGTCTCAGGCCATGGAAGCACTCAAAAGGGATTCTGAAAATCAAGTAAGAGAAGTAGAGCAAAAATTGGGAAGAGAAATGAGAGTGCCAAAAGAAAATTATGAAAAACAAGTCAACTGCTTGCTAAAGGAGACTCAAAAAAATGCTGAAGAAAATAATACTGCAAAAAATAGACTAACCCAAATGACAAAAGAGATCCAAAAAGTCAATGAAGAGAAAAATGCCCTAAAAAGCAGAATTTGTCTGATGGAAAAGGAGGTCCAAAAGCTCACTGAAGAAAGATTAGAATGGAGCAGATGGAAGCTAATGACTTTATGAAAAATCAAGAAATTATAAAACAAACTTTGCCTCTTGAAATAGATCCCAAAAGGAAAACTCCTAGGAATACTGTAGCCCAATTCTAGAGCTTCCAGGTCAAGGAGAAAATATTGCAAGCAGCTACAAAGAAACAATTTGAATATTGTGGAAATACAATCAGGATAACACAAGACCCAGCAGCTTCTACATTAATGGATCACAGGGCTTGGAATAGTATATTCCAGAGGTCAAAGAGCTAGGATTAAAACCAAAAATCACCCACCCAGCAAAACTGAGCATAATACTTCAGGGGGAAAAAATGGTCATTCAATGAAATACAGGACTTTTAAGCATTCTTGATGAAAAGACCAGAGCTGAATAGAAAATTTCATTTTCAAACACAAGAATCAAGAGAAGCATGAAAAGGTGAACAGGAAAGAGAAATCATAAGGGACTTACTAAAGTTGAACTATTTTAGGGTAGTTGGAGGGATTATATACATCTAGACAGGGGGCACAGGGTGAGTTGAATAGGAAGAAATATCTAAAAAAAAAAATTAATGGGTGACAGGACTATGTTGGGAGGAGAAAGTGAAAAATAGAATGGGCAAATCATCTCTCACATAAATAAAGCAAGAAAAAGCTTTTTTCAATGGAAGGGAAGGGAGCAGAGATGGAAAAGTGAACTTTACCATCATCACATTTGGCATATAAAGGGAATAACATGCACACTCAATTTGCTATGAAACTATCTTACACTACAAGAAAGTAGGTTAGAAAGGGATAAGTGGTGGGTGAGGGAATGGAAGGGAGGGCAAATGGAAGGAGGATGTAATTAGAAGTAAATACTTTTGAGAATGGATAGGGTCAAGAGAGAGAATAAAATAAATGGGGGGCAGGACAAGATGAAGAGAAATATAGTTAATCTTCCACAACATGACCTTTATGGAAGTCTTTTGCATAACTACACATGAATAACATATATAGAATTGCTTGCCTTCTCAGCAGGGAGGAAGGGAGAGAAGTTGGAACTCAAAAGTTTTAAAAACAAATGTTAAAAATTGTTTTTACATGGAACTGGGAAATAAAATATACAGGCAATGGGCTATAGAAATCTATCTTGTCCTCCAAGAAAATAGAGGGGAAAGGGGAAAAGAAAAGGTGGGAGGTGTGATAGAGAGGAGGGCAGACTGGAAGAAGGGGTAATCAGAATGCATGTTGTCTTGGGGTAGGCAGAGCGGAGAGATAAGGAGAAAATTTGGAACTCAAAATCTTGTGGAAATGAATGTTGAAAACTAAAAATAATAAACAAATCAGAATTTTTTTTAAAAATTTCCCACTCTTGACCTCTTCAGACTTCTTAAACTGTGGGTCACAGATCATACTGGCAACCTACATTCTAAGAAGCGATGCAGAGAACCAGCCTAGCTAAATAAAGAGGGACTAGCTACCAAAAAAGGAATCTACCACTGATGAACCTTTGTAATCAGAGCAATGCATTAGGATGACAGTTGTGCAACAATAGGAAAAATGCTGGATCTTAAGTCAGAGATTTGAATTCCAACTCTGCCACTTTCTATTTATGTGACCTTGGGCAAATTATGATTTCTCTGGGCCACAAGTTCTTCCTTTATAAAATGGGAGAGTTAGTGATTATGTTATTATGTGGGGTTAGTCATAGAAAGAAGAGGTGAAATTGTAGATTCCTAAAGAATTCAGAATTGTTACGATGCTATGGGGAACTAAGTTCCCTGCTTTGAGGCCTTAGAGTTAAGTCCTGTAACAAACAGCTATGTGCTAGTTTTATTAAAATATAACAGAATATTACTCAGTTTTCAACCAATGTCAAATAAAACCCAAAAGATTCTCTGCCCCAACAGTATGTCTATTACCTTTATCACAACAACCAACAGGCAAGCTAAAAGAAGAAAGCAGAACAAAAGAAAAACAGCAACAACCTTCTGGAGTCAAGATGCTTATAAGAAGATTGGTGATCTGCTAATTACTTAAGTGTGCCTATATGTGTGCACGCACTTCTGTACTATGGAAAAGAGACATTCTACTAAACTCTAATTTTGGGCTTCAATGCTTCCCTTGGTCCTAGAAGCCACTTTAATTATACCATGATGACTGCTTCTGAGATATGGGATCCACAGAACTGGACCCCTTGGAGACCAAAAGTCCTTATGCCACAACAAAAAGAGGTGATCGAGGTTCACTGAAGTTACTGAGGCAACATAGTTTTCTTTATCTAGTTAACTTTCTCTGCAAGTTAAGTAAAGATCCCAACACCAAAACCTACCTTTTCTTTTTAACTGACTAGTTCTTCAGATCAGTACTAACAAGAAGGCTGAAAAAGAGCAGGACAACTGCAGCATGTAATGGGTAAATAGGAATATTCACAACTTTTCTGAAAAAAGAAAAAACAATGTCCCTTGACTAAGTAGGACAAGTATTTTTTTTAATTCACTTTTTTAGGAAAGAGAAAAGAATGAGGAAGAAGAAAATTAGGAAAAAGAGCAGACAAAGAGGATGAAAAGGAGATGAAAGGAAGAAGCAGACAAAAAAGGGACAGAAACAGTGGAAAAAAAGGCTCCATCATCTCATCTGCCTCTCTTCCATCACCAGTTCCTCTGAGAAATGTCCCTCATCTCATATTTTCCATTTACTTGTAAGAATTAAATCTGTTTACAATGGTGGGTCCCCTCTCCAATGCTAGTGTTGTAAATAGGCTAATTTTGGATATATCACATTTTAATCAATCGACTACCAATGTTTCCGGAACCAACACAGTATATTCAGATCCATTTAGGCAGTTATTACAATATCTTCACTATATTTAAGTCAGACATTTTCCTTCCTTATTTATACAAGCTACATTCAATTCTCTCCTAGACTGATGTGGAACAAACCAATTCATGATTTTCTATCCTAACATCCCAGTTACACCATGACTACCTTTTCATTTGTGAATGAACACAAGTAAAAACACTACACCTTTTATCTCTGAGAAAGTAAAGACTTCAGAAACAGATCCAGGCTCTAACAGCTGAGTGGCACAGTAAATAGAGTAGGAGGACTAGTGTCAAGAAAACTTGAGTTCAAATCCAGCCTCAGATACTTACTAGCTGTGTGACCCTGGGCAACTAACTCTCTGTTTTCCTCATCTATGTGATGGGGTAACAATAGCACTTACCTCCCAGAGTTGTTGGGAGGATCAAATGAGGTAACAACTGCAAAGCACTTTGCACAGTTTTGAGTACATAATAAGCACTTTGTAAATGTTAGCTATTTATTATTACCCAAAAAACGTAAATGAGGGATTCTCTAAAAATCTCTAAGCCACCAAAGAGAATTACATTGATAAAGCATTTATGAAGGACCTCCTATGTGTCAGGCACTATGCTAAACACTAAAGATTACAAATATATGCAAACAAAACAACCCCTGCCCTCAAGCTCTAAAATTATAGAATTCTAACATTATAGAATGATAAAGCAAAGATTTATCATTTTAGGGCACCTTGTTTAAATACTTTTGCCAACAATGACATTTACAAATAGCTTCTCATCTGAGATTATGTTAGGACAACCACCATGAATTTTCCTAAAGAAAGTTATCAACAGGTACCAAACAAACTGAAACACTAACAACTACAGAGTATGCAAGATTCTTAGCGGTACTAAACAGTATCGGCACTTACAGACAAACTGAGTGTGTACAATCTATCTTCAGAAGCAATTTAAGATAAAGAAACTGAGTGGAAGTCACCATGAACTTTTACTCCACTCACAGGCTAGCAGCACATTTTTAAAAACAACTACTACTTTGGACTTTGAAAAATATAAGTTTTTAAAATTGCTTCTTTTGAAAAATACAGTAACAAAGATATTCGCTGCTGACTGATTTTTCATTGATTTACTTCACCTTCTATCTGAGGAAATCATCTCTATTTCCTTCCTTCTACATATTTCCTTTTAAAATCTGTGCTAAAGATACGAACAAATAAAAAGGAAAAAAGAAAAACAACGAACACATTTTGTTTCCTGAAAGTAATTCTTAAAGTAAGTAAATCATTAACAAATTAACTGTCTCAAGTGTCACAAGTAGATACAAAATTTGCAAGTCTTAACAAGAAGGCAAAAGCAATTAGATATGCTAATGCAATAAGCAAGAGATAAGGTCTTTCCTAAGAATGAGATGCTAACAAAACCATACTGTACGAATTACTCCTCCCTAGGTTACTAAATATTAGTTTAAAAGCCCCTCCAGAAATGTGTGTTAATAATAGCACAGTGCCTAACAAAGTAGATGCTACAGAAATGCTGTAATTATTATTGTAAATACATGGAATATTCACACATCAAGTCTTAGCACTGACTAGTCTGAGACAGAGAAGACTTCTATGAATAACCTGCTGCATTCCTACACCATCACATTAAGATAGTGGTCCATTTTTAAGATACTATGAAAAACAATTCTCAGACTTTTCATTTGAAGAAAGCAAAGATCAACACCTCAACTAAAAATTCTTTCTCAAAATAAATTCTAGTCTAGTTGAGGTGAAGATAAAATAATAACTCTAAATTTACTTTCTTTTAGTATATATTGAAAATACATGTCATAAGGCTTTAGAATTGGAGTTCTGAATCTGGGGTCCATGAACTTTTAAAAAGTATTTTGGTAACTATTTCAATAAAATTGAATATTCAATATAATTTCCCTGGCAATCCTATATATTTATTTTTTCTATTTTGAAAACATCATTCTGAGAAGGGGTTCAGAAGCTTCACTGCCAAAGGCATCCATGACAGAGAAAAGATTAAAAACCCCTGCTTTGGGAGGTGCAGTACTACTATCCTTAACCACACAGTTCACTGTGGAAAAGTTAAAGAGAAGGGGGGAAAAAGCACAAATTTCTTCTTAAATTAGAGACGGAGGAGAAATGCCAGGAGAAGGGGAACCTATAAATAAATCACAGCACAACTGTCACTCAGTCATTCCACTAGCATAATATAATTTTAGAAATGCCATATTTGTAGAATTTTTTGTAACTTTACTGGTCTTGTCACAACATTGTATTTTGTCTTATGTATATTTGCATATTGTTCTATTGCCTCTGTAAGGATAACACCAAGTCTTCTTTACCTTTTTATCTCATGCAAACATTCCTTTACACTTAGTGATGAACACCATATCCTTCATATTATGTAGTCAATAAAATTAAATATAAAATTTTCACTTATAGTCACTCCCTATTTTGTCTCAACAATCCAATTTTTTAAAAAAAAGTTCCCACTATCTACAAAGTACCTTATTTCCAAAAAATGTATATATTTCAAGGTTAAGATTTACTGATAAGTCAATTTAATGCCATTTAACACGGTGTTAAAACTGGAAGGAGCTTTGAAGAAAAACTAGTAAAATCCAATTATTATAAGAAATATGAAATTGAAAGCCAAAAGTGACCTTCCTAAGGCCACATAGGTAGTAGGGGCCACAGCCAAAGCTTCAGTCACTGCTGGAATTCAACTTTCCCTGTCATTCTGCTCAAGAAACTAGAATAATTTTCAAGAGGGAAGGTTAAGTTCTAATGATTCATCCTTTCTTTATCTCAGCATCAGAGGAGTACAGAATATTAAAGCTGGAATATCATGGAGCACCTAGTCCAACGCCCTCATTTTATTGGTACAGTAAAATCTCACAATTTTTTTCAATCTATGTCACAGAATGACAGAATTCTAGGTACGGGAGGGACCTTAGCCACCATCTAGTCCAACTCATACACCAAAGAAATCCCCTATATAAGAAACCTGACAAATAGTTACTCATACTCAGGCTCTTCCTCAAGGTCTCCAAAGAAAGTGAACCCACAACCTCTCAAAGTAGATCATTCCACTTTGAGACAATTCTAATTTTTAGAAAGCTCCTAAGACTGAGCTTAAATGTGCCTCTGCCAGTTACACCTATTACTCCTGTTTCTGCTCTTTAGGGCCTGACAGAACAACCTTAATCCTTCTTCTACATTCCACAAATACTTGAAGACAGCAATTTTATTTCCCTTTCATCTTCTTTTTAGAAGCTGAACATTCCTAGTTTTTTCAAACAATCCACGTATGGCATGGACTCAAGGACATTCTTCACCTTTCTGGTTATCTGCCACTGAATACTCTAATTCTGAAGAACAAAGTGAGAAATACATTGTCTAAAATAGCTGTGTTTCTTTTTAAAACTTATATGGTAAAATATTTTTAAAGAAAAAGTTTTACTTATTTATATCCTGATACTGGTTGTGTCCAGTATTTCAATTTATTTTATTAATGAGTTAGTATGCCAGAGCACTAACTATTTAAACATTGTCATTAAAAACGCTTTTATATGGGATTAAAACTAACTGATCTACTTATAAGGTGTAATAACGTTTAATATCATTTTTGGACTTTTAATAAGGGCCAAAGCCTGAACTAGTCAACGAGACTGCTTTGTTGTGCTTTAAAAATGCCCTTTCCTGTGTCAGCAACTTCAAAGACCTGTTTATAACAGGATGCCTACAACCAGAGTGGTGCGATTTTTTTTCTTACCTTAAGCAGAGACAGAGGGAAACAGACATCCTGGGATCTTAATTTCCAACTGACTCTACCTTGTTAATTGTCTTGTCTCACTGAATTTACAACTTATACAACTATGAAAATTCCTTTCTCAAGATAAAGTATTATTTAAGCCTAGCCACTCTTACATCAGTAAGACAGAAGTTTCCTTCTGGATCTATTATCATATATCTGCTAGCTTGTGGGGAAGGTGGAAAACTTTTAGTAAATTTTGTTTTGACTTTGGCTAAAATTAGGCCTGAGTCGAATTCATTCAGGTAAGTCCAGGGGTGTTGGTATTTTGGGGTCTCAAGCACCCCAAATCTCAACATATGGTTCCCTGACCCCAACAGAACCACAACTTTGTCCACAGTAACAGCAATATTGTAACCATGATCAACCATGAAACACTTTGACCAAGAAAATGATCTGAGACAGTTCCCAAAGACCCATGATAAAAAATCCTGTCCACCTTCAAAAAGAGAACTGATAAATTCAGAGTGCAGATTGAAGCACACTTTTTTTCACTTCTTTATTTTTTTTATTTTGCTTTTGGTTTTTGCCACATGACTAGTACTGAAATGTGTTTTGTATGACTTCCCATGTATAATTTTATAGACTGTCTTCTCAACAGGTGGGAGAGTGGCAAGAAAAAAGATTTTTTTAAACTTAAATTTTTAAAACAATATTAAAGATAAACCAATGAGGAATTAAAGGGAAGAAATTAGTAGGGTACTACTCTATATGAATTTGGGAATGTGCTCTGAAATACAACTATATTGTCTTCTAATTCAAGTAAAAAACTCAGGAAAAGGGAGACTGACTAGACTTTATTTCTGCCATAATCTCACAAATGAGGGCTAATGGATAGAGACCAAGCCTCTTAGAAGATCTAGAGTTGTATCCTACCTCTGGAACACCCCAGTTGTGACCCTGGGTAAACTGCCTAATCCCCTAAATCTAAATTTGTGTACAGAATATATTTATCAGGAGCTTCTGATGATCATTAAATCATAGGTCTACAAAGAAAAGTAAAGAAAAAACATCTATTTTCATCAGTCCCTAATTTTATGTGAGTAAGCAATGGTCAAGTCCTTAAAATAACCTACATAACGTTCAAAAATAGCCTGTCCAGGATGATTCTTCTGCTTGTGCTGTTTCCATTATAAGTATATTAAAATGAAAGCAAAGAAAGTCTAAATGTACTCTTTGGAGTTTAGACTATGAAAAGGAGCTATTAGGGAACTGAACAGTCAGTAGAAGTTCTAAATATGGTGCAAAACTGGGAAATGAAGGAAACTAGTCAAAATATTTCTGAGAATATAATGATCCTGCATATAAGAGAATAAACATTAAACCAAATGTCTTTTGCTTCCCTTTGTGAATTTACATTCCCAAGAATCATCCTCATACAAAACGCAGCTCAGAAAGTGCATCTAAGTTTTAAGTCACAAATGAACTGATTCTGAATTGGAAACAAGCTTAAATAATATTGGAGTAAGAAGAATGCAATAAACAGCATATCCTCTTCTGTTAAGGAGTGTGTGTGTGTGTGTGTGTGTGTGTGTGTGTGTGTGAATGAAGGAATCAATATGGATATCTAATGTTTTATATTATCTATACTACTACTCCATTTTATTAATAAAGATAATAAGAAGCACAATAATTTTTTTCCTAAATACTTGAATAGAAAAGTCATAGTTACTGATCACCTGCTATGTTCTGATATTCTGAAGTGATGTCTGGAATATAAAATACAACAAAGACTATCTTCAAGGAACTATCAAATCAAGTTTAAAAAACAAAATAAAACAAAACATGCATATGAAAGAGTTAAGAAGAATAATTTAGAGTGGGAGGATGTCTGAGGTCATCCTTCAATTTACAACTGAAGGAACTAAGGTCAAGGCTTGAGATGAAGTTACCCAAGGTCTCACAATTAATAATGAGTCAAGTTATAATTTCAATTCAGATCCTCAAATTCCAAATCTAGTGATCATTCCACCATATGACATAGGCTTTAGAAGTAACAGGAAGTTTGGCTTTGTATAATGAAGAATTTCCTAATATAAGAGTTTTTTTTGTTGGCGTTGAGCAGCTTTTTCAGTTGTGTCTGACTCTTTGTGAGCCCAATTTGGGGTATTGTTGGCAAAGATACCGGACTGGTTTGCCATTTCCTTCTCCAGTTCATTTTTACATTGAGAAACCTGAGGCAAACAGGGCTAAGTGACTTGCCCGGGGTGGGTCACAGAACTAGTAAGTATATGAGACTCCATTCTATCCACTGAGTCCCACAAAAATGGAATGGAATTCTTTAAAAGACAGGGAGTTCCCTATGAAGTTCTTCAAACACAAAGGCCAAGTGATTACTTGTTGAAGACTATAAAAAAAATATAAAGACTATATAAAGTTCTGAGTAATAAAGAATTTCAAGGCACAGGTGGTGTTTTTATTGTTGTTGCCAACAAATGCTGTTGAATCAAATGATTTAGAAGTAAAAGGAAGAAATTAAAAGTGAACAACTCACTAAGAAGAAGGTGTCAGACAACAGGATCTGGATTTCTAGACAGAGTTGTACATAAACAGATTTTAATTCAGTGTAAGGAAAATCTTCCTCATGACTAGAATTCTACAAAAGTCACATGTACTGCCTCAGGAGGTACCAAGTTCTTAATTATCAAAGGTCTTCAAGCCATTACTTAATAACCATTTTTCTGGGATATTTTGCAAGGCTTTTCTGTTTACAGAGGGATTGGATTAGATATACTCTGTAATTCCTTTACTAGCTGAATCTAATGCTTCCTTTGTAGATTTTTTAAAATAATCAATATTTTTCAAAAATTTTGCATATTTGATTTGGTTAGTTTGATTGTCTAATTGTAGAGTGTTTAAAAGGCTAGCTTCTAGAAAAATGTTAGAGGGTAAGTATAAGTAGGATATGCAAAATTTTTATGATTTAAGAACTAACCACTGAGATAATTCAAAGTACTTAATTTAAGATTGATTTTATTACATACAGAGCATTTCTAAGCCCTTATTTAGTAGAGAAATCTCATGATAGAAGAATATAGCTACTGAAAAGTGACCTAAGGTTTCACATAATTCTCAATGAAATATACAATCTATAATTTACTACTCTCAGAACTCTAATAAAAACCACAAAAATAATAAGAGCATTTTTATTTCTCAAAACATTTCTGTTATAAAAAAAATATTGAAGAATAAACCTAAACAAAGAGGTACATTTGCCAGAAGTACAAGATTTACATGAATACTTTAAATAAACACTTATAAGAAGTATCCTCCTTCTAAGTTACTGGCTGAGTGTCCAATAGCAAAGGTCTCATTAAAAGTAAATTCATGGTAAAAAAAAAAAAAAGGATTACATTATTGCTGTGCAATGATTTTAACTAGGAGGTGGCACAGCACGAATTGCAACAAAAGGACCTAGGACCATGAAGCTTGGAGCCACATCAATTAACTTAATGTTATGACCATGATTTTAGGTACTTCTGTGACACTAGTTGAAAACTAATAAATGGAAAGAGATTAAAGTTGTCATGCTTCTACAGTTCCCAAAGTTATAAAAAGTAAAATGACTCCTCACTCTCCATTATGATGGAATAATTTTCATAGGTTAAAGTGGATGATATTGCCCCTTAGGGGGCCCTGGAATGATCCAGGGAGGCGGTAGTAACTTTGGGTGACACAAATTTCAACAAATAACAGGGTTAAAGAAAGTAGATTTCCAGGGGAATTCTGAGTATTTTTTTTAAAGGAGGCAGTAGGCCAAATAAGTTTGGGAACCTCTGATTTAAATCCTTACTTTTCTGAAATGAAGTCAAGTTTAATATTCAATTATTTATAAAATACCTACTATGTAACCCAGAACACAGTAGTGAAAAAGGACATAGTAACCACCTATTGGAAAGAAACTTACCTGTACTGTGGATTCTTTAAGATCTAATCCAAATACATTATGTCGTTTCACTCTAAAGAAGTCAACATCAAGACCATCTTCATCCTCTTCATCTCCATCTAAATTCTGTCTAGAAATCATTTTGCCTTCTGCAGTCTCATTAGTACCTGAAAGAGCCTGAATTTCAAACGTTTTGACTTTTTCTACTTTCTCTTCTCTAGCCTCATCTTCTTCCACTTTTTTCTCTTCACTTTCATTCTCTTCTTTACCAACAGTATTTGCTAGCTTCTCTTTGTCTTCCTCTCCAGGTATATTCTCTCCTTTCTGAAGGATGGACATTTTTTCATTGAAATATGCTCTAAATTCTTCCACTTCATCATTGGTGAGAGAAGAAGCAACAGGTTGCTTTCCATATTTGCTTTCATCATCTGTTTTGCTTATCATTGAATCTTTTGTCATCTGTTTCTGTATTCTCTGAAGAAATCTCACCCGTGGTGCCACAGCAAGACCAAGGGAACTAAATTACAAAAAGAAATTAAAAATCATTAAAAATATTTCAAAGTTGAAGTATTTTTATTATATACTCAGAGAAATTTATACAGAAACAATATGGAAAAGTATTTAAATTTGTTAAAATTACTCAAAAAAAATAATCCTATAACTATAGCTAATAATGATGGCAATATTAGAGATAGTTCAAAATAAAGATTTAACTGATCACCTCTATCTCAACATCCACTCTTAAATTTATCAATATTTTCTTGATAAGGAAAACACAAAGAAATGAAAAAAATGCAAAGTTAAGATTGAGTGAGTCAAGTCACATTTTGTTGATAAGGTTCTACTCAATGATAAATTCTATTCAACTAACTTGTACTGTATTCTGAATACAGAGCAGAAATACTTCTAATTCTGATACAGTGCTTAAAGGAAAGGATATAATGTAAAAAAGGCTAAAATGAACAAAGAACAAGACTTTACACCATTCATTCAACCATACATTCTAAATGGATTTGTGGCCTTAATATTAAGCTCAAACTATAAAAACATTGAAAGATGAGCAGATCATATATCTCTTACAACTATGGACAGGAGATATGTTCTTAAACAAACAAGGAATATAAACAATTACAAAAGATAAACTAGGTCACTTTGATTTCATAAAACTCAAAAGCTTCTGTCTGAATAGACAAAATTAATGTACCCAGGAAAGAGGTCAAGCGGGAAAATTTTCTTAACAAATTTTGCTGTAAAGAATCTGGTATTTATGCATGCATCTATGTATGTGTGTATATACATATATAAACACATATACATATGTATGTATTTGTGTATATGTTCATATTAATATATACATATACATATATATACATACACACACCTACAACCCAATGGCCATTCTCCTCAGTAGTCAAAGGAAACAAATCATTCTCAAAAGAACTGCAAAGGGTTGACAACCACATGAAAGAATGCTCCAAATTACTACTAATAAGAGCAATGAAAACTAACACAATCCTGAAATTTTATCTCATAACCTGGAAATTGGCAAAGATATCAAAATATGAGAATAGTTAAGTATAGGATGGGTTGTGGGAAGATAAGTACACTGTGGGTGAACTATGAATCAGTACAACTACTTTAGAAAGCAATTAAGAATTCTGAAAATAAAGTGATAAAATGTCTCAATCTTTTGAACCAGAGATTCCATTAATGGCCTTATACCATGGATAAAAAGAAAAATTCCTCATTTATAGCAATAGCAACACTTTGCTAAGCAGCACTCAGCAAAGAATTGGAAACAATGAAGACATCTACTGATTACAGAATAGCTAAACATGCTGTGCTACATTAATGCAACGGAATATTACTATACTGTAAGAAATACTGAATGGGATAGGAAAGCACAGAAAAATTTACATGAACTGATACAAAATGAAGTAAGCAAAGTCAAGAAAACAAAATACACAATGACTATCACAATGTAAATGAAAAAGAATAACCACATATAATCAGAGATGCAAATGAAAAATAAATTAAGTTACTACAATTTAAGCATAAAATAAGCTCAGAGAAGCTCTAACTAATTGCCATGGGGTTCTCTGATATGCCATGACCTATATGAACATTGATCACAGCACGCATTTTGACTGCTGGGGTCTTTTCTGACTATTTCAGGATTTTGAAGTATATCCAAAGAAGTCAGAATGTTAGAAAAGTCACATGTAAATTAGCAGGGTATTAACTAGAGCACCATTTTTATTACATATTTCTAAAAGGATCCAAACCCAGTTTGGGAACTCAAATAACTAGGGGACAAACTGATTTACAGATTAAAAGAATGACAAGGCCCAATTTGAAAAACCAGATCTCTCTCTAACCTAAGAAATGAAAGTCTTAGCTTTGTTACTGATAATCAAACTTCTAACAAAAATCTGTCTCTCCACCAACCTAGGTTATTTTTTCTTGAATGCAAATCCCTACCTAAGCACCTGTTTTGTCCTGATTTAAACTTTTTAAGGATAAACAGAAATGAACCATTTGCAAAAATAGCAACCAATTCTCAAGTTTAAGTGATTGAACATTGAGTTGTAAATGAATGTCTCCAAAACCGCATGTTCAGTTCAATGTTATGTCAAAAAAAAAATCACTGAAATATAAGAATCATCAATCTTTAGATGGTAAAGCATAGCAAACTCTACCCTATACAAAGCCAAGTAAACATAAAACTTACCCTGGACCACAAACTTACATTACTTTGTACACAAGTTACTTATTTACACAAGCATAGTAATCAGTCTAATTTTATTTAATGGCTCTGGGAAGACAATGCATTAGGCAAAAAAAAAAAAATTCTGGGAGCACATAGTTCTATAGACTAACACTAGAAGAACATCACTTGGCAGAGGGCAACATTATGTAAGTAGCAACTATATTTGGACTCCATCTATGGGTTCACTTTGTATAATTCCAAATAAACTGGCACACATGCATCTAAAAAAGGAGAGAAGGTACCAGGGAATATGACACAGAAGAAAATCAGAACCTGTGGGTTCAAATCCCATCTCAGATATCCACTGAGACCATGGTCAAGTAATTTAATCTAGGAAAACTGATTTCTTCACTTGTAAAATGGGTACTTACACTGTCTACTTCAAAAGCTTATCATGATGAATGACCTTTAAAAATATTAAAGTTCTAATGAAAGAGTACAGTATCATATTTGCATAGAGAACCAATCTTGAAGCCAGGAAGACAAGGATTCAAGTCCAACCTCTGACTAGCTACGTGACCATTGGCAAGTCAACTAACTTCTCAGTGTTCTAAGCAAAACTAAAGCTGTGAATTGCAAAAAAAAAAAAAAAAAAGAAAAGAAAAGGCACTGGGCCTGCACTGGTAGAAGGAATTTCATCACTGGTAGAAGCTTCCTCACCAGGAAGTTCTCTATAACAATGAAATCACGATCTAATCTATTTTTTCTGAAATGCTAGCAATTGTAAAATTTAAGACAGCCTGCCATCCTATAAGCAAAGCTCTAAGTCTAATCTATTTTTCCACTTTTCCACAGAAACATTATTATAGTGGGGATAAGATCTTGATCAAGGGTCTAATAATCAGGTTGTAACATAAAAGACTCCCATTTAATATAAATGACATGTGATATACTTGTATACAATATAGTTTAATCCTGGAAAATATAAGATCACTTGCAAGCTGTTCATTTCTCAGCTTATTTGCATTTAGGAGAGATACAATCTCAGATTCAAGAAATATAACCTCAAAATTTGAGATTATGTTCTGCCTCTGACATACACTGGCTACATGACCCTGAGCAAATCACTTAACCTCTCAGTGCCCAGGCAATTTCTGAGCTAAGGCTCTAAGTTATAGAAGATACCCATCTGTATAGACAGAGGGAATGTCTTACCAAGAGTTTTTTATATGAACGAAATGATACGATGGGTCCAAAAAATGTCTTACATAAATAAAGTATTTATAAATCAAACATTATGATGCAAGACAAATAACATAAAAGTTCACATATGAAGGATAATCTACTTAAGAACAGAAAGAGGGATTCATGGGGAAAATTAAAGCAAGAGGTCACCTAGATGTTTCTAATCACCAAAGCATATCAGGAAACAAAATAATAGGGAACGTACTTTGAGTACAAACTGCTTAATAGATAAAATAATATAGATAACTCATAGGCAAAAATTATTTATAATATCTCTTTTTGTGGTAGCAAAGATCTGAAAACTAAGTTCCTGTCAATTCGGGAATGGCAGAACAAATTATGATATATAAAGGTAATAGAATATTATTTTGTTATTGCAAAATAACAAGAGAAAGCCAAGACTTTCCTGACTGTTCTATAAAGTGATGCAGAGTGGACTGAGTGAGCAAAACCAGAAAACATTTCTACATTAACAAAACACTGCAAAAAGCAGACAACTTTGAAAGTCTTGAGAATTCTGATCAATGCAATGATCTCAGCATGATTCCACAGTATCAATGATGAAGTATACCTACTCTCCAGGGAGGCTGATAGACTCAAGGTGTAAAATGAGACACCTACATTTGGAGACTCAGTAACGGGGAAATTTGTTTTATTTGACTATACACATTTGGTATAAGCGTCTTTTTCTTCTTTTGGGGGGAGGGGACAGAAGGAAGATATCATTAGGATTTTTAAATGCAAAGAAAAGAAATGAAAAAATGTGAGAGTTACATGTTTAATTTATTATATACTTAAGATAGGAGATATCTGCAGTCTCCTGTATAATTCTTTTTTTCTGTTCTGCTACATATACGGAAGTGTTCATTTTATTTGGTATTAAGTTCAGGATTAAAAAACTATCAAAATAAAATAATATGGGCATAAGCTGCAGAGTACTTAGAATGAAACTGTTTTAACTTGTATGTTAACCATACTCCAAAATAGTACTGTAGTGGTCTGTAATTTCTGCTACCTTAATTTTGAGAAAACAAGAACAAGTAATTAAGACATGACAGTGTTCTGGACCATACCAATAGCTATGCAAACTAAACACATGACAGGCAGTAATAAATATTTTGGGATAGTTAAATGTTGCATATGGTCCACGATCTCAAGAAAATTATGGTTTAAGGAGAAATAACTAAGGTGGGATAAAGCCATTACAAAACAATTAAGCACTATACTGTGTTACATTTAGGACAACAGCAAATGGAACAATCATATGGGTTAATGTAGTCAAAGAAGGCTTGTGGACAAAATAGAATGTGAAAAAGCTTAAAGAAAATGTAGGAATCACTCAAAAACCATATGCTGTTAGAGCTAAGGGGCTCTAGAAAACTAGTAGTACAATCTCCTTCCTTTCCCTCCACCCCTTTTAAAGATGAGGAAACCAAGATAAAATTAAATGACCTGCATCAGATCACATGGCTACTTGATGACAAAGTAAGGTGTAGACTCTAGGTTTCCTGACTCCCAGTCAGTCTATTCCTCTTTTCCCTACATTGTCCACTGCACTGCCTAGTGAGAAAGCATGAGTTAACAAAAAAAGAAAGAAACATAGGAGTAATGCTATACTTTATATTGAAAAAGCATGTTATGTATATCTTCCTGATATTGACCTGTAATTTTCTACCTGGACATATTACTTAGTTTAAGCTTTCACAAAGAAAGCTGCTGCCTTCTGAAAAGATTCTGGTGGTCAAGCCTCTCTGGGCAGTGGTCAAGCTCTGATGCATGGGCCTCCATAATTCTGGCACCTTTTCCCTTCAAAACCCCAAAATAGCACTTCTGCAAAATTTTCCTACCTAGCAGACCCTACACCCAATAGGTATGTAGGGCAGCATTCTGCTTAACTTTTTTAATAACTGTTTTAATAACACTATCTCCCTATTTGAATGCTTCAAATTGAAGGCTGCATGGTGTAATAGTAGAAGCTCTAAAGAACTAGGTTCTCTGGTTCTTACATTAGTGTAATATGGCAATGTCTACACTTATTTTAAAAAAGCAATTTGGTAGAAGGACTCATGTTTCAAGTAATGTGTACATTGGATGATCACTGAAATCACTCTAGGATTCTATGAATGTGGAAAAACAAATAAATCAGTACATACAACCAGGATGTTTAAGTGGAAAGTGCGAAGATATTAAAGACAAAAGTGATTGGTTTTTTGTTTTTTGGGGGGTTTTTTTGGCCTTTTGTTTGTTTAATTCTTGTCTTTAAAGGCAGGCTACAGTACCCCAAGCCCTGTTCTAGGTACTTGGAGGGGAGGGGCATTGGAGTTGGTCTACAAAACCCAGTCCATGCCCTCAGAGCTTACAAACTAGCTGAGGAGACTGAGTCAGCCTCAAATCTCCACCAGGCAAAAGGAAGTCAGCATAGCCTACAAAACCACCTGTAAGGACTGGGGTACCCAGTGCTGAAGCAGGTAACCTCGGGTGGGTCTGGGCTAAGGCCAAGAGCCTCACCCCCTGCTACAGCCATAGACCAAAAGGCCCTGTTGCTGTCAACCTGACTAAAGGGCACACGAGCCCTTCCCTGGAATGCCCATATCCCTCCCTCCAAAGCATCCTGGAAAAGGGGAGGTGAGTTGAGAGATATTCCTAGCTATATCCCCTCAGCTGGGTGACTGCAGAAGTCCTTTCTTCAGCAGTGACGTAAGGTAGCTGCTTCATCCTGGTAGGTCCAGGAGGCCAGCAACACTTTGGCCTGGATCCTCTGAGTGGGCAGTGGTCTGGAGAAGGATGGACTCCACCATGACCAAGCAGGTACTGGACCAAATGAGCTTTCAGAACACGCTTCAGGTGGCTATAGACATGCAGCAAAGTCTCCTAACCTTTGCATGTGTCATGGATGTGCACATGGCATGTGAAGCAAAGCTGGTGTTCATCCAGGTCCAGCTCCTTGAAGGACTGCTCAGAGGACACCAGTCAGAAATTACGGTCCTTCATGATGAGAGTGCTGTGCATCAGCTTGGGCCTCTTTGCATCAGGGAGTAGTCCCAGGGCCATCTTCCTCTTGAGCAGGCCTAGCAAGATGCCCACGGGGATGTTGAGGTGGGTGAGCAGGATGACCTTCTCTCCATTGGCTGACATGTACCAATTCACATGGAATTCCTGCTCAATCTGTTTCAAGAACTCCATCTTCTTGGCTTCCCCATGAACAAGCAGCACGTTGTCTGGCTCAGCCTGGGGGACCAGCTGCATGATGTCCTTGGCATCAGCATGGGCACTGAAGGACATGTACTTCACCTGTATCTTCACCTCTATCCCCATGCCCAGCTTCTGCTGCCCCCTCAGGATCTTGTGGCCCATGGTCCCTTGCACTCAGTAGCATGAGACCATGTTCTTCTCATTCCCAGCCCATTTCCTGAAGATCTGCAGGGACTGCCCAGCGTGCAACATGGCTGGAGTTGTAAAGACAACTATTGATCCAGGGCTATTGGCAAAAGCTTGGTCAAAAGCCTTCATGTGTTTGAACTCAAACACGTTTCTCTGCACAAATGTTTTCTAGATCTTCTGAATGGTCCAGTTGATAAAGAGCTTGTGGTAGTGATTGGCCTTCTCAGTCAGACCTCTAGAGAAGCAGATAGTGGCTTTCAGGTTCATCCTTTCCTAAAACGTTTTCAGCAAGATGCAGAGCTCCTGAGCTTGGCCCACAGCAAATACTAGGATAAGGACCTTTCCACCCCTCTCCATGGTATCATGGACTTTCTTCAGGAAATCCCTCTCTTGGCAGCACTTGGAGTCTTGGATGGTCACTGTGTAAATGGACTCAGTGATGAGCAGGTTGGGGTGATACTTACTGATCCAGGCAGCCCTTAAGTGCCTGTCTGGAGTCACGTTTTAATCACCTGTGTAAACTGCAGATTCAGAGCCAACTTTGATCTGGAACATGGCAGCACCCAGCACAAGTCCCACATAGTAAGCCTTGATTTCCAGCTCATTGTACACCTGGACAGTCTGGTAGAGGTAGACAGTCTTCTGAGGTAGACTTTCTTCAAGCAATCCTTGTTTATCTGTGAAATAAAGAAGTTGGTTTCGCCCTTCTTATCCAGTAATCTTCCGGTAGTCCTCCAGAAGAATGAGGCAGATAGCCTTGGTAGGATGTCATGTAGATGGATCCATCATAGCCCACCATCTCACTGAAGTAACGCAAGGCCCCACAATGGTCCAAGTCAAAGTAGCTGATAATGACGCATTCCAGAAAGTCAGTCAACCTTCCATTCTGGGTAATGTAAGATAAATCTGAAAAGCGTCTATCATCATTGGAGCCCATCTACATCCCACAATCCAATATGACATTCTTGCCTGCAATGGAGACAAGGATGCAGCTGTGACCCACTTCCTGACCAGCCCTCAAGAGAGTGACTTTAATCTCTGGCATCTCTAGTGGTCAAGTTCTCAGTACTTCATCAGGCTAGATTCATAGAGCAGTACTTACAAAGTACGGATTCCTGACATCACACAGGTACCACTGGTCTGGATGTCATAATTTCTCAGCTATTTACAAGACAAGCCGCACAAGCTTCCATACTCATAGCGAGTCCTGGGTGTTGTTTTTTTAAACACCTCTTGTCTTAATAAAAACAGTTCTCTCCAAAGTTATTAATGATCTCTGAGTTACCAAATCCAATGGCCTTTTCTCAATCCTCATTCTTCTTGACCTCTCTTGGCTGTTAACACTATTGCTCACTCTCTCCTGCATTATATTCTATTGTCTCTACATTTCCAGGACACCACTCTCTTCTGGGTTTTCTACTTACCTATCTTCTCTGTTTCCACTCCTAAATCCTCATCCAGATCACACCCTCAAACTATAGAGGTTTTTACACAGAGTTTTGTCCTGGACCCTCTTCTGTACTACTTTACTTGGTGAACTCATCAGCTCCCATCGATTAAATTACCACCTCTATGCTGATGATTCTCTGCACTAACCTCTGCTGAGCTCCATTTTCACATCTCCAAATGCCTTTCAAATATCTCAAAATGGATGTCCAATAGAAACAGAACTCATTTTCTTTCCTTCTAAACCTCCATTCCTCCTATCTTCAATAGAGGGCAATATCATCCTCCTGGTCCTTCAGGCTTACAACTTAGGAATCATCCTGGATTCCTCACTATCTCTCACCTCCCCATGTCCAAGCTATTGAAAAGACTTGTCAATACCAACTTTGAAATAACTCTAGAAAACTCTCCCTTCTCTCCTTTGACACTGCCAGCACTCTGGTACAGGCCCCATCACCTCAAACCTGGACTACTGCAATAGCCTGAAGATGAGTCTGCCTGCTTCAAATCTCACTTGACTCCAATCCTCAGTCAATGATGTGATTTTCAGAAAAGCACAGGTTGAGAACCTCAAATACACTCCCCTCATTCAAACTTCAATGGCTTCCTACTGCCTCCTGAAGAAAATACAAAATGCTCTATTTGGCATTCAAAGTTCTTCATAACCCAACTGTCTCCTACCTTTCCAGTGTTCTAATACCTTCTTCTTTGACAAATTCTCTTCATTCCAGAAACACTGAAACACTGGTCTCCCTGTTTTGCCACAAACAAGACACTCTATCTCCCAGCTCCAGGCATTCTCTCACGCTGTGCTTTGACTGGTATACTCTCCCTCCTCCACTCCAACAACTGATCTCCCTAACTTCCTTTAAACCTCAAGTAAAATCCCATCTTGTACTAGAAGCCTTCCCCAACTCCACCTAATTCTAGTACCTTCCTTCTGTTAATTATTTCTTTTATGTATGTATGTATGTATGTATGTATATATATATATATGTATACACACACACGGAAGCATGTATATGTATGCGTGCGTGTGTGTGTGTGTGTGTGTGTGTGTGTGTGTGCAGCTGGATGTGTAGCTTGCAGACTCTTCCCTATTAGAATGTAAGCTCCCTGAGGTAAGAGACCATCTTTTCCCTCTTTTTTGCATTCTTCAGCATTTAGTACAATGCAAGGCACATAGTAGGTTTAATAAATGTTTGTTGATTGATGTAATGATATCTTAACTCAGATATCAAACTGATAACTGAATTAAAAGATAAGTATATATTTTCTATTTCCTGTCTGTTAAAAGAAGGGTCCGGGGGGTAGAGCCAAGATGGCGGAGTAGAAAGACTCACATATGCTAGCTCTAAACGCACAGCCCATAATCATCTATAAAAAGAACTCCCAACAAATTCTGGAACAGTAGAAGTCCCGCAGTAATGGAGAGTAGGAGATTTCTGTTCCAGAGAGCCCTGAAAAACCGATCCCAAAGGTCCGTTGCGCACTGGACGGAAGAGGAGCCCTGCCCTGCCCTGGCCGTGTGGTATAGAGAGGAGTGAGCAGATCCGAGCAGGCTTCAGGGACGGAATCTCTAGCGCCTGCGAAGGTCCCTCCACCCACAAACACACAGGTCAGTGAGAGACACTTCTGGACGGGCTGAGAGGGGAACGGGTTGTCTCCATGACTCGGACCCCCTCAGGAGGCAGCAGCAGAGGCAGGAGGTGGCCAGAGGCTCCCGGAGCAGGCGGGAGCTCGGCAGCAGCTCCATTACGGAAAGTCTCTGCATAAACCCCCTGAGGGAACTGAGCCTGGGAGGTGCCCCTGGCCCCACCTGAGCACCAAAACTTAACCTCTCACTGAATAGCAGCCAGGCCTGCTGCCGAAAGTCCTGAGGCAGAGGAGCAGCACTTGAATCTCAGACAAAAAGCACTAGCTGGGCAGATCTATGCAGGGGTGGAGAGGAATCTTGGAAGTCAAGTAACTGGCTGGGAAAATGCCCAGAAAAGGGGAAAAAAAATAAGACCATAGAAGGTTACTTTCTTGGTGACCAGATGATTCCGCCCTTCCTCTCTGATGAAGAAGAACAATGTTTACCATCAGGTAAAGACATAGGAGTCAAGGCCTCTGTATCCCAAAC
>CM053771.1:118460763-118487917 GCA_028658325.1 Potorous gilbertii
GGGGAGAAAATTTTGGAACCCAAAATTTTGTGAAAATGAATGTAAAAAGTTAAATAAATAAATTTATATTTTTAAAAAAAAGGGTCCAAAATCTACCTAATTCCCCTACTCAATCTTAAATATATGGATAGGCACCAGAGAATTGGAAAGGATTCACATATGGTGGATAGAGTCACAGAAATGGTAAATACAAGCTATTGTCTTCCCCAAAACAGCCTGGCTGAAGACTCATTTTAGAACAAATCTGTAGTATGCTTTTTTTTAATAGCAATTCTTAATCGTAAATTTTGTTATAAACCAAATAACAAAAAAGAATAATCCTTGTTTTCACTTTTACTGGCAATTGAACTAGAGCTTACGCTTACAAGAGCTGTTTTCTTAGGCAAGAGCTAACAGCTTTCACAAGGTTCACAATGTTGCTCACAAAAGCTGGCAGTAAGCACCTTAAAATCCCGTCAGCATGAATGCTACCAAAAAATATCTCTAACTCCACTAAATGGTTTTTGGATAATGGAAAAGGTTATATGAAAAGTTGTGGGGAAACAGAGGCAGGGAAGGAGAAGAGAAACAAAGCATTCTTGCTTATTAATATTTAATCATGTGAAGAAATTCAAGAACTAGGAGAGCATAAGCAGGATGGAATAAATAAGGGAAAAATGGAAATGACACTGTCATACAATTACACTATAGATCACTGGGACAGAAGAAACAAAGAGCTGAGGAAACATCATAAGCCTACTACCAAAATATGACAGGGTTAGCGACAGGAATTTCAATGATATAGGCATCTGCTATAAGGCCCTCTGTGTCCCTCTCCCTTACTAAAAGGATAGTAAATAAATTTTTGGCTTGTCTCAATAATTCATTTTTCGAAAAGTGGAGAAAACAACAAGGGAAATTGCTATTTTTGGATTTGATTCTGGCCAAGAAGCAGAAAATGACTGCTAAGCTAGAAATGCTGGAAACCACAGATAGAAGTCAAGTTATTGTTGTGTTCCATCGTTTTCAATCACGTCTGATTCTTTATGACCCTGTTTTTCCAGGCAAAGATATTGGAAGTGATCTGCCATTTGCCAGCTCATTTTACAGATGAGGAAAATAAGACAAACAGGGTTAAGAGATTTGCCAAGATTACCAAATGTCTGAAGCCAGAAATTGAACTCAGGAGAATGAGTCTTCCCAATTCCAGGCTTGGCACTCTATCCACTGCACCACCCAGCTATCCATAGAAATCAAGACTCAGTCCTAAGATTAGTTAAGAAACAAAATGAGAAAGGCTTAGTTAATTTAGAGACATCATATCTAAATGGTCCACATAAAGGATAGATAGGCCCATTCTAACACTAAAAGTAAAGTCCCTAAATTTTAGGCTCAAAATAAAAAAAAAAGTTTTCCTAATAATTACAGCCATTCTATTGTGGAATGGGATGCCTTGGCATGAAGATATCAAGCAGAAACTGGATGACTATTTGTTTGGAATATCATAGAAATGATTCTTGTATAAAAGTATAGGTAATACTTTTTACATATATACATATATACATACGTGTGTATACATTACATTATAGATATATACCACACACACACACATATATATATACACATGAATATGTGTATATGTACACACATACATGCACAGTCTATGTATTCCTTTTCAGTTATGCAATTCTTTGATCTACTGTATGGTTACAGGAAGAAAAAGAATCAGGCAGTCTAGATCCACAACAGCCATAATGCTCAATTCCGATTATACCCTTGTTGCTGAAGTATCCTTTTATTCCTATCTTTTAGCTTCTCCAATACATCTCCCAAGGCAACTCTTCTAACACCCGAACTAATCCAGTCTCCATGGCCCATACACAGTGAAGTGGAAGGTAAGAATGACCCGTCTCCCCCATTCTCATTGCTTTTACTCTAATCTAAACTCCCATTAGTACTGACCTAGCCTACATAAATATTCTCTTTATCCTTCTCTAATCTATTACTACTACAACTGCCAAAACAAAGTGCAAACATGCAACCATATTAGTCTGGCATACAAAGTATTTCACAACAAAGGTCCTAACAGTTGGAGACAGCAGCATGCAATGACAAGAACAATGGATTTAGATTAAAAAGTCCCAACTTTCTCTAGCTCTATCACTTGCTGCCATGTGGCCATGGGCAAATCACTCCAAACCCCAAGTCTCATTTTTCTCACATATAAAATGAGGACTCTGAGGTCTATGACCTCTATGGTCCCATTCAGCTCTAAATTCTATGATCTCATAAGCAAACAGCTTCAGAACAAGGAGTCACCAATTAGGGAACAGAAAAGCCCCCCCCCCCACTTCAATTGAGTGTACTCCTACAAAGCACTGGAAAGACATCCCAAAGGAAACAAGCAGGTCTTCACTTTAATGAATTAAAAAAAGCTGCAGGGAGTGGAGCCTGAAGTAACCCAGAATACCAATGGGTCCGAGAAGAGTAAGGACTTATAGATAAAATTGGTCAGTTTTAGAAAATAGTGGGTAACTCAATTGAGTTTGTTGACCAATGAGCAAAAGATGCAGAAAATGAGAGGATGAAGGCAGGTAGTGGAGATATCAATTCCTTAAATTCACAGAAAAGGAAGACACAACCACAACTATTCTAAGCTCTGTAAGCAAAAAAGAAAATGTAATTATGAAAGTAGTGACTAAATATGAGGTTTCAAGTAGAAGCTGAACAATATAAATTTGCTGAACAACTGATTTTACAGCACATGCAGCAGAATGCTGCTACAGATGTACATATATATAAATATAACTTAGAATTATAATAAGCTTTTTTTAAGAGGAAATAAACCTTGTCAGAACCCTTCCCACATCCTACCTTCCCTTTTACTATAAAGTACAATGTTATCCTCCCAAATCCCTAAGACTCAAAACCTGTTTAGCACCCTTGACTCCTCACCATCTCTCATCCCTCCCCTCCAAATCCAATCTCATGCCTGCTGATTTCACCTGTGCAACATCTTTCAAGTACGTCCTTCTCTGACACTGACACCAATATGGTGCAGAACGTCGTCACCTCACACCTAGACTACTTCAACAGCCTGCTGATGGGTCTACTTGTCTCAAACCTCTCCCAACTTCAATTCATCTCTTTAGCCATCACGGTGAGCTTCTGAAATGGCAGCTATATCACTCTATTACTAAAGAAACTACAGGGGCTCCTCTATTGCCTCCAGAGGAAAATACAAAATCCTTCATTTGGCATTCAAAGTCCTTCATAACTTAGACCCTCTCTACCTTTCCAGTCCTCTTACATCTAAATCTCCAACATGTACTCTTCAATTCAGTGACACTGGCCTCTGGCCCCTCCTCATTTCTATGTACTAGCTTCCCTGGTTTCCTTTAAGTCCCAACTAAAATTTCATCATTAACAGAAAGCCTTTTTCAATCCCTCTTAATTCTAGTGCCTTCCCTGTATTAATTACGTATCCTTACACTGTTTGTACATATTTGTTTGCTTGTTGTCTCCCCCATTAGACCTCCTCAAAGGCAGGGACTGTCTTTTGCTTTTTTTTATACAGTGTCTTCCAGTGCTTAGTATGGTGTCCAGCACATTGTAGGTGCTTAAAAGATCTTACTGACTGACTGCATACTAGTTACATTGTACTTTATATTTCATTTATTTTTGTTCTCTCACACACATTTCCCCTATGCTCCAACTCCACCACTGGATTTCAAGTTACACAAAAGAAAATGACATTTTTCAACATTTTATTTGGGAAACAATGAAAAGCTTCTTCTCAATGCAAAAGCCCATCTTCAAAATGAATCTTGTTACAGTGATGATTTATCAGTTTGAATCTTAGAGTATCATAATTGCTCAGGAACATAAATTGATGTACGGTACGTATATTTAAGCTGAAACACTGATGACCCATAAGCAGTAATGGGCATGAAGGATATTACTAATGAATGTACAATTGCTAGATGAGGTATATACTCCAAAGAGGTCAAAGACAGAAAGATCCTACCAAAATATTTACAGCAGCATGTTTTTCAGGGCAAGAAATTAGAAACCAAGTAGATGCCCACAAAATCTGGTATGGCTAAACAAATCACATTATGTGACTATAACTGAATACCAATGTGCCATGCCAAAACAAATAAGAGGAATTCAGAAAACTTAAACATTTACATGAACTGAAGAACAAAGGAATTAGAACCAGAAAAAAATCAGTTAAAATAACATAAATGAAAACAATAAAAAGCAACTAATCTCAGACTGACTGCAAAAATCAATTTTAGTTCTGTTAAATAGCTGAAAAAATTCACTTTCAGACTATCAGTAAAGAGTAGTAAACTATGGATATATAATATTGCATATGTTGTCATGGAATCATAGATGTAGAGCTGAAAAGGTACCTCAGAGATCATTCAGTCCAACTCCTCTAGCCCCAGAAAACTGAAGACCAACATGTCACAGAGAACTTTACCACAAAAAGACAACCATGATCTCAACCTAGGGAGAGGATGTAAAGTAAAAGGCAGCCCTGGTGCCTGTCATGTTGGGATAAAGGGAGTAGGACATATAATGCCAAATCACACAGGTCCATCTGTTACAGTACGCCTATGAACTCTCCAATGACAAGATAACTAAAGATTGCCTCCTTCTCTCCTCCAGAATTTGAGAAAAATTTAGCAGTACTTAGTAATAGCCATGGAGTACCATGGTTCCCCATGAATCTATTCTTAAGTCTCCCTGGGATTTGGTGAGAGATAGAGGGCCATAATCATGTCTTTGTTGGGGGACAGAAGTAGAGGCAATGGGGTGGAGCCAAAATGGTGGAGTAGAAAGATACACATATACTAGCTCTTTCCCCCACAGCCCATAAAATACCTGTAAAGAAAGACTCTCAACAAATTCTAGAGCAGCAGAAGCCACAGAACAACAGAGTAGAGGAGATTTCCATCCCAGGGTGACCCAAAAGGCTGACAGGAAACGTATGTCACACTGGACACAGTGCAGAGCCTAGCCCAGCTCTGGCCGTGCAGAAGGGCTCTGGGAGGGGGAGGAGAGCAGACCTGGGGGCAGAATCCCCACAGTAGCCATGGTTCCCAGATCCCTCAACCTACAGGCACCAAAGGTCAGTGACAGGATTTTTTCAACTGGCCCAGAAGGGAGAAGGGCCTTCCCATAGCTCCTGCCTCAGGTGGTGGCCACAGAGGCCTCACGACAGCAACAGCTTCCACAGTAGCCCCTAACAGCAGCCCACATCCATTGCTGGAGCGTAAAGCCCCTGGGGGCACTAAGCAGCTGATTTTTGCCTCAGCCCTGTGTAGAGGCCCTGCCCCCACCTAATACTCTTGGGGAATTTGAGCAGCTGATCTTTATCTCACACTGAATGGTGGCCCTGCCCCTTCAGCTTATATGAATCTCAATACCCAGTACTGGCATGGCAGAAGTGGAGGCCAGGTAGTTGTGAAGAGGAAACTCTATTACTCAGATTCTGGGCACAAAAATGTCTGCTTGCTCCCAGACCAGTGAACACACTTGAATGCACCACTATGGAGGAACTGAGATCTTACAGACCCCAAGAGTATACCCTACTCTTGACAAAGGACCCAAAAGTCAAGTAACTGGTTGAGAAAATGCCCAAAAAAAACGAGGAAAAAAATAAGACTATAGAAGGTTACTTTCTTGGTGAACAGATATCTCCTCCCATCCTTTCAGATGAGGAAGGGCAATGCTTACCATTAGGGAAAGACATAAAAGTCAAAGGTTCTGTAACCCAAACATCCAAAATAAATATTCAATGGTCTCAGGCCATGGAAGAGCTCAAAAAGGATTTTGAAAATCAAGTAAGAGAGGTGGAGGAAAAACTGGGAAGAGAAATGAGAGAGATGCAAGAAAAGCATGAAAAGCAGGTCAACAACTTGCTAAAGGAGACTAAAAAAATGCTGAAGAAAATAACACCTGGAAAAATAGGCTAACTCAATTGGCAAAAGAGGTTCAAAAAGTTCTTTAAAAATTAGAATGGAACAGATGGAGGCTAATGACTTTCTGAGAAACGAGGAAACCACAAAACAAAACCAAAAGAATGAAAAAATGGAAGAGAATGTGAACTATCTCATTGGAAAAAACAACTGACCTGGAAAAAAGATCCAGGAGAGACAGTTTAAAAATTGTAGGACTACCTGAAAGCCATGACCAAAAGAAGAGCCCAGACATTATGTTTCATGAAATTATCAAGGAAAATTGCCCTGATCTTCTAGAACCAGGGGGCAAAATAAATATTGAAAGAATCCATCAATCCTAAATGAGATCCAAAAAGAGAAACTCCTAGGAACATTGCAGTCAAATTCCAAAGTTCCCAGGTCAAGGACAAAATATTGCAAGCAAGCCAGAAGAAACAATTTGAGTATTGTGGAAATACAATCAGGATAACATAAGATCTAGCAGCTTCAACATTAAGGGATCAAAGGGCATGGAATATGATATTCCAGAAGTCAAAGGAACTAGGACTAACACCAAGAATCACCTACCCAGCAAAACTGAGTATTGTACTTCATGGGAAAAAGTAGTCTTTCAATGAAATAGAGGACTTTCAAGCATTCTTGAGGAAAAGACCACAGCTGAAAAGAAAATTTGACCTTCAAACACAAGAATCAAGAGAAGCATGAAAAGGTAAACAGGAAAGAGAAATCGTAAGGGACTTACTAAAGTTGAATTGTTTAAATTCCTACATGGAAACACAATATTTCTAACTGGAAACTTTTTTCAGTATCTGGATAGTTGGTGAGATCACACACACACACACATACACACACACACACACACACACACACACACACACACACACACGGTGAACAGAATATGATGGGATCATATCTTTAAAAAAATTAAATTAAGTGGTGAGAGAGAAATATGTTGGGAGGAGAAAGGGAGAAATGGAATGGGGCAAATTACCTCTCATAAAAGAAGCAAGTAAATGACTTTTCAGTGGAGGGACAAAGTGGGGAGGCAAGAGAAAAAACATGAAGCTTGCCCTTATCACATTCAACTAAAGGAAGGAATAAAATGCATATTCACTTTGGTATGCAAACCTATCTTAAAGAACAGGAAAGTGGAAGAGAAGGGGATAGGCAGGGTGGGGGGATGACAGAAGGGAGGGCAATGGGAGGAGGAAGCAATTAGAAGTCAACACACTTGGGGAGGGACAAAGTCAAAAGAGACAATAGAAGAAATAGGGGGCAGGACAGGACAGAGGGAAATATAGTTAGTCTTACACAACATGACTATTATGGAAGTCATTTGCAAAACTTCACAGATATGACCTATATTGAATTCCTTGCCTTCCCAAAGGGGATGGGTAGAGAGGGAGGAATGAAGAGAAGTTGGAACTCAAAGGTTTAGGAACAACTGTAGAGTATTGTTCTTGCAACTAGAAAATAAGAAATACAGGTAATGGGGTATAGAAAGTTATCTTGCCCTACAGGACAAAGGAGAAGATGGGGATAAGGGAAGGGAGGGATGTTAGAAGGGAGGGAAGACTGGTGATAGGGGTAATTGAATTCTTAGTATTTTGGGGTGGAGGAGGGGAGAAAATTTGGAACCTAAAATTTTGTGGAATGTTAAAAACTTAAATAAAATTTAAAAAAAAAAAAGTAGAGGCAAGCAACCTTCCTCATGTGATACCCAAAGGGACTATGAATATAATACTATTATGGGAACTGGTTTCCAATATCTATGATATCCAGGAATGGATGTGCCTACATGGAAGACCACAACAGACCTGAAGGTAAGTGGTCCCTATTATAAGGAAATAATAAAGTATAACTGTTTTTGTTGCTGTTGTCATTGTTATATCCAGAAATGAATGTGGTATGTAAAAAAGGCATCGATTAAAGAAAAATAAGTGTATAAATGGAAAAGGAGATGGACTGGTCATAGGACTTAGTCAAGGACAGCCCCAAAACCCCTCTGGTAGCCCTCACATCTAAGAAAAGATCTAAAGATTCTCCTTCACACTGGGTGCATCTTCTGGTGAGGATCTATGGGAGAACAGAAACAAGAGTCACCAAGAATGAGCAGGCACAGATGGTTAAGCCGTCAAAGGCACCACCAGAAGAGCCACATAACTAAGAATACAGATCTGCTATGTACAAATAGCAATCAGGGCTCTGCACATAAACAGGCACTCTATAAATATATGCAGCATTGGATTAATGGTCCACAATGGCATCTTAGTCCCATAAATACTTACAGGGCATATTCAGGTAGAAGCAACTTGTTCACATCAAACACTTCTTTATTCTTCATTAGATATACCGAACGCAGGTAGGACACAAAACACTGTAACGAGAATTTTTAAAGTATTATACATAGACAAATGGGAAAATAATAGAAATTTAAAATCAAGCCAAGTGGACACATTGAATACAGTGATGGGTAACCACAGTAAAGTACTTTAAGGTTTGCAAAGCACTTCACAAATATTATCTCATTTAATCCTCACAACAATTCTATTAGATGATATCATTATCCCCATATTAAAGATTAGCAAACTGGAGCAAGGGTTAATTGACTTGCCCAGTGGAGCTGGTAAATGTCTGAAACAGGGTCTGAACTCTAATCTTCTTGACTCCAAGTATAGTACTCTTACTAGTCTCTGTTCCATCTATCTGTCTCAAATAATCTTGCATTTACTTATTGGCATAAATGTTGTATTCTCTAACAAAATACAATGCCCTCAAGGGCAGAAACTATTGTATTTGTTCCAGGAATAATTCTTTCTATTAAGTGCAGAGGAGGCACTTAATAGAGAAGTCTGAAATGAATAATTCCTGTTCATTGAAAGCTAACAATCTAAACCTTGGAACCTTGTTAAGATAATACTGATAAGCAGCTGAGCAAGTAAGTTATTAATATCATATTTAATTTTCCTATTTCCCCTTCCTCCTCCATTCTCTCTGTATTTTTCTTCTCATGCCTCATACTTAATCCTGTCTTCAAACTAATCTCTACTGCATTTTTCTTGCTCAAGAGTTATTTCCATTTCTTCACAGCCTCAAAAAAATCGAGAATTTGGTGATCATTTTTTCCCCTGCAATTGTTCACTGGGACCGATGCTAGCTGCTTACCAGTTCTGCTCTACCAAGGTTGTAATCAAAAGCTAGAAAATCATTTCTAGGAAACTAGAAAACTTGCTACAGGTGGCGACATTTCAATATTCCTCTTGCTCACACCTGTCACCCCAATAAACAAAATCATTTATTTCAGTGTGCCATACTATACCTTTTTTCTTCTGGTAGACTTATTTGTTGAATGCAGAGCCTAATGCAGCAGCACTTTTCTGATACTCTATGTTTGTTGATTCACTAATGAATAGCCTCCTAGGCAGCAAATTTTGCCCAGCTCAAAAACTATATGGCTTTTTAGTTTTTTTAAATGTATGCTTGAGTCCATTTATTTCATTAAAAATAATTTTTCATGCTATTCCCAAACCTCCAAAATAAATTTAACTCCCAGTTTGATATATGCTTACTAGATAAATCTCACAGATAGTGATAAATGTAAACTCTATAAATATCATATTTATCTATTCAAAGGCTTTTTACTTGTATTTAAACTAAGTGCACAGAACTCAATAAATTTCAATTTTGAACTTTCTGACACTAAGAATTAAAAAGTGGAAATCTACCCAAATTTCAAAATTTTGTTCTTCTGTTCAATCTGGTGATTAGCTGTTTTTTTTCTTTTCATGGTATTTTTCAACATGATTATATCTTTTCCTTTACTAAGTCCCAACATTATGAGGCTATACTGCAAGACTCGTGACTTCACTAATGTAGGGAACTCCCAGTGTGGGAACTTCTACTGAAGCAGATTTGCAACTTATAAAGCCTTAAACTTTGAGAAATACCTAGAATACTAAGCAGTAAAGTTCACAGTATGTGTCTGACTCCAAAGTCAGCTCTTGACCCCTACTGCCACGTTGCATCTCTACAAAACTTCATACAGAAGCTAAAATCTTCTTATAAGAAAAATATTCATTAAAGAAGTGCTCACATATAAAATATAGACGAGTCACTTAAACTCTCTGAGTCTCAGTTTTTCATCTCTAAAAATGAAGATGGACTAGATGATTTCTAAGATCCTTCCAGATCTAAATCTATAATCGTATTATCCTAATGCCTACACAAACAGCCCTAACCACTTAAAAACAGCATCTCTTCACCAGTACTATTTCTACCCATACTGTCAAAGTCCTTTTTTGGTTAATTTCGGCTGACTGCCCAGAGGGTGCATAAAAGAGAATGATCTGAATATCAAAGGATGTGATATTGCTCTTTTGTACGGTTTTGTCTGAAAAATTACACCTCTACCCCAAAAATGTGTTTGTCCTTCGTTGCCAAAGAAGACCACACCATCAGAGAAATGATGACATAACTTGCACTTGACTTATTTTGCCAGAGGGAGGGCTATATCCAAAAAATAACAATAGCCAAAGGTATACAATACTGGAAAGTTTGCAAAGTGCTTTACAAATATTATTTTATCCTTATAACAACTTTCAAGGGTAGGGTATCCCTATTTTACAACTGAGGAAACTAAAGCAAAAGAGGTTAGAGGATTTGTCTAGGGTCATAGAGCTAGTTAAGTGTCTAAGGCTAAATTTTAACTCAGATCACCCTGACCCCAAGGCTGGTATTCTTTTCCAATGACACCTAGGTGTCTCTAATTGCCAGAATTTAATAGTGCTGTAGGATTTGTAAAAGCACCTTACATGTAATGACTCATTCTAAAAGGACATGACTTCCAAATTTTCTAAAAAAAAAAAAAAAAAAGTTTAATTACAATATAACCTAAGTAAAACAAATTTTTCATGACTTTATTTCACTTTTCAAGATAAAATCCCACACTTTTTATTCATGATTCTCACATGAATTCATATATAAAGTATTTTTGTGAACCTTAATAGTGTTATTATTATGGAACATTAGTCTGCCATTTTAAATGTGTTGTTCAGTTATTCAATCAAGTCCTGACTCTTCGTATTGTCAATGGGAGTTTCTTAGCAAAGACACTGGAGTGATTTGCCATTTCCTTCTCCAGTGGATTAAGGCAAACAGAGGTTAAGTGGCATGCCCAGCACCACATAGCAAGTAAGCATCTGAAGTCATATTTGAACTCAGGTCTTCCTGACTCCAGGCCCAGTATTCCCACTAAGCCACCTGGCTGCTTCCTATTTTAAGTGTATTCACTTTAAATAACCATTTTTCTGCTACCAATCATCCTCGGATAAAGGGCTGCTGTAACTAACATATCAAACAAAAATATAGGAAGTTTGCTCTTTGGCAAGCATAACAAATTCAAGGTTGACAGCATAGGTCCTCATCTAAAAAAAATCAATCAGAAAAAGGACTCCATCCCCATTATTCAAATGGTTCTGCTTGCCGACAATGTCCTCAACCCAACCTCTGCTTAGGAAAATCAAACTTGTCCTTCTAGACCTAATGCTAATAGACTTCCATTAAGCCTTCCTATATCAGCTGGAAGTATCCTTCCCCACTTTGAACTCCAATAACACCTGTCTGGACCATTTTTACAGCACTTGCTACTTACCACCTAATTGGAGTTATTTATGTATACATCTCACCTTATAACTTTCAAAACCCAGCTCCATTCTCTTCAATCCATCCAAATGCATACATCATGTTTCAACTCCTCTTTTCATACCTGTGAGCACAGGCTATCTCCATATCTGTAATGGACTCCCTTCTCCCTTAAGAATCCCTGGTCTCCTTCAATATTCCACTCAAATGCCACTTCCTGAGGCCTTTACTGTCAATTTAACCTTTGCAACATCTCTCATATACGACCCCTTCTCTCCTCTGAGACTGCCACCTCATTACCTCACACTTGGACTACTACAATAGCCTACTTGTCGGTCTGGCTGCCTCAAGTCTCTCCCTACTCCAATTCATTCTCTGTTCAGCCACTAAAGGGATTTTCCTAAAGCACAGATCCAGCCATGTCACACATACCCTTATACTTAATAAACACCAGTGGCTCCCTATTACCTCCTGAAACAAAGACAAAATACTTTATTTGGCATTCAAAGAGTTTCTTAATCTAGTCCACTCCTACCTTTACAGTCTTCTTACACCATACTACCTATGTGTTCTCTTCTATACAATGACAACGGCCTCTTAGTCATTCCATAAACAAGACATTCAATCTTTCAGCTTCTAGCATTTTCTATGGCTATCCCCTATGCCTGGAATTCTCTTCCTTTTCCACTCTCACTACTGACCTTCCTAGTATCCTTTAAGTCCCAACTAAAATCTTCTTTTACTGAAAACCTTCTCCAACTTCTCTTAATTCCAGTACCTTCCTTCTTTTATTCTATCTTCTACATAGTTTGTCTCTCCCATTAGACTGTAAGTTCCTTGAGGGTAGGGACTGTCTTCTGCCTCTTTTTATATCACCAGAGCTGGCACATAGTAAGTGCTTAATAAATGTTTACTGATTGATTACTCCCAATTAATTATTCAGTGCCTCTACACGCAAAAAGTACCTTGTAAAAAAAACAGCAAGGTGGTGAAGTAGCCAGGTTTGACCTGGAATCAGGAAGACCCAAGTTCAAATCCTGACTCAGATACTTGCTACCTCTGGTCACATGGCTAGTCAAATCACTTAATTTCTGTCTGCATCAATTTTTCATCTATAAAATGGGAATAATAATAGCATTTACATACCAGGGTTACGAGGTCAAAATGGTACATAATTTATATAAAGTTGTTGGAAAACCTTACAGGGCTGTATAAATGTGAGTGATTATTACTTATCTTCTATCTGCTTACATGTACACATGTTGTCTCCCCAAAAAGAATATAAGTATCTTAAAAGCAAGAATTGTTTCTTTTTTATTTCTTTTCTCTCCAGAGCCTAACATAATGCCTGCCACATAGAAGATGCTTTCTGTTTGTTGATTTTGTGTCACCTCCCCCAAAGAAATTCTATGCTCTTAATGATCTATACCTTAACTATGGTTCCCAGTACAGAGTTAACACCTAGTAATGTTCAAGGAATGAAAGAGTGAATGCACAAAAAAAGAAAATAATGAAACCAAAAAAAACAGTGAATATTGTCCCAAACTACTAAATAAATCATTACTGGCAACTACGTAGAGCAAGAGAAATGGCAAAACGTGGCAAAAAATAAAGCCTCATCCCTCAGAGGGACAGAGAGTGTGAGTACCAGGGAAGTAAAAGGCAACAGCTAAAATACAGGTGGAAAGGGGGACAAGAAGTAAATAAGTAGACAGTTATATAAAACCTAGCACTTGACTAGACTCCTCTTGGAAACCCACACAGAAGACAGCTAGGGGTTTTGCTCAGCATAAAGGTGTGGCAATTATCTTCTGTCAATAAAAGACAGCTGACAAAAATAGCAGTACCTGGAATAAAAAGGCCAGGAGCTCAACATTAATAAAGCCTCATTCAGGATCTTCCCATGTAGCAAATAGGCAAGAAATAACCACAAGAACTACCAAGAAGAATGACAAAGGCCTTGGACACTTGGGCTTCAAGCAAACAGAAGGTTCTGCTTTGCTCTACAAAGTACACTCTGTTTCTGCCAGGAATAAGTAATAGTTATTTCTGCACAAAAAGTAAAGTAACTTCAATCTAGATAAACTAAAGGAATAGAGGTATTAATCTCTATATTCCAGCTTGAAATGTTCCTTGAAAGGAATATGGATGGGTAATAACATCAATATAGCAACTTTCTATAATTATTGAGACAGCAATCTGTTCTGTGCTAATTTGTCCAAGTGATCCCATTAAGTTCAATACAGGGTCCACCTACATCCCACAGACTTCCCCCTTTATCTAAGGACATTTTACATATACTAGCAGATAATTCAGTCTGTCCATCTGCTATGCTAATTTTTGCCAAAAGAGCTGCCCTTCTTTACATTTATACACCTCCCTGACAACATCTTTTACTCCATTTCTTTTTCAAAGTTCTTTGGGATATATGCTAGACCCTGCTCACACCCACCACGAGCCTCTACACTGCCCTCAATGTAATGTTCACTTTTTAATTACTCAGAGGCTGCAGAGCTCCCATCACAAAATGACATCAAAAGCAAAAAAGCACATAATTGTCCCCACCAAGACGGTCAAAGGCTATAAAAGACAAAAAGGCATTGTATATATGCCTACCAAAAAAGAGGAAAAGCCAAATGTTTCCTACCTCTGGCAACCCAAAACACGGTAACATGACATTCAAAATCAGAGGGTGGAACAAGTTATCTATTGCTACATTTTTCAAGGACTCTCATATAATTTTAACAAATGTTTGTTGGTGAAGATACCCTTGAGAGGACAGTCTTTTTTTGCCATGTTGTGCAATGCTTTTTAAGTCCACAAATAATAAATACCCCTTTCAGTAAACTGTGTTTAAAAAGCTCTATCGTTTGCCAAATGCTGCCTTGTGTTCTCTTCTCATACATTCATCAAGGATACCTCTGATACATATACAGATGATTGTAACAAAAATTCTGTAAGAGGCGGCAAGGAAAGCACATCAGGCATTAATAAAAGAAAACAAAAGAGAGAGAAACTGAGGGGCAGAGGGAAATTCTAAACCATATCCAAAAACCTCTGCCCACGATATGTAATTATGTGCTTGGTAGGTAACAAACTTAGTCTCATTTGAAATCATTTCCTTTCCCATTCCTTTCAGCTTCTGACTCTCACTGAGACCTGGCTCCCTCCTAATAACACAGCATCCCTAGCCATGCTTTCCATCAGTGTTTGCACCTTCTCTTGTTCCCCAAAAGGTAGGAGAGTTAGAATATGCCTTGCTGTCCAATTGTCACTTCCAGTTTCTCCTTCTTTGTCCTTCACTAGGCAAATTCTCCTTTGAGGTTCACTAAATCCGTATCTCCCACTCTATCAAAATTCTGGTAATTGCTGACTTCCAGGGACACCGCCCTTCCTTTCTCATTGCCTGGCTGACAGTTTTTCTCTCTTTTTCATTTGCTGCCTTCCTAGTAGGGGACTTCAAAATCTTTAATAATACTCATTCTAACTCCCTAACCTCACAGTTTCTCAACTTGCTCATTTCCTGTGACCTCAGCACCACTATATACAGAGATAATTGTAACTTTGATCTTGCTAACATCCCAAAATGCTCCATATCTCCATGTTTATGAACTCGGAAATTCCCTCAACTGATCAAAATCACATCATTTCGCCTCTCTCTCTTACAGCCCCAACCTTCTTCTTCTTCTTCAATGTGACCTTTAGTCCCTCAACTTTTTAGTTTTTTTCCCCAGGCTTATCGATTCTGCACTGGCCATAACTCTCCTCCCTTCTCTACCTTGCCCCACTGATGAATCAATTTAACTCTTGAGTCCTATGTCCCCTTCAGGTAATACCTATCTTCCTCAAAAATGCTTCCCCCTTGGATTGCTCTCAGCATCCACTACCTTTTTGTTCCTATTCACAAGTGACCAAACAAAGCTGAAGAAAATCACAAAACTGGATCCACGACCAAGTTATGTTACATGATCTCAATGGGGCTCTCACTGCAGCAAGGCAATCCTTTAGACTTCCTCAATTGGCTCACTTTCTACTCTTCACAGTGACTGTTCCAAAACTTTTCATCTTCCTCAAACTTCCCATTGGTTCCTTCTCTCCCCTACCCTTTCAGTGGAGAAACCTGAATTATATTTCAACGAAAAAACTGAAGTGAAAGGCTGAGAGCTTCCTTGTCAACTGATCTCACATCTGATGCCTTTTCACACAATCCCCACTTCCCCTCAGTCTCACGTAATGAGACGGCCATTCTGACTGCCAAGGCAAATCACCATATGGACAAGTGACCCCATTTCGTCCTTCCTCAGCACACTGCCCCTCCCCGCTTTCCCACCCTTTCAATTACCATCAATTTCTGCCCATCTACTGGATGCTTCCCTACTGCTGCCAAAAATAGACCCAAGTCTCTCCCATCCTCAAAAAACTCTCACTTGATCCAGTCATCCCCATATCTCTCTTTCCTTTTGTGACTAAATTCCTTGAAGAAGCTATCTACAAAAGGTGCCTCCATTTCTTTTCCTCTCACTCTCTTCTCACCTCTCTACCATCTGGCTTCCCCACCCCATCATTCAGACCTTATCATTGTTTTCTCCAAAGTTACTAGTACTCTATTAATTGCCATATCCAATGATATTTTCTAAATCTTTGTCCTTCATGACCTCTCTTTAATCTTTGACACTGCCAATCCTCATCTTTCCTTTTATATTCTTTTGTTTCTTAACACTATTCTCTGCTGGTCCTCCTCCTAGTCAGTCAATACAGTAGGCACTATGGTATGAGAAGCACTAAAGATACACATAAGAAATATAAAGATTTGATTTGGTTTGGTTGTTGTCCTTTGTCTTCGGAGAAGACCAAAATGATATCACCATGATGATAAAGTGAAATTTCGGTGTGTCCAACTGTGGCTGATCAGACCAATATGAGCTCAGAATGCTCCAACCCAGATTGGGCACAAATACTGCCTATGAATATTTGGGATAGATACCCCAAACCTGCGCATCCTACGTTTCCTCTGTGCTGTCTCAATTCTGCTATGCTCACAGAGCACAGTACCCTTTCCGATGTGGGCAGGCCATGCTGAGTGGTCCTGAGCTAGTGTCTCCAATAGTGTCTCCAATGTTGTACAATCAAATCCAAAGTCCTTGAGAGAGACATTTTGTGTCCCTGTATCACTTCTGATCATCATGTGATCACTTGCCCCATGAGAGTTCTCCATAAAATAGTCTTTTTGGCAAGCATACATTTTGCATTTGAACAATGTGGCCAGCCTATCGGAGTTGCACTCTCTGAAGTACAGTTTGAATGACTAGTAGTTCAGCTCTGGCAAGGACTTCATTTTCTGGTATCTTATCCTGCCAGGTGATCCTCAGAATCTTCCTCAGACAGTTCAAATGGAAGTGATTCAGTTTCCTGGCATGGCGCTGGTAGAATGTTCATGTTTCACAAGCATATGACAACGAGGTCAGCACAACGGCTCTGTAGATCCTCAGTTTGCTGGTCAGTCTAATATCTCCTCTCCCAAACTTTTCTTTGGAGTCTCCCAGACTACTGAGCTAGCTCTGGCAATGCCCTGTTTCAATCCATTGGTGACTGGGAAGGCACGAGAGTTCTGTCCATTATCTAGAACCTGGGTAAACATGCCATCATGAAACTGATGTACAATATTGTTGAACCTCTCCGGGCAACCAGATTTTGACATAATTTTCCATAAGCCCTCACAACTAATAGTATCAAAGGCCTTGGTCAGATCTACAAACGTTGTATACAGACCACTGTTCTGCTCCTGGCATTTCTCCTGGAGTTGTTGGGAAGCAAACACCATATCGACTGTTCCTCAGCCCTTTCTGAAGCCACACTGGCTCTCAGGTATATGACCATCTTCCAGGTGAAGGATCAGATTATTAAAGAGGACTCTAGCAAGAATTTTGCCAGCAATAACTAAGAGAGAGATACTCCCATAGACTTAAGGGGAGAGAAATGAGGCAGGCAGACCCACCAGCAAGCTACTGCAGCAGTCTAAGCATAAGGTAATGAGGGTCTATACAAAGTTAAATATATGCAAATATGTATTGGGGTAAGGATAGATGAGACTTCTGATTTCATCAGCATAGGGAGGTCCCTATGAGGAACGACCTCTATCATTGTAGGTCTACACACATCCTGCAAATTACACTCTTAGATAGTTGCTTTGGGAGAGAGGTTAGGTGCCTTTAACCCCAAAGACAACTTTCCACTCTGCTATACTCTCTTCTCTGTTACCTAAATATTATAATATAATATTAAGAAGAAGTAGCATAATATAGTGATTAACAAGCTAGACTTGGATTCAAGTCAAGACCTAGAACATAAATCCAGTCTTTGACATATTCTGGATATAAAGTACTGAGCTTAACTAGCCAATTCCCTAGATAAATCTCTAAGATTTTAAGCTGCAGAATAATTACCAATGTGCAATCTGTATACAGAGATCCTGAACTTCTCTAAACCGACACAAGCAAAGGTTCAGCTGTGAGTACACACACACACACACACACACATATACACACACACAGAGACACGCACACACACTTTTTTCTTCTCAACTTATTCCATGGGATCACAATTCAGGTTCCCTTCTCTCTAAATAAATTACTTTAAAAAGAATTGAACATTCCAAATAACACATTTTGGCTAGAATTCTAAGGTCACAAGAATTCCAGTAGGACTAACCAAGCATATACCAGAATTGAGATTCTTCCTTTGAAAAGATCTTAATACCATGACATTTACATATGATATTACTGATTTTGTGATCAAAATTTAACATTTTCCCCTGATACACTATCTCATTTTTCCCAAACAGCATCAGTTCATAACTTACAAAGGGTCTTTATATTGAAAGACTACTTCTTTAAACAAGGAAGATAATGGAATTCAACACAATTCAACAATTCAACACAGTAAGCAGGTGCCACAGAATACTGAGATATTCTTCACTGCCCCTAAAACCAAAACTGCCATTTCCTAAGGCACTCATTTCTTACTTTATATCTTGAGAGCACATATATTCACATTAGTACAACCACCTAAACTCAAAATATCTGAATATGGTTATTTTATTCAAAAATTACTTACCCTTTGAGCCCGTTCTTTTAGATCTTGATCTTGGGCTAAAAATGCTTCCAGTTTCTTCTGGATATCTATAAGCTTTTCTGGATTAATTCTAGGTAACAAAAGAAAACAAAAGCTAAACTATATCATTTCATTTTCAGGAAAGTGTCTACAGAACTGATTATTTTCCACCTTCATTATCTGTAATTTTTAAATATATGAAATCAATCCTAGTCTCTGAACATGGTTTAATTGAAACTTTCCTGGGCATAAAACTCATTTCTATTGGCTTCTGTAAGTGACTCAAGAAAGGCAAAAAAATAAATCAGACAAGAACATGATTCATACTGAACAAGGTAAAAATGCTCCAAGATAAAAATAACAATTGGCATTAAACTACTTCTTGACTTTGTATTTCTATAGTGCTTACTATGTGCTAGGACACGCTGCAAAGCACTTCACAATTTTTATCTCATTTGATCCTCACAACCCCCCTGAGAGGTAGTTGCCATTATCATCTCTATTTTACAAGTGAGGAAACTAAAGCAAATAGGTTAAGTGACTTGCCCAAGGTCACATAGCTAGAAAGAGTCTGAGGTCACATTTGAACTTAGGTCTTACTTATGCCAGTCCAGGCACCCTTTCCACTGTATAATTTAGTAATTTTATACTCACAGTGTTACTTTAATCCAAAAAAAAAAATTAAAATAACTTTTCAGGCAAATAATAACTCATTTTCTTGGTGTTTATAAATATTTTCCCAATCTGGAAATTAAGAATAGTATGATAATTCAATCAGCTAAAAAGTATTTTTAAGTAACTACTGTGTTTAACGGCCCTTGATGAGCTTACATTCTATTGGGCGGAAACATGTACAGGTATATACAAAAACATATAAAAAATAAAAATAAGGTAATTTTGCAGAAGAGGCATTATCAGATGTGGGAAACAAAAAAGTTCTCAAAAAGAAGGTGGTAACTGAGATGAGCTTTGAAGACAGACTGCAAAGGCTGCAAAGATATGATGTGGAATTCCATGAGTGAGTAAAGACAAGGTCATTTTGACAGAAACAGAGAACATGAGGGAAGTAATATGAAGTTAATCAAAATATAGGTTGGTTTCATATTATCAATATCTTTACATGTCAAACAAAACAATTTTACTTGATCCTAGAGACAGAAGGGAAAATACTAAATAGGACCATGACATGTTCAGACCTGTTTAGACTACGAATTTCACTTTAGCTACTACAGGAAAGATGAGTTAGAGAAGGGACTTGATAAGATAGACTCCCTGGCAGCTATTAAACGAATTCATGTGAGATGTGAAGAGGGCCTAAAAGAAACTGATGATGGCATGAGTGGAGAGAGGTTGTGGCGGTAGAATCAACAACCTCTAACAACTGAATGGATATGTGTATCAAAAGACCAAAAATTTAGAGCTGGAAAAGACCTTAATGGTCATAAAATTCAATCTTCTCAGCTGAGTAAAATGAACCCAAGGAGGTTAAGTGGCTTGCTCAGGATTATCTTGCTTCTAAATGTAAGAGGAAGATTTCTAACCCAAGGATAAATTGAAGGCAACAACAAAGTTGTGAATCTGGATGAATGGAAGGAAGAATGGAAGTGCCACCCTTGAAAGAAACAGGGAAGTTAAAAAGGGGGCTTGCTTTGGGAGCAGAGAGATGAAGTCTGTTTCAGATATTCTGAGTATGAGATACCTTCTAGACATCTTATTCAAAACGTCTAACAGACAGCTAGCATTGTGATACTGGAGCTAAACCATAGTCCACATCTATGTAATAGTATATATTTCAAAGAATTTTCACATAACTGTCTCCTCTAATCCTCACAAAACTATGTGGTGGAAAAACAAAAATAATACATAGATCGAGAAGAATATGAGGAATTGATGGGAGGCTCAAAAGTCGTTTCATTCAACTCCTTAATTTGAAAAATTAGGAAAATGATGTCTGGAATGATAAAGTAACTTGCCCAATAGAATTGATTAGTGGAAGAGCTTTGAGGAAAACTCAGGTCTCATGACTCCCAGTTCAGAATTCTTAACATTGCAGCATAAAATCATACTGCACATCTCTATAATACTTCATATCTTTCAAGTGTTTTTCATTTAAAATATTATTTCATCTGATCTTCAAAAATTTGTGAGGTAAACAATTAAGTTTTACTATTTAGGACACTTTACAGATAAGAAAACTGAAACTTAAGTAGAATTATGACTAGTACAATAATATATACTACAAATCAAAAGACTCAATGCTGGTAATGAGAATAACAACAATGAACATTGTTGCCATTTCTGTAAGTACTTAAGGACTCAAAAGCACTTTACATTTTCTCACTTAAATCTCACAAGAACCCTCTGAGGCAGACACTATATATATTACATCCATTTTGTAGAGGAGGAAATGAGACTCAGAGGGGTTAAGTGACTAGCTCAGGATCACATAATTAGTACCTGATTTAAAGCAGGTCTTCCTGACTCCAAGTTTAACATTCTTAACAACAGTAATAAGCTGCCTCACATAATAAAAATCTCATTTCACTCAACAGTTTTAATCTTTTACTCAAACCTAACAAGGTGCACATCAAAAATCTAAGTTTAATCCTTTTTCTCTAGTAAAATATTAAGGGGAAAAGTTTTCACAAGCAGACAACCATCAGAAAAAAAAAGAAACAATGACAATGAATTATTATGAAGTGACTATAGTAAAGATAACTTCACACCTTCGGTTTTTTTAATTTCAATATTAAGGAAGAACAGACATTTCTTACTTGATTTCTTTCACAGGGACTTTCCTCTGGGAAAGCTGATGAACCATCCCTTTCTCTTCAGATGGGAGCAAAATTAACAATGACTCACCACCTTCCTTGTACCTGAATAGCCAGAAAAAGAAACAGAAAACAAAACAGATTATTTCATTTCACTTTTTATATGAAATCCAAACATTATTGAATATGTAATAAAGAATCAGAAATCATTTTACCTAACAAATTTCCATACTCATTTTCAAAACATTTCTATAAGCAAAAGAAAGTCATGAAAGTCATCACTTTCTTTTTTCAGTCTGTAGTCAAGTCACAAATCCTGGTCACATTAATAAAAAAAAAATTACTGAGAAACCATATGCTCAAAAAAATCATTTATTCGCTGAATGAATACCCAATGATTAAGAACCTACTGTGGGCAGGATCTTTTTACTAATCTCTGGAAGAAATAAAAAAGATTTTTCTGGAGCTTATAGTCTAACATAGAGATAATTCTTAGGTCACCAGGGAGTCATGATAAAATAAGGCAGTAATTTTAAAAACTGAAGGCTAATTAACATCTTTGCTTCAATTCAAACATTTAAGTACTTACAACATGGAAAGGCAGTAAGAAAACAAAAGCAAAACAAGCCCTACCCTCCAAGAGCTACAACAATATCCACAAAGAAGTATAATAAAAAAAATAAGGAGTGGATTTGGCAACAAGAGAGAGATCAATGTGTTCTAGGCAATTTGGGGAAGAAAGCACTAGCAACTGCAGGAAAGGGAGCAAGGAAGAGAAAGGAGGATCAGGAAAGGCTTCCTAGAGAAGGTAGAACACAAAACTGAAGGAAGATAAATATTCTGAAATATTGAAATGAGGACAGTTTATATCCTATGCATGAAAGACAACCTACACAAATACAAGGAAGCAGGAGATAACACAAGTCTGCAGAATAGCTAGTAATCTAGTTTGGCTAGAGGAGAGAATGACAGAAAAAAATAAATCTGGAAAGGTAGACCTTTAAATGTCAGAATATGACACTTAATCCTAAAAGCTAACAAAGGTTTTTGAAAAAAGTAGTGAGGCAGACCTGAGTTGAAGTGTGATGGTAAAAAAAACTCATAAGAGGCTATTACAGTAGTCTAGGTAAAAGAGGATGATTTCCTAAAGTTAAGTATTGGTTGGATGGGAGGAGAAAAGCAAGACATATTGTAAAGTTAAAATCAATATGACCTGGCAACTGATTAGAAATGGAGGGGTTAAGGAGAGGGAAGAATCAAAGATGACAACTATGTTTACAGACCTGAGTGACTCAAAATGGTGATACCATCAACCAACATATTAATAAATTTCAATCAGATATGAGAAGAATGTGACGAGCTCATTTGGGATATGATGACTTGAGATGTCAGTAATTCCAATAATCCAAGTGGAAATGTTCAACAAGTAGTTGGCGACATAGGACTGAAGATCAGAGGCTTTCTATTGGCCTCAGAGAGGAGGTGGCAATTGAGTTTAGTCTTAAAGGAATAAAATGATTCTATGAATGCGGGTTTGCTTTCTAGTGTAAAGAATGACTTGTGTAAAATAGAGAGAGGCAAGGGATGAAAGCTAAGTCTGGGAAAGAGCTAATAAACCAATCTGGTTTAAAAACAGGGTTACTGAAGGAGAGTTGTGTGAAAGAAGGCTGAAACGGTAGGCAAGATACGAATTGTTGAAGTTCTTAAAGGCCAAGGTAAAGAGTTGGTATTTTATTCCATAGGTAGTGGGCAGCCACTTAGGGAATGATTATGACAACCTCCTAAAGAAAATAGAAGGTGGATCTAGCACACAATAAGAAAAGGTAGCTTGTCAAAAAAAAAACAAACAATTTATTCTCTAAGACAGAGAGGTTTGGATTAGGGAGAAAAGGAGTGAAAGATCTCAGGGCAAGTGGTATCAATTTTCTTAGTCAAATTGGATGAGACCTGACAGAAGAGGTATGTTATTAGAAGGACGAGAAGATAGGAGATTTGAAACACCATGAGAGGGTCACAGAGAGTGAAAGATAAATAAAAGGATTATTATACAACAGTGAAGGTTCAATTGAGGTCAGATAACATAAAATTATACTATGTGGAACTTCCTCCAGAAGTGTTTAGCAGCCTAGAAGAGCAGAGAGTTTTGATGGTGTAGATGAACAAAGACTGAGGGTTGGCATGAATGGAAATGGAAAAGAGGGTAAAAGATCTGTTAATAGAAGACAATGCATTGTTGAAATAGTTAATAACTGAAGAGACCAAACAAGAGGCAATGAAGTAAAAGAAAAGAGGAACTTGAATGCCACAGGAGAATGAAGAATGGATTTATAAGAGACAGAGACACCAGACAGATAGACAGAAAAGTAAAGGGAGGAGGGAAGAATGGTATGATGAAAAAAGGGAATTTCAGGTTTCAAGATCATGGAGGCAGAACAACTTCGTGTGAAGGTGAGGTCTAGAGAAAAGGTGTCAAATATGTGACCAGAAGGATACATTTGGTCCTCAGCACCTCCAGGTGCCTGAACTGGATTAAAATGTAATTAGGAAATATTTAACAAAATAAATAAAAATGAAATAAAATACAGATAATATTACATTTCAAAACTAAGTCAGTATGTGGCCCACAGGGATTCTTAAGTCCAGATTATTGGCCTCCATTACTATTTGAGTTTGACACCATTGAACTAGGGTATGGTTATCTATATGGGTAGCTATGGTCTGAGTGGATACACAGGTCATGGCAGTAGAAAAAGGGGATGAACTCTTTAGAATACCAAGATATTTCATACTGTCATTCACCAGTGAGAGTACAAGTTAGGAAGATGAGGCTATTGAATTGAACTCTGGGCCAGCTTCTGAAATAGTTAAAAAAAAAAAAAAGTGAGTGACCTGAAGTCCAGTAGATGACCTAAAGTTCAAAAAACACCTTCCTCATAATAGCCCTGGGAGGTAGGTAGTACAAATATTATCTCAAATTTACATTCGATGAAATTGAGGTTCTGGAGTTCCATGACTTGTCAATAATTACTTAGCTAGTAAACATCTAAAGTAGGATATGTTCTCCCATTACCTAATTTCAGTATTTCAAATGTTGAACAGTGAGGCTTGAGATAAAACGAACAAGAGGATTCTGAATAATTGCTTAAGAACATTCATATACCTTACCCACATATCTCACTTGACCGTACCAAGTAACTTCTTTAGAATTAAGTGTCAAAATGCAACTTTTTCTTAGTAAAGTTCTACATCAAAGCAAAGGCATTACTAAAGCCAAAATAAAGACGTAAACAGAAAAGATGGCTGCTGTCCTTTCTTGTTGCTCAGCTATGTCTCTATGGCAGGTAGGCAGCACAGTGGATAGAGTGCACAGCCAAGAATAAGGAAGACACTTCCTGAATTCAAACCTGACCTCAGACACTTAGTTGCGGGACCATGAGCAAGTTAGTTTGCCTTAGTTTCCTCATCTGTAAAATGAGCTGGCAAAGGAAATGGCAAACCACTTTGGTATCTCTCCCCAAAAAACCACAAATGAAATCATGGAGTGTCAGACATACTAACAAACAACTAAATATCTACAGTTCTATGTTCTTTTGGGGAGCCCAGCCACCATGTAAAATATAACCTGCAGGGAGAACAAAGGCAAAGAACAAAGGCAACATTTGAAAGAAATGAATGAATCCTGCCACAGCCAAGTAAATAAAAAAATGGTAAAACTCCCACATACATACCCCCTCATCCTGTAACCCAATACTGAGAAAGCTATGGTGACTATTCATATGCTAAGTACCTGGGAGTGAGGAAAATTCATGATCTTCAGCATGCTGCCTGCAATTAAAAAGTTATCTTTTCCAATTTCTGTCTATTACACATTTTGTTCAGCAGAAAAAAGGAAAAGATTATTTCACTCAATAAGCATTTATTCAGTGAAAACCGTATGCATGATAGTTGGACAAGTCTGCAACTAGGACATGGTTTTATGGTAAAGAAATACATCTGATGATATTCAAAAGATTTAGCTCTGGGAAGGAAAAAAATATACCAGGTAATGAAATATGTTCTTTTACAGAATGTATCCCAAGGAAGGCAATTTTGACAGTTACTGCATTATCCAAAATATGTCATGTAAACTCATTCAGTAAAATTATTCCCTTAACACAGGCCATATAACAACATGGAAGAAAGGATGAGGAGAAACTGATACTTGCCCGTAAAATCTACTAGTTCTCATCTTGACTTAACTTGCAAAAACTGCTGTTTACCTGTTTTTGTTTTTAAACCAAAAGGGAGGGGAAAGTAGTCATCTAAAATGGCACAATCTCAAATTACAATGCTTCAATACACAACTAAGTTTTTTTTTTAAATGTCTTTTCTCCTCATTGTGGAATGAGATTTTTAAAAATTACCCACTTCCATATGAATCAGTTCAATTTCTAGAAACCTGTATTAAATGCCTTCTTTGCTACATTTCAAAAGGCTAAAAAGTGTTTCAGAATGTTTAATCTTTACTTACTACAAATTATTATGAGGTAAAACTATTTCTCTAAAACAAGAATTACATTATTTACATACACAGGCCAACTATTAATATGTAAAGCCTTGGAACTAGAATGATGATAGGAAAGTTTCAAAAAACTGAGCATCACTGGGGTCTAGGATTGAGAACAAAGAGGAAATAGATTTAGAAGCCAATTGTCGCCGATGCTTCTCTCTTTAAAACTATTACAGTATGTACTGACTACATAACAATCTAAAAAAGCCTTCAAGGTAGCTACATTCAATCCCTAAAGAAAAATGAATTGGCTTTCAAAATTGAAAAGCCTTACTTACATACCTAAAATACAAGACTGGTTTTTAAAAAGCAGGAAAAATTAGGAAGGAGTGAGATCATGACTATCACACTATTCTTTCATGATAATTTACCTAAGCTTTAGAACATTGCAGGTGAGAAATAAATAGTCTTTCAGGACTACAAAAAGGCACTAAATGTGGCACAGGGCCTTGGCTTTACAAGATCTTTTAGCTTCTGACTGCTCAGTAAATAGAAATCATAAAATGTCATGCATTCACCCCACCAGACAACCCAGAAAGACTAGCTAGGATTATCATTACAAATAAGCACACCACTATTTAATCCTTTGGAAACGATGGTTCACTGAAGACAATGAAAGCTGGGGTAAAGGTAAAAGGACTATCCATTCCAAATCACTTTAACAGTGGACTAAGCTGCACTTTCCCAATAAAAATCTACTGGGGAAAGATTGTTAAGAAATCACATCCCAACAAAGTAATTCCTGAATACGTTTGATCCTAAACAACAAAAGAGTGTTCTCTTCATTTGACAGATAAGCATACAGAGACTCAGAGAAACTAAGAGACTTGACATCATCACACAGCTACCCAGCTACAGAGGCAGAATCTGAACTCAGATCTTTCCAAGTCCAGTACTCATTACATCTAATAAAAATAGTCAATCAGCAGCCTATAGCTTATCTATTTCACATCTCCCCTAATGTCACCTTTAAAAATTGTAAAGCACCCAAAGACCCCAGCTTGTGGGATAAGAACTCACTGTTCGACAAAAATTGCTGGGAAAACTGGTTAACTGTGTGGCGGAAATTAGGCATAGACCCATGCCTGACACCGTACACAAGAATAAAGTCTAGATGGGTACATGATTTAGGT
>CM053771.1:118488417-118507176 GCA_028658325.1 Potorous gilbertii
GTGTGTGGGTTTTGGTGTATTATGTTTTGATTTGTTATATGATTTCTTCCATTTATTTTGGTGCAACTACAGAGCATAACTATAGTGAAGATGTACTCAATAGAAAAGTATATGTAGAACCTATACAGAATTGTATGCTGTCATGGGGAGAGAGGGGGGTGGCGGGGGAAAGGTGTGGGGGAAATAAAATCTTAATTTTAAGGAAGTGATTATAGAACATTTAAAAATAAATAAAAATAAATAAATAAAATAAAAATAGAAAATAAAAATTGTAAAGGAAATAGAAATCTCCCACATAGAGCATCCAAAACTTCTATTAAAATCTATATATTTAAATGGACTAATCAAAAGGAAAGAGTAATGAAAGGAAAATCTAAAATACTATTCTTCTCTCCATTATGATTCTTAGCACCATTTGGAAAGAGTTCTATTACTTAAAAAAAAAAAACCTGAAAAGAATTTCTGAAAACAAGATGACCATCACCACCCACCCCTCTCCCTGCAGCTCTGATGGCATTTTCAGTTGTGCTGAAAAGTTCTTATTAGGTGTTTCTATTTACAACCTTCCCATTTGAAATGTGGTAGAAAATACTGGGGAAAGCTTTCAACCATTCAATTCCAGGTCAGGAAAAAAATTAAACAGTCTGCAATGTACTCTCTTCTTATCTCTGCCTCCTGGAATTTCTGGTTTCCTTCAGATTTAGCTCAAGCAACTACATGAAGCTTTTCTTGATCCCTTTTCCAATTGCTAATAGCTTGTATTCTAAGATTACACTTTACCTACATTGTACCTATCTTATAAATGCATGTGTATGTAAATACACACATACACACACACACACACACACACACACTACAATATAAGTCTTTGTGAACTCAAATCTGGCCTCAGATGTTTACAGCTGTCTGACTCTAAGCAAGTCTTACTTAACCCTGTTTGATTGAGTCTCATCATCTATAAAATGATCTAGAAAAAAGAAATGACAAACCACTCCAGTATCTTTGCCAAGAAAATCCCAAATGGGGCCAAAAAGAGCTGGATACTAATGGAACTAAAGAAAATACATACACAAACATACATGCATACATATACATATGCATGTTATCTACCCCTCTGAGGGTAAGGAACTGTTTTAAGGGATTTTTGCATCCCTAGCTTTTAGCACAGTGTCTGACACATAGTAAACATTTAAGAAAAGTTTGCTAATTGATGGATGTATTCATTTTGTACATATTCTGTATCTATTTATATATGAACATGCTGCCTCTTCCATTAGAATAGAAGTTCTCTGAGGGCAGGCACTGTTTTATTTTTGTCTCTGTGCTTGGCATAGACATTTAATGTGTACTGACTGAGCAACAAGACAGATACAATATGTTAATTTAAGTTAACAATGCAAAGACAGGCCCTATAACCCCTGAAGGAGATTACAATATTAGAAGGACAGACAGGTACACAAAAAACAATGAAACAGGATCAAATAGGTAATTCCAAGGAGAAGGTATGAGCAAAGGAGTCAGGGGATTTTTGAAAAGAAAGAATTTTCAAGATGATGGGATGGAGGGACCTATTCTGTGGCCTATCATGGAGGTCCTATCTTCTGAGGCAGAACCTGAAAGAAGTGGTTTAGAGATCATGGGGGTAGTAGGAGAAAGACCCAGGTGAAGTTCCATTTCAGTAGCATGGATAATATGACCAAAGGAACAAAGTCAGGAGAGAGAATGGAATAATGATGGAAGGCAAAGAATTGTATAATTTGGCTAAATGGTAGAGAACTAAAAGGTATAAACAGAAGATCAGTGGGAAAGGAAGGTTAAAGTCAAGTTGTGGAGGATCTTAAAATGAAAGAAAAGAAATTCACTTTATAGGCAATGAGGAGACACTGAAGATTTCTCACTGCAAATGTGACATGTTCACTCAAGCATTGGAGTGGAAGATGAAAGCTGGTGTCACAGGGGATAAAGCACTAGGACTGAAGTCAAGAAATATGAGCTCAGAGCTGGCGTCAGACACTTAATAGCTGTGTACCCTGGAGTGGGTCACTTAATATGCTCACCTCAGTTTCCTCAGCTGAAAAATAGGGACAATAATAGCAGCTACTTCCCACAGTTGTTGGAGGGATAAAATGAGATATTTGCAAAGTACTTTGCAAACCTAAAAGCATTATATAAATGCTGGCTATCATGACGATGCTGATGAACCAGAAGACATAGGCTGGAGGCAGTACAACTAGCTAGAAGTTGCTGGTTAGAAGTTAGAAGAACAGCCTCAATGAGAAGAAATGAGGGCAAAAGAGGCTGGTTACAGTGACAGCGGAGAGAAGGATCCTGATACAAGAGACACTGCTCCCAATTCAAGCCTATCACAAATGGTGATAATATATGGCATTATCAACATTAAGGGAGCAGCACAGCATGCTCTGTATCATGCATCTATCTTCTTTCACTCTCGTCATCCCTTCTTTTCTTTTGCCAATCTCTTATTCCTTTTCTTTCCCCTATTTTTCCTTCTTCTTGTCTTTAGGTCTTTCAAGGATAACTTGCTAGTCACAAGCACTATTCATTATCTCTAATAGTGCACAGAGATTAAGATGTTTGATAAGCCCACATCTAACCTTTCACCTTGCTAGATTTACTCATCCAGCAAGAAAGAAGGAAAAGAAATACAAATCAGAGTCAGAGGGAAAGGAAAAACCATGAAGGTACAGAGACACTACGTTTGAGACCCCTCTTTCAACATGGAGATGGCTACAAAATAGACATGGGAATACCCTAGCAATGGAGATAATTATTCCAAGGAAATGGGGTGCTTTGTGCTTTATGTCTCAAACATCCTAAACCAACACGAAAACTGTTCCACTGAGAAGACACCTTGCAAACAAAGTAATTTGCTACCCAATATCTAAACAATATGAGCAAGAACAACTCTCTGCTCAACACTGACAAATGCAATAAGCTGTAAAATAATTGGCTTTTTTGGAGAAAGGAACCATGCTACCTAACATATGCTGAACAGAGGACTACCAGCATACAGATTAAGGACAGGGACTTACAGAATGACTGTCAGGACAGTGAGGGGGCAGGAAGGGAGGATTCATTAAACCTATCAATTCTGCTCCCAAAAGAGATGAAAAATTTTTAAATCCCATTTTTTTGAGTAAGGGGGAAAAAACACAGACTGCAAACTTAAAAGGAAAAGGTAATGGGAATAGGATCTTTGCTGGGCAGTACCTAACTTAATGTGTGTTCATCCTTCATTGCCATAGAAGAACATGCCATCTGAGAAATAATGACATGACTTGCACTTGACTTTGTTTTGAGTGAGGGAGGGTTGTGCAGGTCACCAGCCTCACTTCTCCTCCAGAGCCATCTGATCCAGTGACCACACATTCATCAGGATGACTGGAGATGACCCAGGATGAGGCAATTGGGGTGAAGTGACTTGCCCAAGGTCATACAGCTAGTGAGTGTCAAGTGTCTAAGGTGAGATTTGAACTCAGGTCCTCCTGCTCTCTCCACTGCACCACCTAGCTGCCTCAACCTAGCTTAATACATCCACAGCAGAGGAAAAACACTGTCTCCAAGGAAACGGTATGGGAAAGCACACATTTTTTTTTTTTATCTCTACTATTTTTTCCAATTTTTTAACCTTTTTATTTAAAGTTTTGATTTCCATAGTCTATCTCTTCCTCCTTCCCTTTCTTTCTCCCTCCTCTCCATCCTCCCTGAGATAGTGAGCAATCAAATATAGGTTATACAGGTACAACTATGTAAAACATTTCCATAATAGTCAGTCTGTAAAAGACTAAAATAAAAGAAAAAAAGAAAGTGAAAAATAGCATTCTTCAGTCTATTCAAATAATATCAGTTTTTTTCTCTGGAGGCCGATAGTATACTTCATATCAATCCTTTGGAATTGTCTTAGATCATTCTATTACTGAAAACAGCTAAATCATTCACAGTTCTTCATTGAACAACATTGCTGTTACAGTGTACAACATTCTCCCAGTTCAATTCACTTCATTATGTAACAGTTCATGTTAAGTCCAAGATTTTCTGAAATCATCTTGCTTGTCATTTCTTATTGCACAATAATATTCCATTACAATCATATGCCACAGTTTGTTTAAACATTCCCCAACTGATGGGCATCCCTTTGATTTCCAATTCTTAGCTACCACAAATTCTTAGCAGCTCACAAAAAGAGCTGCTATAACTATATTGTACAAACAGATCTTTTTCCCTTTTTGTGGATGTCTTTGGGATATAGATCTAACAAGGTACCGCTGGATCAAAGATTATGCAATTTTATAGCCCTATGGGCATAATTCCAGATTGTTCTCCAGAATGGCTAGATCAGTTCACAACTCCACCAAAAGTGCATTTGTGTCCCGGTTTTCTCACTTCGCCTCTAATATCCAACATCTTCCTTTTTTCACATTAGGGAAGGCACACAATAAAACTAAAGAGAGAGTTCAAAAGGTTTGGTCTCCTAGTCAAAGAAAGCTGGATAATCAAGCTCAGGATATTAAGGGATAAACAATCAACAGAAATATATTGTTACTTTGCTCAAAACAGCTTCCAAAATTTAAGGCATAAACATCTGATAAATTGTAGTACTGTGAATAAAAGATAGTCAAAGAAGGAAAAGTCTTTGGGGAAAGGAAAAGGCACTGGTAATCATCTAGAAGAGAGCAGGGTGACCTTCCCTAAAGCTCATGGCCTAGTCTGAAAAAGGGGGAAAAAAATACTTGTAGTGAGGAGCTAATGAAATGATATATATATATATATATATATATATAAAGTGATTTTGCAAATTTTATAGTGCCCTATAAATGTCAGTTACTGTAGTTATTATTAAAACAAAGAGAAACATGCATATTGGGATGTGTTTCTCAAATTTATCTTCAGGGAAAAATAATGATATCTGGTCATAAATGAGGTGATAAATAACATTTCTGGGACACATTAAGTTTTACGAAACATATCAGATGCACTGTCTCATTTGATCTTTCTGGGAGTTATACAACAGGCTAGATTCCTATTCCTTACTCAAACCACTGAGCCCATCAGATAATTGCTCTCTGACATATACATGACCCCTTCTCACTTCCCAGTCTCAAAGATAAAATGGGAATATTGCAGAATTCCCCTCAGTTAGGGAAAAGGAGATAGTGAAGTAAGAAGAAATGAGAGATGACGGAGTATCCAGATCCATAGTCTTTGAACTAAGAAAGGGCCCTAGAGACCAGAGTCTTACTCTCTCATTTTACCAAAAACTGAGGCACAGAAAGGTTAGGTGACTTGTCCAAGATCCCACAATAAGCATCTGAAGCAAGATTTGAACCCAAGTCCAGCACTCAATACATTTGCAACCTCTAATGAGTAGCTGTGGCACTATTAATGACTCTAGACCTTTCAATATAAAAAATGATTATTTTTATTTCAATGCTTAACCCTCAATGACTTTAACCCCATAAAAATAATTAGAGGCATTTTACATATCCCTTTAAGGTCTACTAAGTATTTTACATATATAATCTTATTTGACCCTCACAACCCGGAGAGGGAATTGCTATAACTATTATTAGTCTCATTTTAACAAATGAGTAAAATGAAACTGCGAAAGGCTAAATAAGCATTTTACATAGGATCACACAACTGGGAAGCGTCAAAGGTAGGAGAGAAACCTATAGCTTTCTGAAAACCATCCTTAATAAAAACAGGGCTGCAGTATTCACATTTCAAATATCTGCCATCCCCACAGCTACATGCTCCACTGTCTCCAAGTTTGATTCTTAATCATTTTCATGTAAATTACAGGACTGACATTTGCCTTTTGAGGTTTTAAACAGATAGCAAGTGATAGCAAAATGCAAAATCTCTTCTTTTATACTCAGAGGAAAGTATGCCCCTGATGAACAAGTAGCAGCCTTTACAGATTAGGTAGCAAAAGGAAAGGTATTTTATAAAGTTCATCTAGGCTAAATACTAAAAAAAAAATTTCTCTAACAAATTTCCTACACCTCAATCAAGAAAACTCATAGTGACCTTCAATAACATTGCTTCAGCAACTAAGTGCCTTACACTTTTATTACTCCAATTCACTAGCCAGTAACTCAAGGTGTTATTAAGTTATCCTTTCAGTATGTATGCCTTAAAACATTTGTTAAATGTTTCCATCATGATTTTCTTCACAAGAAAACCATGAACTTTTCACATCAGCTATCACATTCCAAATGTTAAAATATTTTCAATCTTAGCATGCTTGCTTCTTCAGGCCTAAACAATGTGTCATTAATTGTGAAATGATAAGGTCAAGCTTCTGCTGTCCCCTAGTGGAATCAATCATATTCTGCTTCCTGAAAGGGACAAATCTCGCACACGAACACACCTACAGAATGTGGTACAGGATAAATAGATTATATGAAATTATTAAGAGACATGGAATAAATACAATAATATTATTCTTGGCTACCCTCAAAACTCTAAAATCTAATCCTAATTCAACTCTCTACCCCTACAAAAAAAAAAAAATAAAACTACTTTATAGGACAGACTTTCTTATTTTCATTTAGTCATTTCCAAAAAAATAACAGGGGATTGGTTTGATGGTTTTCCAAAATTATAGACCTTATGAAGAAATAGTTGGAAGTTACAGAATGTATCATAATGTATCATTAATTAAATTAGCTTCCAAAATCCTTAGTTCATTTATATGCAGCAAAGTGTTTCTAAGGAATTATTTTCTTTAGTTAGTTTTTGTACCTCCTTTTCCTTTTGACCAATTCTACTTTTCAAAGAGCTGTTTTCTTCAGTGGACTTTTTTTTCCACTTGGTCAATTATATTTTTTAAGGAATTGTTTTCTTCAATTTTTGTCTTTCCTCTTCTGAGTTCATTTCTTTTCCCAATTTTTCTTCTACCTTTCTTATTTGAATTTTTAAAATTCTTTTTGAGCTCTTCCAAAAAGACTTTTTGAGCCTGAGACCAATTCATCTTCCCCTTTGAGATTTCACATGTAGGCATTTTGATGTTGTCCTCTTCTGAGTTTGTGTTTTAATCTTCCATCACCATAGTAGCTTTCTGTGGTCAAGGCTCTTTTTAGTAAAGCTCAATTTTCTTCCTGCTTTGTGGCTTTTAAAGGTGAGCTCTGCTCCTGGGGCACAGAAGGCACTCCCCAACTTTCCTGGCCTGGTCATTAGCTTTGTGTATTGGGACCTCAGGTGCTGGCAGCTTGCTTACTGGGTTGAGGTAACCCGGTCTAGTCACCCCTGCTGCTGCCGGGGTTCCAGGACTAGTAATATGCTGCGGTTGGAGGTTTCACTGCTGGCCTACTGAACCAGGATCAGTTGCTGATCTGTGCTGTGGTTAAGCACCTCCCACTGGCTTGCGTGAACACTGCCTCTGCTCCCCTTTTACCCAAGTGAGACAGACTTTTCCTGCAGTCCTTCTAAGTTATCTTTTCATAGGTTTTGTCACTCTGGAATCTGGTTAGAGGCTTGATTTAATGTTATTTCTAAGGGAAACTGGCAAGAGCTCAGGCAACTTCCTGGCTTCTCTCTACTATCTTCAAGCAAAGTGTTTCTGCAAAACTCTTGGGGAAGTCATTTTGTTTGAAGGAACGTGAAAGCTTGTGAGAGACAGAAGCAATTTTCCATTTTTACTGTGATTTCACCAAAGTTAATAATTGTCTTCCTCAATTCTTCACTCTTCCTCATTCCTTCCACATTCCATTCTCATTCCCAGACTATCCAATTAGTTGACAAGTCTTATCATTTCTACCTCCACATTTCCAACCTCTGCCAGAAACCTAATTCATGCCTTTACCAAACTTACTGCACTCCCTTCCTAATTGGACCTCTGCCTAAAATCTCTCCCCATCTCCAAATAATCCTCAACATTCTCATCTCCATCTCAGAATCCCTTCAAAACTTAGTTCAAGTATCATCGCCTTCCTACGTGGCACTGATTCCCTTCTGATTCCCTCCCAGATGTTTGTGCCCTCCCCCAAAAAATTCCTTTTGTATACATCTATATGTACAAGCTCCTTGAGACATAAATTGTTTTAGCATTTGTCTTTGCATACACAGGGCCCAGAACCTGGCACAGGGCAGAAGCTTAATAAATGCCTATGGACTGACTAATTATAATAAATTAATAAATGTCTATTGACTGACTAACTGCCAAAATGATATTCCCATACTGCTTTAATCACCTCACAAAGATGGAGAACTTCTTTGGCAATTAACTAATGTATCCCTTATGTTAATCTGGCTATAAACATCTGACCTATTAAATATGTAAAGTCCTTGAGGACCACAGATTAAGAAAAATCTTATCTTCCTCATATTCAGGACCCTATCTGTATTGCCATTTTTGCTCCACAACCAGGATACAGAAAAGAGTATTTGATTAAAATATTTGATAGTATTTTAATAAATAATGAACAAACAAATCAACAAACAACTCAATAATTTGCATCTCAAGGTTATTAAAAAATATAAAGATCCAAAAGGGAAAAAAGCACTTCCCAAAACTTAAGCTATAATACGCTCCAAGTTCCACAAAGTATTGAGTTTAGACTTTATTTCCATGTATACTACTTCTTATATTCATATATCATAATTCAATTCCAAAAGCAAATACAATTCAGAAACCTGACTTTAATTACCATGTAACAACACAGAATTTTAACTAGTTTCAAATTTTAATTTATTCAATTCAATTATGCATTCTGGCCCAATAAACTTTCTAATTATCTTTAAGCTCATTAATGACAACTTTTAAACAGCAATTTGGCTGGTTTTTATTAAAATTTCAAAGAAAGAATAGGCATTATATATGCTAACACTTTCCAATGAATATACAACTAAAAGAGTCAATTCAGAATAATTTAAATTAATTAATAAGTATCAAACACACCCATGCTTTAAAAATTAATGGCCACAGTAGAAACTGCATTAACACTTTTCCTTACATTTTCAATCTCTAGATCCAGTGATATTCTGTCCCAACTCCTCTTCATCTCTTCAGCCATCAATACAAAGTTCAATATACAAAGATTTGCAATTACGTTTCTGGGAGGCAAAACTTTGGCAGATTTACAGCACCTATGGTATGCTATAGAAGCTTTAAAAAATGTTTGTTGAAGAGATTTTAATTTACCCTTTATGAATTCTATCTTCATGCCATTAAGTTTCCAACAACATCCATCTGTCATCAGGAATGAATATGCACACAGAAAGGAGCCATTCTGCCCTCTGGTTAAAAGGCACTACATCTCAGAGTCCAGCAGGCACCTCTGCTAAGTGTAACAATTATATATGAGATGTAAGTGAATCAAAAACTAGGTGGGGGGAAAAGAAATGGACACATACTGACATTCTACTACCATGATGGAGAAGGAAAAGGAGGAAAGAGCAAAATGGAAAGCAGTTAGAGCCAGAAAGACGCTAAAAAGGTACACTGGGTTCAAGTGTACCTCTGACATGCTAGTTGTAGAAGCTTACTGCCAATCCCTTAAGTCTCAAGGGACAAGGAAAGTTTCCAAGATTAAGAAATACAGAGTAAGGTCCAATCTGCATCAGAATCTCCTCAACAGGAGTTCTATCTATTCATGAAATCACAGGAAATTGATGATGATGATGATGTCACCACCATGACTACTACACATTTAAACAGTTCTTTAAAGCTTTATCCATAATGGCCCTAAACTTCCAAAGCACTTCAGTTTTCCCCCCTCCAGCAACACTTCTTATAGGCTGCTTCTTATCACAATCATTTGTATACCTTTCATCTCACTTCCTAAATGTACGGTCCTTGAACACAGAAACTGTTCTTTTCATCTTTGTTTCTCCCACTGTACCTGGCAGGTCTTATGCCTAGCAGGCGCTTGGTAAATGTCCACTAAAATGAACTGCTAGAAACATTCCATTATAAAAGAGAATGCCTCTCACTGTGAAGAGCTGACACTGATATGATTCTGAATCTCAACACCATGGTGAGTGTGAACAACAGAACTTATAAATAACAAGTATCAACTAACCGAAAGAAAGATAAAGCTGTGATTGCATCAAGCCTATCTACAGAGCAGGGATCCTTCACTGGGCAGAAGCTCATGAGAGATGATTTATAAAAGTCAATTATTCTAAGATTAACATCTTTGAGTAAGAACCAGAAAACTTCTTTAGCTAGAGAACTAGAAAAGTGAAGACTAATTCTAAATGTTAGCTATGCAACTATTTTCAATTAAGGGATGCTTAAATGTATTAAAAACTAGTTATAATGTGATACGTTACTGATAAGAATTGATTTAAGTAAAAAAAAAGCAAACACTTCAAACACAGCAATGCACTCCTACCTGTCCTTACTCTTCTCCACGGGAACATGATTTAGCCTCCTGAGTCTTCATTAGATACAGAAATAACACTGAAAATTTGGGATTAACCAAATCAAGAAGCTCTTAAGAAACAGGCCTATTACTCCCAATGGTTTTCTAAGGCAAAATGCCTTCCACATCCAGAGAAAGATCTATGGAATTCAATCGCAGAATGTAGCAGATTGTGTGCGTGTGTACGTGTGTGTGTGTGTGTGTGTGTGTGTGTGTGTATTGCGTTTTGGTTTGTTAGATGATTTCTCCCATTCATTTTAATTCTTCTAAACAGCATGACTATCGTGAGAGTGTATTTAATAGGAATGTACATGCAGAACCTATATAGGATTGTATGCCATCTCTGGGAGGGACAGGGGAGGAAGGGAAGAGGGAAGGAAAAATAATAATCAACACTGAACAATGAAAATAAATAAAATTAATCAAAAAAAAAACAGGCCTATTCTTCTACCTATGTGCTACTACTCTGCATCGAGAAGAGAATCCAAGAACTAGAGGAGACTTCAAAGATCTGCTATCCAATTCTCTTGTCCAACAAACTCCTTTTATGATATCTCCAACAAGCAGTCACTAGAGCTTTGATAGGACGATACCAGTTAAAAGAAGAGTTCTATTCTCATGAGATACCCCATTCCAGACAGGGAGCTCCCTAATGAATTAGAAGTGGTTCCTTATATTAAGACAGAATCTCCTTATAACTTATATAGTTATAGTTCTCATTCTTTCTCAATAGTTCTCATTCTTTCCACGTCTAAGTAAAATACATCTAAGCCTTCTTCTAGTTCAGCCAATGTAGTCCTCAGATAAAGGCAGTGACATGTGTCCTCCAAGACTTCTTTCTCTAGGATGAACATATCCATTCAACAAGCAATCAAGTACTCATTATGCACAAAGAAGTAGGCTGGACTCCAGGAATATAAAGATAAAAGAAAGACAGTTCCTGCACTCAAGGAACACTTCAATAGGGGAAGACAAAGAGAAAAAGATAAAATACTATTCACAGATTACACAGGAAATAGCTTGAAATTTCTCATTATACTTGAATGTGCTTCGACTCTATGGATTTCAGCAACATGATTATGTTGCCTTCTCACTTTCAAACTTCCCACAGCACTTAGGACCTTGAAATGCAATATAACTCCTCCATGCAGGCACCCTTCTCCTTTGGTGAGCTGAATTCAGGGCCTGGCATTTTGGGCACAGCCTGAGACTAGCAATGCTTCATTCCTTTCCAAGCTATACTTCTGCCATCTCTAAGAATCTAAATTCCTTAATGGAAGAGCCCGTCATTCTTTTTGCTTATAGCTTTATCCTCAGTGCTTAGCACACTGTCTGTTCTACAGAAAAGTACTTGTAGTCCTACCTCTATCCTCCTTTGGGCACATGACAATATGTCAAAATTCCTTATAAAATACCATGTCTACAATTGAACACAATACTCCTAATAACTGAACAGCACAGAATAAAGGGGACATGTTATTATTGCCTTTGTTTTGGGAATCAATGTAACATTAGGAATATGATAAAGCTCTTGTATTCATAAAGTCTGTAAATTTTTTTAAAACTTTTTAGAAATATTCACTAAAACAAGATAGTTTTGCCTATATATATGCCTGTTACTAACACAAGAAAATAACAGTTCTCCCATCTCCAAAAAAAAAATCCTAATTCAATTCAGTATGATTTCTTTTAAACTCATCAATCATTGTAAGAAACTAGAAATGAAGTAGGTTGGCTAAACAAATTGTGGCATATGAATGCAACAGACTGTAATCACACCAAACAGGGCATATGAGGAATTTGGAGAAATTAAGATTTGCACGAACTAATGCAGACTGAAGAAAGCATAACCAAGAAAACAACATGTGTGATAACTATAATTGAACAGAAAGAAAAACCAAGAAAATAATACACATAATGCCTTTAACAGTCTGAGCTAACATTACATGAAATGATCGATTTTGGACTCAGGACAATAAAATGTACTTCTTCTCCTTCAGAAGCGGGATGAAAGACCTAAGAGTTGAGAACACAACTCTTGAGTTGTATTCTTGAGAATACAGTCAAATGTGGTCACTGTGACGGTTGGTTTTGCTTAACTTTTCCTTTGTTACAAAAAAAGGATTTTTTTAAAGGGTTCGAATTACTATATTGGAAACTGTCTCTGAGACTACTATTAAATACAACAGTTAATAGGATCAATTAATAAGTGTTACTTCTTCCACAGAAATTTAGTAAACTGCTGCCATGACACACGTGACATATAAACCTAATATTACACGTATTTTTTTTTCTCATTCTACTGTGAAAATCCTGAATCACAATGGTTGGGTAATTAAATCTCGCCCTATGGTATAATCATAAATTAATTCTCCAAGCAAATCAATTTATCTGCGGCATTGTTATTGTGTATAGAGTTTTGTTGCTGTGATGGATTTGGCTTTTTGGTGTCTGAATAAAGCTTCTGCCTTTCACGTGGAGAGTCTGTGGTATTTCTTGATTCAGAATTGCATCGGTAGGCACTGTGAACATTGCACTGGCGATACAATTGGCTTACTAAAAACACTCATTTTCCTGACTAGAGAATGATGATTTCCCCGAAAATCTAATTCTTATTTTATCCACATAAAATATAATAGCTAAATATGTGAAATAAACAATGGTAAGAAAAAAGGCATGTACAATTTAGTGATTCTTAATTAAGATTCATCCAATAATTATCTTTTTTTAATACAATATGTTTCTTAACCTGTTACAAAATTACCCCATCCCTGACAGGCAAAATGAACAATTTAAAAAAGAAAATACTGGTTATAAACACTAAGAAATTAAAGTCCACATTTGAAGATAGAAAGGGATAATTTCCAACAATCAAAATGACTTTTGGAAAAGATGAAACATGATAAGAATTTGAAAATGAATAAGCAAATCTGGTTTTAAAAATTAGAAAATATTTTTCAAATCACAATACTTGACCAAAAAAATGTCTTTAAAAGGCAATGTAGTATAATGGATGGAGGGCTGGCCTTCAAATCATAAAGATTTTACATTAATTCACTATTCATTTTGTAAAATACTAATCTAATGAGACAAGAAAACCTCTCAACATATGGTCATCACCACTGTGGCTACTGATGATGTCAAAACTTTGTAAAAATATGCCAGACATGGGATCATAAATTTAGAAGAAACCTGAGAGGGCCATGAAGTCTAACCACTTCATTTTACAGTAGTGAGTTGTCCTTCATACTCAAAAGAGAACTAAAATGATAACACTATGTCACACAGGCAAATCCAAAGTTCTTCAGAGAGAACTTGAGGATATCCTTCAGCATTGATTGACGACAGTCTTTTGAGAACGCTATGGAAGTGACCCATCTCTGCAGGATCAAGTCCTTATCACTAATCAATGTGGCTCCATCAGTACTAAATGGTTGAGATGTACCAGAGGTCTCTGGCCCACAAATAGCTTTCAAGTCATCATAAAACTGCTTTGGATTATTAAAATCAGCACCTGTCTTCTTACTGAGTCAAGAATCCTGCATCTCTCTAAGTTTTGTTCACACTTTGCTTGCACTTTCCTTTCGTTGGTATTAAATACTTCTTAAAAATGAATGAATTATCCTGCTAGTAAATAGCGTGGAGTTCTCATTTTTCACATGACAGCTCCTGAATTTCCCCATCACTTTCATCAAACCAATCTTGACATTTGCAAATGTTCTGGCCCTGATGAGTACACCAAGTCTCTGAAAGCTGCCCACTTCTTTTATGCTCCACTGTAGCCTACTGTGTGTTGGCTCAGTTTTCCTTCCAAGTTAACAACAAACCACTCCACACAAAGAAGCACTCTAATCTGTTGACATTAAGTCTTTTTTTCATGGTACTGTGCATGATTTTGCAGAGAAGACATTTACTTCATACAAACACGTCAACAAAAACAAGCATTTGCTATATTGAATCCTTGCACATTTCTGTAAGTTGACTTGGAGAAAGTAGAAAAGAAACTATGAGATTACATGAATGTTTGTGAGCAACGTAATTATGTTTTAAAAAATAAATTGGGTGTAGAGCCAAGATGGTGTAGTAGAAACAGAGACTTACTAGAGCTCTTCCACCAAGCCCAACCTGTAAAAATGGCTCTGAAACAAATTCTGGAGCTGCAGAACCCACAGAATGACAGAGTGAAGCAAATATCCAGCCAAAGATAGCCTGGAAGGAATGGGAAGCATCTATTGTACCACACTGGGAGCACAGTATAGTCCAGGGTGGTCACACTGGCATAGATGGGATCTGAGCAGACCTGTGAGGGCACTGAATTGCTGGTACCTATGGCAGTTACCAGATTTCACAACCCCAAAATGCCAAGGACAAATTGGATGGTGAGTGGAAAAAACCTATTGGACCTGTGAGAAAGAGCAGAGTGGTCCAGTCCTAGCCCCAGGGCAACAGAGGAGGTGGAGGAGCCAGCAGCAGCCAGAACAGGAGTAGAGGCAGTGGCTGATTCTGGAGCTCTAGGTGTCTAGACAGTGAGAGAATTGAGCGACTAACAATATAACAATATACTAACAATAGCAGAGAACTACCTTGACAAAGATCAAAATGCAAGTAAATGGCTGGGGAAATGATCAAAAACCAGAAAAAGAATCAGACTATAGAATCTTACTGTGGTGACAGGGAAGACCAAAACGTACAAACAGAACAAGACAACAAAATCAAAATTCCCACATCTAAAGCCTCCAAGAAAAATGTGAATTGATCTCAGGCCATGGAAGAGCTCAAAAAGGATTTTGAAAATCAAGCAAGAGAAGTAGAGCAAAAATTGGAAAGAGAAACAAGTGTGATGCAAGAAAACCATGAAAAACAAGTCAACTATTTGCTACAGGGCAGCCAAAAAATGCTGAAGAAAATTACACATTAAAAATAGACTAACTCAAATGGCCAAAGAGATCCAAAAAGCCAATGAAGAGAAGAATACCTTAGAAAGCAGAATTGGCCAGATAGAAAAGGAGGTTCAAAAGCTCAATCAAGAAAACAATTCCATAAAGGTTAGATTGGGGCAGATGGAAGCTAATGACTCCATGAAAAATCAAGAAATTATAAAATAAAACCAAAGGAATGAAAATATAGCAAACAATGTGAAATATTTCATTGGAAAAACCACTGATCTGGAAAACAGATCCAGGAGAGATAATTTAAAAATTATTGAAACTATCTGAAAGTCACAATCAAAAAATAACCTAGACATCATCTTCCAAGAAATTAGCAAGGAAAACTGCCCTGATATTCTACAAGTAGAGGGTAAAAATGGATACTGAAAGTGTCTACTGATTGCCTCCTCAAAGAGATCCCAAAAGGAAAACACCTGGCAATATTCCAGAGCTCCCAGGTCAAGGAGAAAATATTGCAAACATCCATAAAGAAATAATTCAGGGATTGTGGAAACACAATCAGGATTACACAAGATCTAGCAGTTTCTACGGCTTAGAATATGACATTTCAAAGGTCAAAGGAGCTAGGATTAAAACCAAATCACCTATCCTGCAAAACTGAGTATAACACTTCTGGGGAAAAACTTTCTATTCAATGAAATAGAAGATTTTCAAGCATTCTTCATGAAAAGACCAGAGCTGAGTAAAAAAATCTGACTTTCAAACACAAGAATCAAGAGAAATATAGAAAGAGAAATCATGAAGGACTTAAGTTAAACTGTCTACATTTCCTACAGGTAAAGATAGTATCTGTAATTCTTGAGACCTTTCTCAGTATTAGGGTAGTTGAAGGGATTATATATATAGACTGAGGGCACAACATAAGTTGAATATGAAGGGATGATAGCTAAAAAAATGAAATTAAAGGGTAAGAGAGGAATATACTGGGAGAAGGAGAAAGGGAGAAACAAAATGGGGTAACTTGTTTCTCATATAAAAGAAGCAAGAAAAAGCTTTTTCAATGAAGAGAAAGAGGCAGTAGGTAGTAAGAGGGAAAGAGTAAACTTTACTCTCATCGGATTTGGCTTAAGGAGGGAATAACATGCACGCTCAATCTATATCAAATTGTGTTCCTTCTCAGTGGGGATGGATGGGGAGGGAGAGAGAGAGGGAGAGAAACTGGAAATCAAATTTGTAAAAATGAATGTTAAAAAATTGTTTTACATGCAACTGGGGAAAAGGATATACAGGCAATGGGGTATAGAAATCTATCTTGCCCTACAGGAAAATAGAGGGGAAGGGAGAGATGTGATAGAAGGGAGGGCAGATTGGGGGAAGGAATAATCATGATGCTCTTGGGGTGGGTGGAGGGAGGGATGGGGAGAAAATTTGGAACTGAAAATCTTGTGGAAGTGAATGCTGAAAACTAAAAATTAATTAATTTTAAAACACACTGATATTCTCCATTCAAAATTTATGTTTAACTAAATAATTATAAACTAGGCATGAAAACTGTTTTCAGGGTAAGTGAAAAGTAAGTAACTGATGGGCCCCAGTCTCAAGAAAATAGAAGAGCTTTACTTGCAACTAATAAGCATGTCAAAATACAACAATTCTGCCAAGTTTTAGAACTACTATCCAAATCAGTCTTCTGGTAGTCATCTTCCCTTGGGGCTGCCACTTCTGTTGAATGTGAATGTTAACTTGAAGAGAAAAAAATCTATGATCAGTCAAATGCTCTGTGCCACACATCACCTTCATCACTCTCCCATCCTAGCTTTCTTTTCTTACGATGACATAATCTATTAAATGCCAATGTTTGCTTTGAGGGTGCATCTTCGAGGTTTTACTATGTTTAGGTAGATAGAAAATAGTGTTGGTGATGAGGTCATGAAACATACAAGTCCTCAGTAGTAAGTGGCTGTTGTTATTGCTTTTTCCAACTCCAATCCTCCCAAGATCTCCCTGTCATGTCTCACAGATATGCCCAGACTGTCCAGTATTTCTGGAAAATATGGCAATTCAAAAGGACAAGTTTCAGGGACCCCTTAACACTACTTTAGCATTAATTACCCAGAATTACAATCCTGTCATCTTTTAGCACACTGATGATGAGTCTCCAGATCTTCACAAAATTTTTCTTTGACCTCATAAAGCTTTGTCATGGTGGGAGCACACCCATTGATGACGGTGATGTGGTGCTTTCCTTCAAGAGGCATTTGCATTGTCATGAGCTTATATTTCACTTCTTTGGGGAGGCCTACAAACTTGTTGACTAGATTAGTTTTGACTGTGAAACCTATGCCAGCTTCATGGCACTCCTCATCACTGAAGCTACTCAGGAGAAACATGTCTGACGTTGGTAAGCTGACCTTTATTTGTCAGCCTTGTTTCATTCAGAATTGCTATTTGGGTGAAATACCTGTTGAATTCTCTTAAGACAAAAACTCTTCATATTTCAGTTCTACTGGATTTTCATATTCCATATGTCAACGATGAGTGAAACCATCTTTGCAAACTTTTTTGTACATGTTTTTGAGTTTCAATCACAGAGTGGGATCCCCAACTACTGCAGTAGGCAGGCCAGTGTTAGGTGAAGCAAACAATTTTTAGAGCACCTTTTCTAGCCCTTTCCTCACACCAGGAGGTGAGTAGTATAGTCTTTAAGAAGGCTGCTCAAATACCAGGGGGTTGTTAAATCCCACTGCTGCTTCAGTACAGTAAGAAGACGATCCTATGGCTTGGGTCACATGTAAGTAGGGTTGTAAATATAGATCCCAGCGTATCAACACCAGCTACTTCATTATCTGTCCCACACCATAGAACACTCAGGTAGATAAAAATGGTAAAATGGTATGTCTTTTGTCTCATACATAAAATTGGATTTATATGAGGCCAAGTTACTAAAAGTCATCAACCTCACTCTCTCTTCCAGAGGTATCAAAGTCCAGTGGCAGGACAAAAGACAAGATAAATGGTGATGGCTCAGGAAGCAGTGGATGACCTTGGTGTCTTACTAACCAAGCTCTAAACGCTCCACAGCAGCTGCATCTGTTACTTTCCTGGCCACCAGAACATACAGTTCTCATCCACCCATTCTGCCAAGAGAGGTCTTAATATGCTTGAGGCAGACACCTCCCTAATTTACCAACAGGTCTGAGGTCATCAACTTAGTTTAGCCCATTTGCTGAAATAGTTTATCAGAGTGCAGCTCGTTGTGCATGCTACAGCTTCTTGGAGTCACAAGTAAAGAGCTGGGTGATTGGTTGGACACTAAAGGCAAAAAGTATCCCTTAAGCAGGGTGGGGGGGGGGTATGATGGAAGGGAGGGCAATGGAAGGAGGGAGCAATTTGAAGTCAACACTCTTGGGGAGGGACAGGATCAAAAGAGAGAACAGAAGCAATGGGGGGCAGGATAGGATGGAGGGAAATATAGTTAG
>CM053771.1:118507676-118773949 GCA_028658325.1 Potorous gilbertii
GGGTAGATTGGTGATAGGGGAAATTAGAATGCTCAGTGTACTGGGGTGGGGGGAGGGGACAAATGGGGAGAAAATTTGGAACCCAAAATTTTGTGAAAATGAAAGTAAAAAGTTAAATAAATAAATTTATTTAAAAAAATGAAAGGAAAAGGTCCAAATATTCATAAAAACACTTTTTATGTGAAGAAAACCTGTAAACAAAGGGCGAAAGGTAACGACTGAACAAACTATGGTATACGACATGGAATAAAGAGTTATGATCAAGAATATGTGATGCAGAACAAAGCAAGCATAATCCAATAACACACATTTGGCAGCACAAAGCTGCAGAGTGGACAGAGCAAGGCCTTGGATTAGGAAGACATGGGCTCAAATTCAGAATCTTACTAGATATGGGTCTCTGGGAAATCTCTTTCTGCCACAGAGTCCTCATCTGTAACAACAGGACCTTAACCATTACAAATAAAAGAAATTCCCAGGGTGTTTTGAGGACAAAATTAGATATTTGTAAATTGTTTAAAGTCTTGCTATTATAAATATTATAAATAGCTTAAATGCTAGCTATATTATACATGGTGACTATAATGGCCTCCTCTCCCCCTCCCCCCCAAAAACAATAAAAAGCATCTGAATTTATTATTTTCAACCAACAACTTGGAATCTAGAAAGCAGATGATAAAACACATTTCGCTTTCTTGGTTTAAAGAAGAGTGTAAATCACTGGTGTGGAATTTTGCTAAGGCTGCATAACAAAGCTTTAATTTGGACCTTCTTCTCTTTTCTTTCTATTATCTTCCTCAGAAATTTCATCACCTCCCATGGGTTCAATTATGATCTCTATTCATATGATTCCTAGAACTATATATCCAGTCCCACATGAGGGCTCCTGACTTTCAGTCCTACATCACCAACTACCTATTGGTCAAATTCAAATTTCAAAAAGTAAGCTAAAAAGGCTGATGCTTTGCTCACCAATTAGCAAAAGATGAAAAGCATTTAAAAAAAAAAACCACACACATTCCATTTGATTCAGCTTCCAATGAGATCTCAACTCAATAAAGAGGATCTCAAAACAACACATGGGAAAAAGTCTCGAGAATTTGGGGTTGGAGAATTAATCTTCGGGGCAACTTTAAAGAACCATGTCAATTTTAACTTCTACAAAAATGAAATCTGAATTTTTAGTCCCCATGAAAAATCAAGTTAATCACAAAACCATCAATTTAGAACAGAATGGGACACAGAAGTCATTGAATCCAATCCCTTCATTTTACAAATGAGGAAAATGAGGCAGGAAGAGAGTAAATGAATTCTCTAGGGTCAGTTAGCGTTTGAAGTAGGATTTGAACTCAGGTCTTCCTGACTACAAGCCCAAAACTCTAACAACTACCCCACAAGAATCACCATAGGTTAATATTCACTACAATATAAATATAAGAATATGCATGCTAAGGTATTTTTCCTTAAAAATATGTAGAGCTCTCTATCTGGCCACAAACTGAGGCAATATAAACAACTGTTCTGAAAGCAAGCTAAAAACTTAAAGATACTGAACAACCACCAGTTGGGGGAGGAGAAAATTTAAGAAGCTCACTGGGATCTTTTGTTTATACCCTTAGCATCACCTTAGACGCCACTGAAAAAGTTCAGAAAATGTTCAAAAACTTTTCAACAACCAACAAAAGTCATATCCTCCCCCCTAATCTATAATGAAGGATCAATAACATATGCCTCCCAACGTCTTCCAAACTTCCATATAACTCAAAATGGAAGACAAGGGAAGGAGGAGGAAGGAGTTATATTCTTCAAATAACACACCAACTCCTAAAGAACTGTAAATAAATGAAGTTCATACACTTAGGATTTTTTTAAAAAGCTCATCAAATGATTCTACCTCACTCGTTAACACACAATTCTGATCCATAACCCCAGTAATCGTAACAAAAAATACTTACAGGGACAAGAAAAGCCAAAGTTTTGCCTGATCCTGTCTTTGCAGCTCCAAGTATATCTTTACCCTGCAAAGCGAGGCCAATGGTCTGCCTCTGTATCTCAGTAACCATTCGATATTGTGCTTCCTGCAAGCCTAAAATGTTCCAGGGAAAAAAGTGTTGACATGTTTTAAATCAAACTGTTGCAACTTAGAAAAGCACCAAGAGCTTTTCTGGAATAAAATACTGTTCAATTTTCATTATTCAGAGGCTCCTCCTGACTTCTTTTTACTCCTTGACTGCCTTCCAATGCCTGGACAAAAGGGATTCCTCACCTTTTTTGTGTCTTGGATCCCCATGGTAATCTGGTAAAGCCCTGCCCAGAATATTTTTAAATGTGTATGATGAAATACTTAAGGTTACAAAGAAAGCCAAGGATGCAGAAACTGTTATCAAAATATTTTTTAAAAAAACAACAGTTCACTGAACCCATATTAAACACCTCTGCTCTGGGAGAAGTAAAGAAGAAAGATTTAAAACTAAGTTCACTTAATTTTAATTTCTCATTTGCAATTGCCTGTGGTAGAGAGAGTATGGTAAAATGTGGAGATAATTGGTAGCAATGAAATTTCAGGATTACATTAATCTCCCTGTTCCCTCTGGTCCATGGACAAATACTATGATAATAATGACACTAACGTTAGGTGGATATAGACAGATAATATTTATAAATCCTTTAAGAGCTACAAAGTATGTTATAAGTTAAGGAAATTGTTACTATTACCCTCATTTTACAGAGGAGAAAGCTAAGGTACATAGTGGCAAAGTGATTGTCCAGGGTCACACAGCTAATAAATATCTCTGAGGCAAGATTTGAACTCAGGTCTTTCTGATTCCAGATCCAGCACTTCCTGATTACAGACCTATTGAAAAACCCAGTTAAATATCATTAAAGAATTCCTTCAGTCTGCCCAACCTCCAACAAACTACTTACCTTTCAATGTTTTTCTTGACAAGGGGAAATCAGAAAATCGCATAATTTCATTTATATTTATCTGGAAGAAAAAAAAGGGCTGGTATATATCAGCATGAAAACAATTCACTTTACCCAGTCTTCTCTTCTTCCACCCTGTCATCACCACCATGGATTTCAAAATTGATGCTGATGAACCTTCTAGCATCCTGACAACTACAAAGGTCCTGACAACAATCACCCACTTTGAACCACTTCACCTCTATCCTAGCATGGTCACACTTTGAACCTCATTCCACAGAATCTGTATACTTGCTAAGATTCTGAACGGTTAAGTCCTCTTTTCTGACCACCATACCTAAATATATCTTCTTTCCCATTCCCTCAACACTATAAAACCTACAGTTGAAACTCAATCTTCTTTACTCTCTCTGTCTCTCCCTCACTATTGCCTTTTCGTTTCCCCTTTGCCTTCCTTTGCCTCCATCCCAAGCCTACGACCACAACAAGTTACATAATAGTTTCAAAGCCCCATCCTTGAAATCCTTCAAGTCCATATCCTTGATTCTAGATCACATCCCCAGGCCACAGAGTACAGCTAGAGAAGGGCACAAATTCCAGTGGTTTCCTTCACTCTAAATGTAGGCTGCATAACCTTAGCAGGGCTCTTGCTGATATTCACAACCCCCAAACACTGTGGCATTCAATAAAGAATCAGTCAGAAATCATCAAAGAAACTTCCCAAATAATGTACCTCGCCTATGACTTCCACAAGACAAACATAAGGTCCTAGAGGCAAAGGGTATGGAAAGGGACTGCAGACAAAATGCAGTATGGCATAGGGAAACAGCAAGGAGTCTGAGAACCTGAGTTCAAATCCTGACTCTGCTTCTTCCTGTGTGACCTAGGTCAATCTCTCTGGGCCTCAGTTTCCTCATCTGTAAAATGACAAGGTTGGACTAAATAGTGCCTAGGGCATCCTGCAGCTCTAAATCCTTTGATCTAGTATTAAGTATAAGTTGCCAGGTATTCACTTTTAAACTTAAAAGTTGTTCTCTATTTTCCCCAACTTCATTACCCATTAACACTAACAAGGTCAAAGACACAATAGGGAATTTCTGATGTGATCAAAAGGACCAGAAAAGCATATACACTTGTCTCACCTCTACTCCTGTGATCCCTCCTACACACTACTACACATACAAGAGGCTGAAGCTGATTTAGTAGGAATAGTGAACACCTTACATTTATAAAAACCAATTATTCAGTGCCACAAGAATAAATACTATTTACTAAGAGTCCAAGGAATCTCAGTAATTTATATTAGCAGCCCAGAAGAACTAAAGACAGAAAAAAAAAAATGCAAAGGGCTGTGTCAAATGCATTGTTTAAAATAGTTGGAAGGTAGCACTTCAATCTTCTCCAACATCTCTCAAGGGTGTCCCCTTCAAACGGCTCCAGACTAGTTCAATCCTTTTTCACCTCTCACCTTGATTGCTGCAATATGATCCTAACTAATGTGCCTGCCTCAGTCCCCTTTGAGAAATAATGTTGGGGTGGAATGAAGCATAGTAGTACTGGAGCTCAAATTATACTACAAAGCAGTAATCATCAAAACTATTTAGTACCAGTTCTAAAAAAGAAAAGTTGATCAATAAACCAGAATAAGCACACAAGAGCTAAAAGCTATCAAACATAGCAGGGCAGTGTCTCATAAACTCGATGGCATCAACTACTGGGGTAAGAACTCACATGATTAAACAAAAACTGCTGGGAAAACTAAAAATCAATTTGGCAGAAATTGGGTTTAGAAAACTATCTCACACCACACACCAAAATAAGCTCCAAGTGGAGAGATGATCTAGACATAAAAGGCTATATTACTGACAAATTAAGAGACTTGAAGGAGATTATTTGCATAATTATGGATAGATGAATTATGGTATATGAATGTAATGGAATACTATTGCGCCATAAGAAATGATGAACAAGAAGACTTCAGGGAGGCCTGGAAGGACTTATATGATCTGATGCTGAGCGAAAGGAGCAGAACCAGGAGAACTTTGTGCACAGCAACAACAAAAGTGTGCGAGAGTTTTATCTGGTAGACCTGGAACTTCATAATAAAGCAAGAACTTATTAAAAAAAAAATCCCAATGATGGTTTTCTAAGGCAAAATGCCTTCTACACTCAGAGAAATATGGAAGTCATTCGCAGAATGTAGCAGATGTTTGTGGGTGTGTGTGTGTGTGCTTTTGTGTATTATACTATGATTTGTTATATGATTTCTTATATTTATTTTAATTCAACTACATAGCATGACTATAGTGAAAACGTACTCAATAGGAAAGTATATGTAGAACCTATACAGAATGGTATACTGTCTTGGGGAGGGAGGGGGGTAGTGGGAGGTAGGTACAGGGGTTAAAATCTTAATTTTATGGTAGCGATTGTAGAACATTAAAAAATAATAATAAAATTAATAATAAATAAATAAAAACAAAAAATTATGGATAGATGAACAAACAAGGGAGAAATAATCATAAAACAGGCAGTTCTGATTACATTAAAAGAAGAAAAGGTTTTACACAAATTCAATCAATTTAGAATTAAAAGAAAAAAGTTAACAGAAAAATCTTGATGCACATTTTTCTAATAAAGGTTTGATACTCAAATATATAAAAATAAGAGTCATTTCCCCACAGATAAATAATTAAAAGATATGTACAGGCAGTTTTCAAAAGAAGCTCAAGTTACCAATAATCATATGGAAAAATGCTTCAAGTCACTAAAACAAGAAAAATGCAAATTAAAACAACTCTGAGGTTCCACCTCATAGGAATATGGCAATTATTGGAAAGGCTTTAGAAGGTCAAGTATTCTAATGTCCTCCTTTTTCTCTTCAGAGAAATTGTGAATTGGCCCAACTATGACCAAAAAGTCATTAATTGTGCAAATCTTTTGACCCAGCAATATCACCACAATGAATATGGCTCAAAAAGATCAAAGAGAAAAATGACTCATATGTACTAAAATATTTAAAGTAGCACTTCTCTATTGTAACAAAGAACTGGAAAACGGAGTGTGTTCATCAATTGGGGAAATATCCAATTAAATTATGCTATGTGAACATAATGAGATATGGTTGTCCTTTAAGAAAAGAAAAGGGGATAAGTGCTGAGAAAACAGAGAAAACTTTTATGAATGATGCAGAGTGAAATAAGCAGACCCAAAACAAGTTATTCAATGACTACAATAGGTAAAAGAAAAACAAAACTGCAAAAATCTTAAGAACACTAATTGATGCACTGACCAACTGCAACTTCAGAAAACTAATGATACAGCATACTTCCCATCTCTTGACAGAAAGGTGAAGGACTAAAATTGTAGAAAAAGACACATCCATACAAGAGCAACGTGAATTTGTTTTGTTTGATATATGTCTGTTGCATACATTTGTTACAAAGAGAGAGGTTTTATTTAGTGGGGGTGGAGTTGTGGAGGGAAGTGAATAGAGAGGGAAAGAGATTCAAGAAAGGTAAAGAAAAAAGAATCAGTGTCTTATTTCACAACATGAAATGTGTTTAATGATTGTACATGTATAACCGAAATCAGATTACTTGCTGTCCTGAGGAAAGGAGAGGGAATGGAAGGGAAAAAAAAATTTGGAACTCAAAATCTTATAAAAGTGAATGCTGAAAGAAAAAAATAAATTTTTAAAAAGTAAAAGAAAAAAGATCAGTGAAATATTAAAAAAATACACAGAAAAGAATAGAAGGAAGTACAAAACACTTGACTCAGACAAGCAGTACACTATTTGTACTATCATGTTAAATTTATCATATACACATATATGCAAATGTATATGTATATATACACAAACAAACATCTATTATACACAGAAACATTTAAACAAGCTATTCATAATCAAATTAATTCAAATTTCCTGGGGAGTTTTGTATATGGAACTGTTCATATTAAGTGCTTAATTTTAAAAAAAAGGAAAAAAAAATAATCTTAGAAAGGTAAGCTGGAGCTAGACTTTAAATAAGGAGTATTTTAACCCATAGGTAACTTGGAGTCACTGAAGATTCTGGAGAAAAGTAAGACAGTCAGACTTTTGCTCTAGGAGAATCTGTTTGGCAGCTGTATGGAAATTACCCAGCCTTCTTTGCTAAACACCTTATTAAGATATGGGACAGCTAGGCGGTGCAGTGGATGGAGCACCAGAGCAAGAGTCAGGAGGACCTGAGTTCAAATTTCACCTCAGACACTTAACACTCACTAGCTATGTGACCTTGGGCAAGTCACTTAACCCCAACTGCCTCATCCTGGGTCATCTCCAGTCATCCTGATGAATATCTGGTCACTGGATTCAGATGGCTCTGGAGGAGAAGTGAGGCTGGTGACCTGCACAGCCCTCTCTCACTCAAAACAAAGCCAAGGGTAAGTCATGTCATTATTTCTCTGATGGCATGGTCTTTTTTGGCAACGACGGATGAAAACACATTAAGACAGAGCAAAAACCAAGGGCTGACTGGCTAATGCAAGATCTATATTTTAATGCCCCAAATCATCTTAAAGCAGATCATAGTCGGCACTTCTAAACCAAATGCACCTCCAACAAAGCAGTGAGTTCCAAGAACATCTGAAAAGTAAACAACACTGACTAATCAAAGAATCAATGAAAGATATTCATCCTAAAACTTCTAAGAAAAATCTATGCATGACATATGAAAAGTTCTGGGTTTCCCCAATATTAACAACGTAATTTAATAAATATCTCTTTCATAGACCAAGTCAAAATTTTCTTTAAGTGGAAACCTAAACTCTTATTTCAGGAGCAGCACACACAAATACATACCAGTTTCTATTCTTTTTTCTCACGTGTAAAATGATGGGATGAGAGTAAATAACTCTTCCAGACCTTTCCAGCTCTAAAAAATTCTTTGACTCTAAAAAAAAAAATCTTCATTCTGTGGTCCTTTAGTAGTTTCACATTCAATTTTTTAATATTTTATACTTTTTATGTTACTTGGTGTTGCAACATTCATTCCCATGTGTTCTGCCTCACCAAAAAGATTATAAAACTCAAGGGAAGTCTTTTTTCTCTAAATCTTTGTGCCCAAAAGAATTCTTCTCCACTAATTTCCATCTCACCTTCTTCCCACATTTCCCATTGTTGTGCAAGATGCTCCAGTGAGTATAATTTACCTTAAAAATGCTGGTACAAAGAGAAATCATAGACACACTAGTGATAAATGAATCTTTAATTTAAAACGTCAGTTTACAGAAATGAGAGTGACATTCATTGCTCAAGGAATTTTCATTTTGCAGACTACAATGAGAAATATTCAATTTATATTCCCTCAAACATAAACTGAAATTAGTTGATTAACATGTATTTTGTTGTTACAAACTGGTTATAGATTTAAACAAATGTTGCTGGTTAATTTACCAAATCCTGAAGTTCTATAATTCTAGAGCTATCTGATTTTGCATCAACTAATATAGAAGTATTAGCTTGGAAGTGTGAAGCAAGACATTTTTCCTATTTTTTGGAATTACAATAAGTAATATTTCATTTGCCCTTAAACTTTACATCCATCAAATATTCATTAATAACACTTTTCAGTAACATAAACCCAATTTCCTGCATCTATAACAAGCTCTGAGAAGCAGAGCTATTTTAATGCAGATGCTGAAGGCAAGGGATGCTGTGTAGATCTAGAATGTGCTGTCAAACTATTCATAATTCACAAAGAAGGAAAAAGTTGCATTTGTTGGATTTATTAAATTACACTTCAGGTTTTTTAGGGACGACATGTATTACATTTTTACAATTTTCATGCCATATTCCTCAAGATTTTCAATGTAACTCAGAGTGGATTACTTTCTGCCTTTCCATAGTACAAATACAACATGCTAATCCCTACAATTCATTCTAGGGAACAAATGCTGGAGGAGAAGAAAAATGGGCACCAGGGCAGCAAAAGAATTTCTCAATACTTTATTCAAAAATTATTGTAGCTCTACCAGCAAGAGACCCCAGTTATAGGATAACCTCCCAGAACATTAAAATGACACGTGGTTATTAGATTACTGCATTTTGCCATTATCAGCAAATACCAGTTTTCCTAGGGAATATGCCTTTTCGTCACTAAAGGAGCTAGTCTGGAGTCTACCTCTTAAACAGCAAGAAAAACAGTACAAGCAGACAAACATATACTGCATCTCTTCCCCAAGTATGCTGGCCTCCTGCAGAGAGAAAATATAGTTCTTTCAAGGAACCAAATGCACACTAAAATTGCTCAACTACTGTACTGTCAGGCATGACCTTTGAGTGTAATACAGGGCAACTTGTTCTTTTTTCTTTTTTTAAGGAGTCAAACATGAAGGAGAAGAAAACTATGTTTTCAATGCTGGTTTTCAAAATGAATTTCAATGGACTTGTGGAAACCACAAAAAACAGATGCTTCAGTTCCCTACAGGGAGGCAATCGCTCTTGTCTTTCCCATCCTCCTCCCTGCAACTCTCTTTTATGAGAAAAGCCACCACTGCTGAAGGATAGAACCAAGTTTAGCACAAGAAGCTGTGAGAACAACGAACCTACAATCAAAGATTACAGATACTTATTTCGAGCTTGTCTATTCCTACATGGATATTAAGCTTTAAGGCTCATCTTAGCCACTGCTAAGCTCCCCTTCCTATTCTCTGCTACTCCTACCAGGACCATCATTCAATTCACATACACTACTTCCTCTTCTTCAGTTACTACTCCTTCACTTTAACTGCATGCATCTCAAGTCTGTAAAATAAAGAGGAAAAAAAGGCTCCAAAGATAGCAAAACCTGAAAAATCCTGTGCATTTCAACTTCTAAACTTCCTATGTGTGGTTTCAAAGAATACTAACAACTCACCCATTCTGGGTTCTCCATCCCCACACCTACATTTGGAAGAAGGATTATCTCACTCTACTGATGTACAGTCAACAATCAATCAATATGCATTAAGTACCTTCTATGTGTCAGATACTGTGGTAAGAAGTGGGGATACAAAGACAAAAATGAAGGCGCTCATATTCTGTCAGGGAAATAAGTAAATACACACAATGTACTGGGGAAAGGGGAAGGTGTCGAGCAACTGGGAAGATCAGGAAAAGTCTGATGTAGAAAGTGGCTCCTGACCTGAACTTTACTTTTTTCTTTTTTTATTTTAGCCTCAAACAACAGATCACAAATACAGAATAGAGAAAAGAAACAAAAACATATCATAAACTTAAATATTGGAACTTAAATACAAAGTTAAGAAGAAGAAAAACATCATGTACAGCAGAACATGAGAGGATTCAAATTATGTAACAATATATTTTCATTTCAAGAAAGCCTGCATGATAAATAATACTTATGTTGAAAACTGTCCATCTTTTCTTTGCTTCCTGGTGAGTTCTTTTGTTCTCTGCTGTACACTCTTTTACTTTTTTCCCCTTCCCCCACACCCCAAAAAGCTACAATAAATATTAACAAAATATCTCTATAGCTATAGATATATACATGCACATATACACATATACAGACATATACTTTTCCAAACCTATTCTACACTTGATTTTTGGTTTTTATGTTTGTGCATATCCCGTCTCCTATCCATCCAGCCTCCTCTACTTCTACCCACTCCCCCTTGCTTTCCTATTACTTGCCTACCCTGCTCCAAGCAGCCCTCCCCTACCCTCCCATTCCCACAAATCTAAACACCCCTCCATGCCCCTCTTACCTATTCCCTCATCCTCCCCTCTAAAGATCTCTCCCCACTCCCTATGCTTCCACCTTTTTATTTCCTCTGAATTTAGAAGACTTCTTTATTCTTCTAAAGATATATATATTGCTCCTTCTTAAAACCCATTCCCGATGAAAGTAGGTTACCACAACTACCAGCCCTCCTCCCCCATCTAATTCCTCTGTATCAATTCTTCCTCTTGCACCTCATTGGTATAAAATAACTAGTCTTTTTAGCTGTTCCTAAATGGTTTTACTTTTGAATTAATGTCATCGTCAGGTTTACCCCAATCTTTGTTATGAGCTACCCAATTATTAATGTCTTATACATTTTACATACATAAAAGGTAAACAGTCTGTCTTTATGAATCCCTCATAATCAGTCTTTGGTATATGCCTTATATTTCTCTTGGTTCTTTTAAGTCAAATCTTCTATTAAGTTCAAGATTTTTGTTAATGAAGGCTGAAAGTCTGAGAGTTTATCCGATGTCCATTTTTTTTCATTCCGAATAGTATTTAACTTTGCTGGGTATGATTATTTGTGGTCAGAGCCCCAGTTCTTTTGCTCCTCAACATACTGTGTTCCAAGACCTGAGGTCCTTTAATGTCTCTGTTGCTAGGTCTTGTGTGATTCTAATTGTTCCATCATATTTAAATTGTTTTAATCTTAATTTTTTTAATATTTTATCCTTGAGCTAGGGATTTTGGAATTTGACTATGATACTCCTATGAGTTTTCCTCATAGGCTCTCTTTTAAGTGGTGATCAATGGATTTTTTCTATTTCTACTTCCCGCCCATCCCCAACCCCTACTTCTACACTTGTTCTAATGCTTCAGGATAATTTTCTTTAATTATTTTTTATTATTATATCAAGATTCTTTTTTGATCATAACTTTGAGCTAGTCCAGTTATTTTTATATTTTTCCCATCTTGAGTTATTCTCTAAATCTGTTGTTTTTCTTATAAGAAGGTTCACTTTCTCTTCTATTTTTTCATTATTCATATTTTGTTTAATTATTTCTTGATCTCTTATAATTTCACTGATTTCACTTTACCCAATTCTAATTTTCAAGGTGTCATTTTCTTCCCTCAGATTGTGGATATCTTTTCATAATTGGCTGACTTTTCTTTTGTAACCTTCTTGTTTTTCTTGGATTATTCTTTTTTTTTTTTTAGATTTTCCTCCATCTCTGTTGTTCAATTTTTAAAGTCTTTTTAAGATTTTTTATAAATTCTTTTTGGGCTGGTGACCATTTGACATTACTCTTTGGGGGTTTCTTTACTTTAGTATCCCCAGATGAGCCCCCTGATCATCTCTATTCCCATAATAACTTTCTATGGTTAGATTCTTTCTCCTTTGCCTATGCATTTTTTTTGTGGTAATAGCCTAATGTAATCACTTCTAGTCCTGGAATATGGGGGGATGGTACCTCTTGACCCAGATATTCAGTTCTCCTCTCTTGCTCAGAACCAAAGCCAAACCTCCAACCTCGTGAAAGTGCAGCCAGAAGCTTTCTGCCCCACTGCTTCTGCACTCACCTACACATGCTGGTTCCTTCTCACTCTGCCATTCTTCACAGCACAACTGGGTCTGGCATTCCTTATAAGCAGAGATTCCCTCAATCTTCCCAGGCTCAAAAACCCAACTCTCCCCAAAGTTCCAGTTGCTGGGGTCAAAGCAGCCTCCCAAACCAAATAAGTCCAGGGCTTGCAGTTTGGTTGTTAAAACAGAACTAGCCTAGAGGTATCTACTCTTAATACTCTAGAGAGGGCCAGAATCCTCTCTCTAGACCCAAACTTTAAAGGAAGCTAGAGATTGTAAGTGGCAGAAGGAAGAAAGAAGTACACCCAAGCATTGAAGGCAGCCTGTGCTAAGCCTGAATGATCTCTCCTTCAAATCTACAAAACTTAAGTGCCACTTTCTACATGAAAAAAATTTTGAAATCCCCAGTTCTATTGCCTTTCCTTTCACAAATTACTTTTGCTTATTTTATTTATCATTTATGTATACATTTTCCATACATTTTGTTTATACTAACATATATATTTGCTTTCTCCAATAGAAAGTAAGCTTCTTTAGGGCAGAAGCTATTTCATAATTGTCTTTGTACTCCTAGCACCTGGCATAGTGCATGGAACACTAGCACTCAAAGTGCTAGTGTTTAAATACCTGCTATTTGGCTAAAAGAAGATGAGACGAATGTCATATATGAAAGTAGGAAAGTTGGAAGCAAATGTGGAGTGTATGGAATAATATGTATGTAATAAGCCTGGAAGGTAGGCTGGAAGCACGAAGTATTTTAAATAACAGAGAAGCTTGTAGGTCATCCAAGAGGTAGCAGGGAACAACTGAAGTTCTCTGAGCAGAAGAGTGATGTGATCAGAACAGTGCTTTACAAATGTCACTTTGGTAGTAGTGTGGAGGATGGACTGGAAAGAAAGGACTTGAGGCAAGGAAAGCAAAAGATCTTATTTTAATAGTATAGTCAGGGAGTGACATGGACCTGAACAAGGGAAGGGGTCATAGCAATAAAAAGAAAGAGGTGGTTGCAAGAGAGGCTGTGGAAGTAACATTGTCAAAATTTGGCAACTAACTGGATATCTTAGGTCAGGGAGAGCCAGGAGGTTGATCTAAAGGTTGTCGACCTAGATGACCAGAAGAATAGGAGGTCCTTCAAAGAAAAGTTTAAAAGAATTTAAAAGAAGTCTTATCTTCTGTTTTTTATATGATTAATCTGAGATGCCTATGGGGCAACCAGTTCAAAATATCTACTAGCATACAGAACTGAAACTCAGGAGAGAAGCAAGGGCTAGATATATAAACATGGAAATCAGCTACATAGAAATAATCACTGAACCCAGGGGAAGTGATGAAATTACCAAGAGGGAGGGAGTAGAGAGGAGGGCCCAAGACAGAGTTTTATGAGACGCCCTACAAAGAAAATGGAGGAGTCATTAGACAGATAAAAACCAATCAATCAACAAATAATTATTAAGAACCTATGTGAGTCAATATAATTTTTAAAATGACAATTTTACCTAACCTATTTATTTAATGTCATCCCAATTAAATTACCAAAAATGTATTTTCTAAGTAAAATTTTCAGACAATCTCTCAGATAGGATTGGGTTGAAATATTACTGTGGTGAAGGAAATGAGTTGGTTGATTTAGAAAAACATGGAAAGACTTGGACTTATGAAAGAAGATGCTATCCACCTTTTCAAAATAGGAGGAAATAAGCATAGTGCAGTCACATATATATATAGACTCATACATACATACATACATATATATGTATGTATGTATGTATGAGTCTATATTTGTATATATGTGTATGAGTGTCTATGGGTATATATGTGTATTTTTATAGATATTCATGTATATGTGTGTGCAAAAATATAAATATACACATATATTATACATATGTGTGTATATGCTTAATTGTAGCCTACTTTAGCATGGGTTGTGGAAGGAGGAGGAAAAACAAAGTAAAAAGTGCACAGCAGAAAACAAAAGAAAACCAACAAGGAAGCAAAGAGAAGCTTAGGCAGCTTTAAAAAAATGTGTAAACTTTATCATATAGGTTTTCTTGAAATGGAAATTCATTATTTCACATTGAATCCTCTCTTATGGTCTGTTGTGTACATGGAAATGTTTTTTTTTCTTTCCTCATTTTATATTTAAGTTTAAAATAAGGAAATTTACCAAAAAAAAAAAAAAAAAAAAGACGTGCCAAGCATTGTGCTAAACACTGGGGATACAAGACAAAAGTGAAACAGGCCATGAACTCAAGAAGCTTACATTCAAATGTGGGAAACGATATGCATGTATGAGTATATATATGTATATGTACACACATATGTAGATATGCATATACATGTCAATGTGTGTATGTGGAATATATACAGAAAGAATAACGGGTGACTTTGGAAGGGGGTGGTACCAGCAGTTAGAGGAGTAAGGAAAGGTTTCATACAGAAGACAGTGCTTTACTTAAAACTCCATTATAAAGCAGTTAGATATTGGTTAAAAAATTAAAATTAAAAATCGTCCCACTGAAACGGCTCTCTCCAAGGTTGCCAAAGCTAACGGCCCTTTCTTTATCTTTTCTCCTTGACCTGTCTGCCATTTTTGACACTGTTGATTGCTCTCTCCTCCTTGATTCTCTCCTCTCTCTAGGTTTTTGAGACATCATTCTCTCCTGGTTCTCCTTCTATCCATCTACCACTACTTCCCTGTAATCTTTTGCTGGATCCTCTTCCATATCACACCCTTCAACTGTAGCTGTGCCTGAGGATTCTATCATAGGCCCTCTTCTCCTTTCTGTCTATACCACTTCTCTTTGTGATCTCATCATTTCCCATAATTATTTTCAAACCACCTATCCTGCCAAACTTCAATTTCACATCTCCAAATGCCTTTCAGATATCTCAAACTGGATATACCACAGACATCTTAAACTTAGTATGTCCAAAATATTATCTCATTATCTTTTCTCCTACCTTCCCTATTACTGTAGAGGGCAATACCATCCTTCTCCCAATATCTCAGACTCACAACCTAGTAGTCATCTTCCACTGTTCCCAATCTCTCACCCTCTATATCCAATCTGTTGCCAAGGTCTGTTATCTTTACTTTGGTAACATTTCTCATTCCCCTGCTTCTGCCCTCTGACCCTGCCACCACCCTGACACAGGCCCTCACAGCTGGACTACTGCAATAGCCTGTTGGTGGGTCTGCTTGCATTGTATTCACACTGACTACAATCATATGGATGGAAAGGACAAGCATTTAAAAAATCAAAAATGAATACTGCAAAATTTTCAAGAATAAGCACATCTTGAATTCATATAAAGGACAGTGAGATATATAAATATACACTGGAAGGGGGAGGAGAGATATACAGGAAAACCAGAAAGCAAAACCAATGGCATTTCAGAAGGCAATCTTCACATCAGAATAGGTTTTAGTAAATTATGAGTCAACATCTCTCTGAGCCTTAGTTTCCTCATCTGTTAAAAAAAGATAACATACTTGCCCTATCTACCTCAGACTGGTGCTGTGGAAAAGTCTCTGTGTTCTACATAAATGTGAGTTCACAGATTTAGAGATGAAAGGATGCTAGAAATCTAGTCTAACACCCTTATTTCACCAATAAGGAAAATGAGGCCAAGAGAAATTAGCTGATAAGTCACAGAAGTTGTAAAATAGTAGAATGTAATGGTAATTTAAATGGGAAGATCTTTCCCATTCATTAATAGGCCCATGTGACCTAATTAACTTTGTATTTTATTCATTTGCATTTATTTTTCATATAATTATATGGATATGTATATATAAACATGTATATATGGATGGATAGAGAGACTCCCCTGATGCAATGTAAGCTCCTTGAGAAAAAGTATTGTTTCATTTATTGTATTTGTATTTCTAGGAGTTGTATGGTGTTTGTTATTAAAAAGAAGCTTCATAAATACTTACTGACTGATTAATTAACTCACTGAATGACTACTGCCTACTGGGTCACATGGAAGCCTGAATCACACGAGTCTGTGGAGGGATTCTGTGCTGAATGGGTGGAACAAGAAGGGGTAGAGAAGGGTGGAACAAGAAGAGGCAGAACTAGAACAAAGCTGAGAGGAAGTTTATCAGAGAGCAATCAAAGCTGGGAAAGGCAGCTGGCTAGTGTGAGTGAGAGAGTTTGTTTGCGATTTTGTTTAAGGGAGTCTGTTTGGGATTTGTTTAAGGGAGCTGGTTTATAGGAAGCCTAACAGAGTATTGCCCTCTGCATTGTTATTCTGTATAGATTTCTTTGTTACAATGATGGATGTGGCTTTTTGGTGTTGGGATTTGGCTTTCTGGTGTCTGAATAAATGTTTTGGTTCTGTCTTCCTTGTAGAGAGTATTCTGTGATTCAGAATTGTGCCAGAATATTCATGGCTGCCATAGGCATTGTGAATATTGCAGTGGTGCTACAAAGAGTTGGGATCTGAACTCACATCCTCTCATTCCAAATCCAAAACTCTTACTATGTGACATAGTAAGTACTTAACACATGCTTGGTGGTTGATAAACAATGGAAAAGTTGAAGGACAGCAGATTTCAGTTCATTATCTGCATCCAGTTTCACCTTAAATTTAATTTGTATCTCAGTTGTCCATGTTCCTGTTCAAATTTTCTATATTTTGAAATTAACATGGAGGAAAAATAGCTTGATATGCAAAGGGATGGTATATAGGGAAGTTAATTACAACCTCTAATATGAAATCAGAAAGCAAGTGTGATCAGAAATCAACCAACAAAGCTAAATGCCACCTAAACTGCAATAAAAGAAACCTAACTTCCAACAGGACGATGTATTTTGTAAATAATACAAAAGTCAAATGGAACATAGCAGTAACCTTTTAGATGATCACAAGTGCTAAGACAGAAGGCCAAACTGAACTGTCACTCTCATTAGCTATACCAGCCTAAGTTAAATGAATAAACATCTTGGGGGTGTAAAGAAAACGAGATTTTAGAATTAAATTCAGTGAGACAAAATGCTCACACTATAATATGGGCATACGAAGTGCAGGCCAATAGTAATCGCCTATAGCAAAGACAGATACACCCTAACACATAGGTTCACCAGCAGCAGAAAGGTTGGCTGCCATATTTTTTTCTTTTATTTTTCCCAGAGCCTGTATAATAAAACTCCTTGCTATATATATTCATAGGATTATTATAAGTCAACTGTTATATTCATAAAGTATTTTCAAAATCATATACTTCAAGGATCTGTGATTATGTCAATTTGTGAAATCACAGGCTATATATACACACACTTTCATGAGTTGCTAAAAGAAATTCAATCCAGTATCTAACTTTCTGGTAACACAACTATGGCATAAACTAAATATATCAAATGACACGGGCAACATATGCCCCACAACACTCCTAAGTATAACCCAAGCGAGACTGAAATGTAATTGGGGAATATTTAACAAAATAAATAAAAATTCAATAAAATATAGATACTACATTTGAAAACTAAGCTAGTATGTAGCACACAGGGATCCTTATGAACAGACTGGCGGCCTCCATTTCTACTTGAATTTGACACCACTGGTATAAACCATGAAGCGTTATAACTTATTACTATTCACTTCAAGTTTACTTGTTGACTTCCTCACTTCTGACAATGTTAGCTTCTTCTCATCAATGTTACCCATTATATTCACAACATAATTATCTCAATCCTGTATTTCCCTTGCCTATAATCTTCAGTAACCAAGTCCTGTTCCATCTTAAAATTTCTCTCCTAAATTCATTCCTTTCTGTTTCCACTGACACACCTTCAACTCCAACCTCCATACAAGCTCCCCTACCCCACAACCCAGCTTAATTAACTTTGTATTTTATTCATTTACATTTATTTTTATATAATTATACGTATATATAAACATGCATATATGGAGGAATGGAGAGAGAAGACTCTCCTGATGCAATGTAAGCTCCTTGAGAAAAAGTATTGTTTAATTTATTATATTTGTATTTCCAGGGGTTGCATGGTATTTGTTATTAAAAAGAAGCTTCATAAATACTCATTGACTGATTAATTGACTGAATGAATGACTACTGTCCATATTCTTTTAGGGTACCCCGTCTCACTTTCCATTCTCCTGGGCTATGTCTTTCAGACCTAAGTCTTATGCATAGCATTCATGAGTTCTTAAGCAAGAGCCATTCTTTTAAAATATTCATTAGTTATTAAGCAATGGCCGTTAATCTAATGGATATCGATAGATATATAATACTTCAATATTGCAACAATAAGTATACATTAATCACCTATCAAGCAATCAGTACTATATTCAATGTGTTTTATGCACAGATAAACGAGGCAGTATTACCTGTAGAATACAAAATCTATTCCTATGGCATTCTAGAACAGAAATCTCCATGAATTCATAACATATCCTGTCTAAACACGGAGCAATCAAGAAACCCAGTTCTAAAATAAGCCAAAAACCTATTACTGATCATTTGGTTAAAGTAGGCAAAATTTAGTTTTTCAATTAGTGACAATGGTTAGAGATAGACATAAACAAGGCACTCAAAAGAATATTGGCAGATAGAATGTGGCAGACAGAACAATACACCTGTACAGACCTATAGTATTTGTACAACTAACTCAAAGCAGCTACTATTTTTACTTCATAATGTTAACACTACAGCTTTTGCTGTTAAATAGGGTCCCTCAAAGACAAAAGTCAAGCTGAAAAGAAATTTTCCCCTAATGCCAGGACCATTTCTATACATTAAATTATTTTAAATTTACTTGGAGAATCTGTCAATACACTACTGTATTCCTGTTTTACTTTCAGGTGCTCAAAGGCTTCCCTCACTCAGAACTTCTAACCCTCATACCCTATGTCCTTTCCAACCCCTTAACTTCTCCTAGTGTATCTGCTCCACAATACTGCCCCTTTCCAGCCTCCTTGTCTCTGCTATCTCACACCATTCCCCTAACTCTGTTTCCCTATACTGTCTCCATGCCAATCCTATCTCACCTTAGCCTCTTCCTTTGATTCCAAGGCCTATCTCCCCAAAGAAACATCCATCCCCCAATTCTGTCACTCCCAACGCTACATCTCAACCTCCAGGTGACCATGCCATACCACCTTTCCTAACACCACAACCCTGTTTCTTCCCCTCTCTGGCTTATTTCCAGGCCATAGCCTTCCTCTTCCACACACCTCAATTCCATTCTCTTCTTCATCCTTACGGAGAGCAGGAGCTATATGTCTTATTTACTTGATTCTCCCCCAACAGAATGCCAAAAACCACAATTTGCCCACTTCCTAAGTTTTGAATGATAAATAAACATCTACGAACCTAAAAGCATATCTCTTCCACACTCCAACAACAACAGACGGGCCACTCCCACGGAATTCATCTACGTGGGATGCACAAAAGCACCACAAAGGCACCCGCCCGTGAGAGGTGAAAGTGCGCCCTGGATTACATTTAGAGTACCAAGTTTACTAGGACGGCACGTCCAGAGAGAGGGAGAGCCCTGCGAACTCAAACACTAGGCGGCTGTTTGCTGGGAAGCTCAAGAAACAGTTCCACACAAAGAAACATCCACAGGCCCGTCTTCCCGTCCAAAGCCCTCCCTCAGGCAAGCCCCCAGCCCCAACTCCCCAGAGTCCTGCCCATTCAGAGCCCCCTCCGCAGCACACCCCGGCCCCACCTCCCCCCCATCCCGTCCCGCGGCTCTCCTCAGGCACCCTGGCCAGCTCCCCACGCGAGCCCTCCCCGCGGTTCTCGTCAGGACCCCGCCCCCTCCCGCTCAAGCCCCCTCCCCATGGGTCTCGTCACGCCGTCGCCCCCCTCACGGGTCCCGGGCCCCGCGCCCGGCCCGGCCCTCACCTTCTCGTACTCCGTGGTCAGGCGGCCGATGGTCTCCCGCTCCACCTGCCACTCGGGCTTCTTGAGCTGCTTCCTCAGCTCCTTCATCTTCTTCTGTTTCCGGATGTGTCTCTTCTTCCATCGCTCGAAATTCAGCACCGGGTCGTTGCGGTCTCTGGCCTCCTTGTCGCTCCGGGCCTTGGATTTCTTGTCGCTCCCGCCCTCGGTCTCAGGGTTGCCCCGGCTGCTGGAAGCCGGCTTGCCCATAGCGGCGGCGGCAGATCAAACCTCCCTCCCTACAGACCCGAGACACCTCAGGCTAACAGGAGCAGCGTGGAGTGAGAGAGACACCCGCGCATGCGCGCCCCAAGCAGCCGCTCCGACGGCGTTTCGAAACCGGGGCACGTACGGATGACGACACAGGAGGGGAGGGAAGTCATTGGCGCTTTCTGTTCTCTGCAGCAGGAAGAAGAGAGTGGAAGATACGGAAGGGGTGGGGCTTATAACCTGTGTGAGGGACTTTTAAATGCGCGCGTGCGCAGTGGGCTACTTTGAGTAGGAAAATTGATCTGGTACCTTAGACAGCGGGACTTCACTCTGTATTTATTGTAGCGGTTCCGGAACTTTTTGGTCTTGGGACCCATTCACACTCTTAAAGATTACTGAGCACAATAAATAGCTTTTCTTTATGTCAGTTATTTACATTCAAAATTAAAACATTTTTGTATTTACATTTTACACACAAATTTGCTAATTTAAGTAACAGGTCCATTAAGTATAAACATAAATTTTATGAAAAATAACTACATTTTCCAAAACAAAAATCAGTAAGAAGGGCAATACATATTTTTTTTAAACCTCTTTCATGTCTAGCTTGATAGAAGACAGCTAGATTCTATCTACTTCTGCATTCAGTATGTGATGTTGTTTTATTTGAAAGAGATGAAGAAAAATCCACACTCACAAAGCTATATGGTTGGAAAGAGGAGGGGTATTTTAATATGCAAATTATGTCAGTATCATTTTGAAAATAGTTTTCATTTCCTGAACCCCCTCAAAGTTCTTAGGTTGCCCCAGGGGTCTTCAGACTACATCGTAAGAACAAACAACCTATTTTATAGAGTTTATGACATACCTAACAAGTGTCATCCAGCGTTTGCCTGAAGATCTTGAGTTTCAGAACCACTAGTCAGTTCAATTGAAACAACATTTTATGAAGCACCTATTTAATTCAATCTGATCTGCCCCCAAAAGCATCTGTGTTTATTTACTACTACTATTTGTTTTTACTACTATTTATTTTATTTATTTACTACTATGCATAAGGCACTGTGTTAGATATTAGGAATAAAAAGAAGAAAAGGAAACCATTTCTTCTAGGTGGAACACTGGTGCTAAGATGGCCTGGAGTCAGGAAGACCAAAGTACAAATCCGCCTCTAGCTATGGGTGATCCTGAGTCAGTCACTTAACAAGTTTACCTCAGTTTTCTCATGTGTAAAATGGAGGTTTTGTTTGTTCTTTGTGCTTGAAGTTAACCAAAATGACATCAAGATGCTGGTGTCAATGTGTATGTCCAGTTGTGACTGATCATACCAGTACAAGCTCGGAAGGCTGTACCACAAGTTTGGCATAAATAGTCTGTATAACCATTTTGGAGGGAGATGTATCTAAATTTGTACATCTAACCTTTCTTTGGAGTTACCTGTAGCAGCAAACACTCCAGCGTACACAGGAGGGCCTGCTGTACAGGTTCTTAGATCTACTTTTCTAAAAGCAAAGCCCCTTTTGAGGGGTCAGCAATCTACTTTAATTACATTCACCAACAGAGAAAATACAAGCAGAAAAATAAAGACCAACAGACAGGGCTTCTGTCTAACTATAACAACAGACAGAACCAACTGTCTGACTGGTACATACATACATAGTTACCAAAGAGAAAAGCACCAACATCTGGGTTTTCAAAGGGGTGGAGGGGGAGGAGGAGTGCTTTGTAATGGCTACCCAGAGTCTCCTCCAGAACATTTCCAAAGAGTAAGCCCCAAAGCAAAACCTCACCTCAGAGTATATACACTTTTCAGAGCTGGAGGGCATCATGATCCTTGTGAACCAGTGCCTCATTAGAAATTAACAAAAAGTGTAGGCCCCTCCTATAAAATAAATCTCCTCTAATCAAACTTTCCTTAATGGACTTAACCTGAGACCTATTAATGGGTGGGGAAAATCTTTAACTCTTCCCCACACCCATCATTAACCTTACATTAACATTACATTACCACAATTCTGCTTTACTCATAAAGCATGCCTTCTTTGATGCAGGCATGCCAAACTGGACAATCCCGTGGCATTGTTTCCCATGTCTTATAATCAATACCCAATTTCTTCAAAGAGACCTTGAGAGTGTCCTTGTATTGCTTCTTCTGATCGTCATGTGAACACTTGCCTTGTACGAATTCTCCGTAAAATGGTCTTTTAGACAAATGTACATTTGGCATTTAAACAACATGGTTTGGAATTTGGCTAGCCATGCCTAGCTCCTTGGAGTTGTACTCTCTGCAGCGGAGTTTAAATTATTGGCAGTTCAGCTCAAGAAAGGACCTCAGTGTCTGGTACCTTATCTTGACAGGTGATCTTCAGAATCTTCCTAAGACAATTCAAGTAGAAACTGTTCAATTTTCTAGCCTGGCGTTGATAGACTGTCCAGGTTTCATAAGCATACAACAATGAGGTCAGCACATTGGCTTGTTAGACCTTCAGTTTGGTAAGCAGCTTAATAAGAGAAGAGCCCAATGGCATTCAAAACCTTTCCTTCTGTTGGAAGTTCAGATAGAGAGGGATTGACTTCAACCTGAGGTAAGCAGTCAATGAATTCAGCATTATTTAATGACAGTCTGTTGAGAATACTGTGGAAGTAGTCAACCTATCTGTCCAGGATCGTGCCTTTATCAGCAGTCAGTGTGGCTCTATAAGCTCTGGGCAGTAGGCTCATGAATCTTTGGCTCATAAATAGCCTTCGGGGCATCATAAAAGTGCTTTGGATTGTTCATTATACTCTCTGATGATGGTAGCATGGTACTTTCCTACAAGAGGTGAGCAGTGCAGTCTTTAAGAAGGCTACTCAGACATCCAGGAGGTTGCCAAATTCCACTACTGCTTCACATTCCAGTGAGAAAATAATGTTATGGCCTGGGCCCTCTGTGTTCAGGGTTGTGACTATAGCTTCCAGTGTATCCACACCTGCTGATTTGTTACTAGCCTATTGCCATAGAACTTCAAGTTAGGTAAAATAGCAATATCATAATATAGTAAAATAAGTAATAAAATAACTGAATAGTAAAATAATGAAATAGTAAAAATGGTATGGGTCATGCCTTTTGATTCTTGTGTAAATAGGATTTAAGTAAATCAGAATAATATGAAATCGTCAGCCTCACTCTCTTTTAGAGTCATCAGAGCCCAGTGGCAGGACAAAAGTCAGGACAATTGGTGATGCAGTGAATGACCTTGGAGTCTTCGATGTCTGACCAAGCTCTAAGTGCGTCTGCCACCTTGTAAAGGCAAGAACCCTGGAATAAGGGCCTGTTGTATCAGCAATCTACTTTAATCAAGCACATATATCATTCACTGAGTTCAAGAGAAAAAGTCAGCAACCTGAACTTCAGAGAAAATACAAACAGAGAAATAAAACCAACAGAAAGGGCTTCCAATTGTCTGACCATAAGCAATACATACATCACAGATCAACAGACAGATCCAGCTGTCTGACCATACATATGTAGTTACCAGAGAGAAGCACCAATATCTGGGTTTTCAAAACCAGGAGGCTCCTTAGAGGCTGCCCAGAGTCTCCTCTAGCCAAACAAACACTTCCAATGAGTAAGCCCCAGAACAAAACCTCACCTCAGAGTTTTTATAACTTTTCAGAGCTGGAGGGCAGGCCCCTCTGACCCAGTGCCCAGTTAATTTCAATAGAAATTAACAAAAGTTATTTAGGCCTATTAATGGATAGGGAAGATCTTTAACTTTTCCCCTGCCCCCTCTTAATTAACCTTAAATTACCATTCATTACACCTTCATGACCTTTGAAACAAACTATTCACATCTGCCTATTCCTCTAGGGAAGTCTTCACATACTTGGACACCCCACTAACTCAACAATGGTTTGAAGATTAGCCTAGTTTAACCCACCTGCTGAGACAGTTTACAGGGATGTAACCACTACATAAGCTACATTTCTTGGAGCTATAGATGAGAACTGGGTAGCAGATAGACACCAAAGTGAATGAACACTACTCCTCCTGAGACACCCCATACCTCCCAAGGATTGTCGTGAAGCTAAAATGAGATAATTATCTTAAAGTGCTCATTTTAGTATCTGGCCCACAGATGAATATTAACTATTAAAGAGATTACATAGTAAGCATTATATAAATAAAATTAGCTATAAATTGTTAAGGAGATTACACATGTGATATGTCATTAGATAGAAAACCAAATACTCCCTGATTTCAGAAGTTATGATGAAGTGGGTGGGAGTACAATACTTCATAAATAAGTAACTGAAGATCATTTGAAGGCAGGAGAGAGCATTTACAACTGTCAGGGATTAGAAAAGGCTTCAGGTAGGAAGCCCTCAACACCAGATAAGTCATGACAGGTTTGAGGCATTCAGGGGTTCAACAATCACTCCAAATCGTACCTCATGGTCCCTCAAATTTGCATTTACTTTTACCAGCCATCCAGGGAAACAATAAATGCTGTTGATTAGTTGATTAATTAAAAACAAAGATCTTTAATCAAATTGCATACAAAGTTAATTCATATGGTACTATACCAAAAATAGGGAAAGGCACATAGTAAAGAGAACACATGTGACTAGATAGCAGTATGTCGGGCACATTTATGGGGAAGACATATAACCTGGTAATGGGAACCTGTAATGAGGACTCATGCCAGAAGCCTTGTATGGTCTGGGAACATATTCAGTAACTTGCATGGCAAGGACAACTTATATTCCTGATACTACAGAGGTATTCATATATGTGATGTCATTGTGTTGTTCTCAGAGGTTAATCACATCTTGGCTTGCATCTCCAATAGCATTATGGTTGCCAAACTGTCTTTATTACCATCAGTTGGGTCTCAGCTGTCTAATTTCCTTAGAGATATCTGCTGCTCTCTCTTCTACCAACTACTGAGGTGGAATGATAAAATCTTGATCTGGAAGGAAGAGCTCTTTAGTGCATAGCCAAGGATTCTAATGGGCAGTTAAGTGGTGCAATGGATAGTGCCAAACCTGGAGTCAGGAAGACCTGAGTTCAAATTCAACCTCACACACTTATTAGCTATGTGACCCTGGGCACTTAGCCCTGTCTGCCTCAGTTTTCTCATCTGTAAAATGAACTGGAGAAGGAAATGGCAAACCACTCTAGTATATTTGCTGGGAAAACTCCAAATAAAATCATGAAGAATTTGACTAAACAATGATGACTCAAAGCCACCAGATCCAAGCAAAAGCTAATAGACTTCCCCAAGTTGAAATTGTCTATGCTTTTGCTTATCCTTATTTGGTGCTGATTTGAGATACCAAGTCCCAGACAACTATCTGACTTAAGGTTAGGGGAAAAAATTTTAATTTCTATTAAATCCCTGATTGTGAATCTAAATCCCTCAACCCATTCTTGGAACTTAACAAAAGAAAAAAATACACAGAAACTGGAGGTAATTCCACAATATCCTCTATAAATGACATACAAATTAAATTGGAGAAATAGATGATAGATGATAGATAGATAGATAGATAGATAGATAGATAGTAGGTAAAAGACAAATAGTAGATAAAGTGGACAGAGCTGTTGCCCCCTGGTCCGCATTCCTATCTTTATTATTCACACCTGCCCAACCAGCACAAACCTCCCAGGTCTCCTTACCTGGGAAATAGGGGGAAGTAGTGTGGGAAACATTAAGTAAAAGTTAACTAATGTTAACTAAAAGGAGAGAGGGAAGATAGAATGTCTAACTTGGAGAACAGCAAAAATACAGTTTGACTGAAAAAAAAAACTATGTGAAAATGAGTAACACAAAATTAAGTCTGAAAAGTGGAGAGACCAATTATACTGAAAGCTTTAAAGCTAGGGCAAGGGGCTTGAATCTTTTCCTGGAAGCAATAAAATGCCACTAAAGATTGTTGAGCAAGTGAACAACATCAGCAGGAAAGGCTAGATGAAGAGATGTCAATAAGGGGGCTATTGTATTGCACAAGAAATTTTATTGTATTGCACAAGAAATAATGAGGGTCTGAACTAGAGAGTGACTTTGTAAGTGTAGATAAGGAAATAGTAGGAAAAGATGTTATGACAGTTAACAAGGCTTGACAACTGACTGGATGTATGGGGTAAAAAAAAGGAGAGGAAAAGAAAAGTCAATAATGACTTTTCGGTTACAAACTTGGGTTTGAAAGGAAGAATGGAGCCCTCAGAAAATGGAGAAGTGTGGAAAAGGAGTAAGAGGGGAGACCATGAGAACCACTTTCAACATTTGGCAACTAAGATATCACAGCAGCACTTCTATGGGAGTTGTAAAGAGAGCTGGAGGCAAGATGAGAAGGTTTGCAACAATATCTTTGGAGAGCTTTTGAGTCAATCAGAAAAAAATAAAGGAGTTGCTGGTGAAGGTTTAAAAGAAATTAAGTAGTGAATTTGTAGTGAGCTACATGGTTATAGCTATGTTATTCCCTCTGGTGAAGTTCACCAGCATTGTGTAGTAGAGCAGAAAAGGTAGATGGTGATGAGGCTAACTCAGAGATGGGAATTGGCAAGACATAAGAGGAGTGGGGATGGAACATGGCTGCAAGGGATTTGAAGATGGAAAATCGTGTATGATTGATTTAGTTAATTATAAGGGAGAGACAGTAAAGGGAGAAAACTGAGTCCAAAGTAGGAGAAATGGACTGGATGAAATTATAAGACTGGAAAGACCCAATAAAGATACAAAAAGTGATTTAGTAAGAGTGAGGCAGTGAGAGATAAACTCTAAGAGATTAGTCACAAAAGGAATTTCATCTTTCAGGAGATAAAACAGTTGCCAGTGATGGTGTAATAATCTAATATATGATATTACATGTAAGTGGGTGAGGTGGAATAAAGATAAACAGTGGAATTGAAGAGATTGATGGACTGAAAGTCAAATGTATGCTAAAATCCTCTAATTTAAGGACAGAGAATAAATGAGACAATATTTGTGAAATTACATTGTAACTTATTTCTCTTGATTTATGCACAAGAAAACTGAGATCTGGAGAGGCCCATCTTCTGTATCAGGTTTTCTCTCTGTCATGCCTGGAATGCTCATTCTCCTCAGCTCCAGCTCTTGTGGTCCCTTGTTCAGTCAATTCACATTCTTTGGGACCTCATCTGGGGTTTTCTTAGCAAAGATAACTGGAGTGGTTTGCTATTTCCTTCTCTGGCTCATTTTACAGATGACGAAACTGAGGCAAATGGGGTTAAATGACTTGCCCAGGGTTAAACAGCTGGTAAGAGTCTGAGGTCGATTTGAACTCAAGTAGATGAGTGTTTCTGATTCCGGGCGCACATTCTATCCACTGTGCCAACTAGCTGTCATAGCTCCTTCTAGATTCAGCTCAGGGTCCACCTACTCTGATGTCTTTCTTGATTTCTTCAGTTGTTAGTGTTCTCCCCCACTCTGTCCAGAATTTACTGTGTCCATACGTAAAGGTAGAGCTGATAGATTGTGTGATTTAACACAAAAAAGCAATAAGATGACCTTAATGAAATGAGAACAAGTATCAGTCCAATAATCAATCAATTGATATTGTGTGGTATGTCCTCAGATAAACTGGAACAATGTTAAACACTAAGAATATTCTGATTGGCTGAGGAAATTAGTCATGCCCTGTAGATAACAGAAGACCAGTTCAAAGTCAAGGTAATTAGGGATGCAATGAGCAAAGGAAGAGAAAGTATCCTAAACCTCTGAGAAGGAACTATATAGCACTAGAAAAGGCACCTCTCAAACCTTTAGAACTGCCCCTAGAGCCCTGAGGGGGCTTAGTCCTGTGAATCTATCTTGTCATGGTGAGGAGGAATTGGAACAGTAATTCCAGTGCATATGAAATACACACACACACACACACACACACACACACACACACACATATATATATAATGTGTTTGTATGTATGTATGTATTGCTGTTCAGTTCTGTGTACATGCTTTCCCCCAGTAGAATATAAGCTCCATGAGGACAGGGACTGTTTAATTTTTGGTCTTCTATCCCTAGTCCTACACAGTGTGTGTCACATTAGGCACTTAATAAATGTTTGTTGACTGATTGGCCAGCTCCTAATTGGTTACTTTCTCCAGAAGTTCAAGAGTCAGAGCCATACAACACCAGGTTGGGAGAGAAGGGAGGATCACAGCAGCTAATATGTTGCAAATTTGTTGAAGTGTTTATCACTTCCCCACTCACAGAAGTATCACGATGATGTGACCCAAATACACCAGGACAGAAGGTAATTCAAAGATTTCTTAAACACCTGATTCTGTCCTATCAGGTGTGAGAGGAGTCTCAGATATTGATTTCCAATGCACAGCTCCAGCTGAGTTTCTCCATCTTTGTTTCTAACACACACACACACACACACACACACAGAAAGAGAGACAGATATTATTGTCAATGGTAAATAACCAGAAATATTATCATTTTTTCTGTGACTCTTCTCAAGTCCAACAAAACTAAACATCTCTATGCTTTAGTCTCTCCACCCTAAAATGAGGATATTAATATCCATCTCAACTATTTTGTAGACACTACATGAAAAATCATTGAAATAAATAAGGGAATGTGTTTTGTGTATACCAATCAAAGAGATCAAAAAAAGATTCAATCTGATATATAGATATAGATATAGCATAAGATCTTAAAATTATTTAACTGAGTATTTCATTTAACAATTTTATTAGTCATATCAGATGGGAGTCCCTTTTCCCCACTTTCTCATAATGATAAACATTTACAAGTTCCAGTTGGTCTTAACCAAGCTAGAAAGGTCTTGTGACAGGTGATGTCTAATGTCTAAGGACCAGTCTAGCTAGTCTGTCAATCTATCATTAGCATTTCTTTAAGCTCCTACTCTGTGCTTGGGATTATGCAAAAAGAAATGCAAAAAATGTGTTTCCTGCCCTTAAGCAGCTCACATTCTAGTGGGGTTGACAACATACAAATAATTACATACATTCAAGATAAATGCTGAGGCGATCAAAGGTAATTTCAGTGGGAAGACACCAATAGCTGGGGTTGGGGGTAGACTGCAAAGGTAGGATTTGAGTTGAACCTTGAAAGAAGCTATGGGAACTAGAGTCAGAAGCAGAGGAAGAGCATTCCAAGTTTAGGGGACAACCAGTGAAATTGAGTGAATTTGAGTGAAAAGAGAATGTGTTCTGTTTTGGACAAGTTGAGTTTGCAAGGTCTCCAGAAAGAAATTGTCCAGAAATTCATTCCTAGAATGTTGGCCAACAGATTATATGTTTTCTCCCATGGTAATTTACAATTAAATAAAAATAATAGGCCTTTCCAGTTATTATATTATGAGAACAACTGTTAATGACATAGTGGTAGAAAATGAGCAAAGAAGGAACAGTTAGAGGTAAGAGGGAGTATGATCTTTCAGAAGCCATTGGAGGAAGAATATCCAGAAGAAATGTGATAATTACCCTCAATTACAAAAGAGAAGCCCAAAAGGTAGGAGTGTGAGGGAGGTATAGGGAAAGGTCATTGGATTTGTGAAGAATATAAATATCTTTTTCAAGAGCAGTGACAGCGAAATGGTGGGCATAAAAGTCAAAGTAAAATGGGGAAGAATTGTCCTCGTTCACCTTTTTTGGCATTTAGGTTAGTTGATAACCTGCAGCTAATGTAGGGTGTGTTCTGAACACAGTGATAACAGCTGCCTTTTATTCAAATTACCTGTGAAATAATTCAAAAAATCCCTATTGGCAAAAGCTAGGATTACAGTAAACATCTGGCTCATGAAACATACAAAGCTCCACCACTAGAGGCCATAATACACCCAAACATGTGTTGTTGATTTTTTTTTAATCCCTAACTAATGAATTATGTAATACTTGCCTGTAGAAATTTAGTTGCGGTTTCCTCAACATAAGTTTCATTTTTCTTGCCATGATACATCATTGTATTCACTTCTGTGAAAACAGATACATAAATTCTTTGACTGTTTCCAAGAATTGTTTATCGTTACGAAAGTCTAGCCCCACTTGCTCAGAACTTCTTCACCACCTCCCTACCAGTTGTAGAATCAAAGAACTTAAAAGGACCTTAGAGGTCCTTCTTTCAAACCCTTTCATTTTACAGGTGAAGGAGAAGAATCAAAGAGCTTAAGTAATTTGTTCCAAATCCAGTACTTTTTCCACTGTACAATGCTGCTTCACTGTCCAAACCTACCTCATATCCCTCCTTCTCCTCAGTGAAGATTTCCCTGATTACTGAAACCTGCTAAGCTCTCTCTCTTCTGAATTCCTATAGCACATACTGTCAATGCCGTTCTTCTGGCATGGTGTCTGTTACTGGAATTTATTTTTTTATTTTTTTAAAGGTTTTATTATGTTTTCCTTGTTTCCTTGACCCTTAATATGAGTGGCTTCTTGACCAAAATGACACCAAAATCTTTCTGATGCCGTAACATAGAGTTGTGTCCTCCCTTGACTTCTGAAAGTCTTCAAGAACAATTAGAGGTAACATAACGAGCTAAGTTCTTGGTTTGGGGGTTGAGGGGGTGTTAGGGAAAGGACAAAAAGAACAATAAGAAATAAAGAGTAGATTCCATATTTAAAAACTATTATTTTCTTAGTTCCTATGGTGATTTAAATAAAAGCTAGCTATTTATCACTGCACTGTATTCAAAACACACCCTACTCCCAGAAGTGTAGCCAGAGGGAAAGAAAAGTATGACTAGGGACGGGGAGAACAGCAGAGCTAGGGGAAACCAATAGTTACTGAATTTATAAGGGATAATGAAAATTTTATTATCATTCACCCATGAAGAAATTAATAGGGATAGAAATTGGACCTGGGATTTCACAGATTCAGAGAATGCCTACCTGAAACCAGTTAAGTAATATGGATTATGGACTAGACTCGTGATTTTATTGGAATAGGGAATCCTAGGTGAGGAAACTCCTACCAAGATAGGTAAGCACCTTCTCTTTAATTTAAGTCTTAAAGAGTTGTGTACTACCTTGAGAAGTTAAGGGGCTTGCCCAGCGTCACAGCCAGTGAGTGAGTGTCAGAGGCAGTACTTAATTTCTAGGGTGATACTCTCCAGCTCCCTATTCACTGTGTCATACCCAGTGTCTTTGGAAAGTAAAAAATTCCCTTTTTCCAATTAAAAAACTTGTGGTCCATGGCACGTGCCACTCCTCTGTCCCAAAAATTCAATGGTTACTCATGGGTAAATTCCTTAGATTGGAAGTCAGTGCCCTTCACAAAATCTAGAACCAACCTGCCTTTTTAGATTTATGTTCTACCATTCCTGTACATGAGGACCTCCAGTAAAATAGTATTTCTCCCTCTCTGCACACAAACCACCTTGGGGCTGTCCTTAATTTCCCACACATCAAACACATGCCTCTACATCAAACCTTCATTTCTCACCTACTTCATGAAGCCTTCCCTAAACCACTAAACTTCAAGTGAGGTGTAAGGTGTGTTCAGGGAGGACCAGTACCTTGGTATGATGGCTGCCAAGTCAGTTTTGGGGCTCTTTCCACCTTTGGTGTTCACCTGTTCCACCCAACTCTCTCCTGTGGCTCCAAGGAGCTGCAGCATGTGCAGTGGCCATACCCTGGTAAACCATTTCGGCAGATGGGTCAAACCAGGTTGAGGGTAACCAAGGGTCTCAAACTCAATGGTGAATTACGGGGGTGTCTACCCCCAGCATGCGAAGACTTCTTCTGGTGGAATGGGTGGATGAGAATTATTCCAATGACCATGAAGGCATCTCCAGCAGGTGATATGGAGCGCTTAGAACTTGGTTAGACACCAAAGATGCCAAGATCATCCACTGCAGCCTGAGCCATCACCAGCCCTCTTGACTCTGTCTTGCCACTGGACTATGATGGCTCTGGAGGAGAGAGTGAGGCTGATGATTTTGTGCAACTCTGTCTCACTTAAATCCAATTTATGCACAAATCAAAAGACTTCACTCATACCATTTTACTATGCCTCAAAGTCCTATGGCGACAGAGAAGTGATGAAGCAGCAGGTGCAGATACACTGGGAGCTATAGTCACAATCCTACACACAGGTGGCCATAGGGTCATTTCTCACTGAAAGCAGCAGTGGAACTCAGCGGCCCCCCTGGGTGACTGAGCAGCCATTTAAGGATCACACTCTTCACCTCCTGGTGTGAGGAAGGGTCTATAAAATGTACCCTAAACAATGTCTGCTTACCCAACCCTGGCCTGATTACTGCTACAGGCAGGGAATCCCACTATGCAGTCAAAACACACAAAAAAAGTACAAAAACATCTGCAAAGATTAGCACATGGAACTTGTGCACACTTATACACAACACAAAATCCAGTAGACTTGAAAGACGAACTGCTCTTGTTGCAAGAGAACTCAATAGATATCGCATCCAGATAACATTCCTTAGTGAAACAAGGTTGGCAAATGAAGGGGCCAGCTTACTGAAGTTGGAGCTGGATGCACATTTTTCTGGAGTGGGCACAGTGATGGGGAGCGCCATGAAGGTGGTGTGGGTTTTACAATCAAAACTAATCTAGTCAGCAAGCTGGTATGCCTGCCAAAAGGAGTGAATGACAGGCTCATGACAATGTGATTGCCACTTGCAGGAAAATGCCATGCCACCATCATCAATATCTAGGCTCCCACCATGAGAACCCTGATCAGGTCAAATAAAAATTTTATGAAGACCTACAGACCCTTATCATCAATGTGGCAAAAGAGGATAAGCTTATAATTCTGGGTGATTTTAATGCTAGATAGACTCGAACTACCAGACTTGGCAGGGAGTCCTAGGGAGAGATGGAGTTGAAAACAGCAACAGCAATGGTCATTTGTTGCTGAAGACTTGTGCATCACATGACCTTCTTATCACCAACACTATTTTCCACTTACCTAAACACAATAAAACTTCATGGATGCATCCTCACAGCAAATACTGGCATCTAGTAGACTATGATTGTAAGGAAAAGAGAAAGACAAGATGTGAGAATGACAGAGGCAATGTGTGGTACAGTGTGCTGGACTGATCATAGACTTATCCTTTCCAAGCTAAATATTTGCATTCATCAAAAGTGCTGCCCCCAAGGCAAAATGACTACCAGGAGAATCCATGTCAACAAATTAGAGCTCTTCTCTGAGTGTGAACAGTTTGTTGCTAACTTGGAATGTTGAACCAACACACAGCTGGCAACGGTGGAACAGAAAAGGACTAGGCAGCTTTCAGCGATTTGGTGTACAGCACTACATTTGCTCATCTCGGTCAGAACACTCGCAAACACCAAGACTGGTCTGATGAAAATAATGGGGAAATTCAGAAGCTGCTAAACGAAAAACAAGAACTCCACAGGACATAGCAGCAGGATTGTTCATCCACCTCTAAGAAGATAGCATTTAATTCCATCAAAAGCAAAGTACAAGTAAAGCTTAGAGAGATGCAAGATTCCTGACTCCATGAGAAAACAGATGAAATTCAGTTTTATACTGATAGTAACAATCCAAAGTACTCTTATCATTCCTTGAAAGCTACTTATGGACCAAAAACCTATGGTGCATCACAGTTATTCAGTGCTGATGGAGCCACATTGATTAGTGATAAGGACATGATCCTAGAGAGATGGGCTGAACAATTCCATAGTATTCTCAACAGACCATTATCAATCAATGCTGAGGTCATTGACCATTCACCTCAAGTTGAAATCACTCCCTCCTTAGCTGACCACCAAACGGAAGGTCTACAGAGCCTTTGTGCTGACCTCATAGTTGTATACCTGTGAAATATAGACAGTCTACCAGTGCCATGCCAGGAAACTGAATCACTTCCATTTGAACTGTCTTAGGAAGATTCTGAGGATCACCTGGCAGGAAAAGGTACCAGGCACTGAAGTCCATGGTCAAGCTGAACTGCCAACCATTCAAACTATGCTGCAGAGAGCACAGCTCTGATGGGCTGGCCACTTTGTTCAAATGTAAAATCTACACTTCCCAAAAAGACTATTTTATGGAGAACTCACATGAGGCAGGCACTCACATGGTGGTCAGAAGAAGTGATGCAAAGGCACTCTTAAGGTCTCTCTCAAGAACTTTGGATTTGACTATGCAATATGAGAGACACTGGCACAGGACCACTCAGCATGGTGTGCCCATATCAGAAAGGGTGCTGCTGTGCTCTATGAGCAAAGTAGAACTGAGACAGCACCAAGGAGACATAGGATGTGCAAATTTGGAGCATCCACCCAAAAAATTCATACAAGCTATCTGTGTTTGATCTGTGGTAGAGCATTCTAAGCTCGTATAGGTCTGATTCAGTAGGACACACTGAAACTTCACTTTATCCTGGTGATGTCATGTTTCAATAATCAGATAAACATTTGTGTGGTATGATGTAGCAGTCATACACATATACACACGCGTATATATATTCTTAACTCATAAGTGTTATGTGGGTGCTCTGGTTTGGCAGATCATCAATGAAAAATATTATAAGAAACTTTTTATTCTTTCATATAATGAACTACCAATCAAATCACATAGTAAACACATTAATAACTGTATATAGCTAGAATTATAAGAAACTCATTAGAGACCCCAGCCTCTAGCCCACTCCTGGATTAAGACTCAAACAAGTTCCTGCATTCTCTTAGAAATTAAGATTTGAATATACCTGTGTTTGATTGAAGGTAGTGCTGATTGACAGAGACTTGCTGGATGATTACTTCAAGGGTCACACCAAGGAGACACAGTCTATGGCTGGGTAGAAATTTATGCTGAATACCAGTATGACAGATGCTTACTGGGATCTCTATGATTCAATGTGTTGGTTTGCTCCTGAGAAGGACTAATGTTTGTATTCTTTGCTCATACTGGTTAATAAAGTTTGATTGCATACTTTGAGAAGTAGAAATCTAATTAGTACTTCCATTGCACTGTTAGCATATGTAACTATATGCACACTTTATGACATAGAGTAGTGTGGAATAAAACTGTGAACAATATCCACAAACATCAAGGTTTTGACTGTTATTATTTTAATGAAAGATACCTACTAAAATTGGTCAGAGGGTTATCATATGATTTATTTTTATTTGCCACTGTTGTTGTTCAGCTGCTTGTAACTCTTCATGACCCTTTTGAGGTTTTCTTGGCAAAGATACTGTAGTGCTTTTGCATTTCCTTCTCTGGCTTGTTTTTTTATAGATGAGGCAAACAGGGTTAAGTGACTTGTTTAGGGTCACACAGTTAGCATCTGAAAGCAGATTTGAACTCAGAAAAGTGAATCTTCCTGACTCCAGGCTTGACACTCTACCCATTGAACCATCTAGCTGACCCAATTATTTTCCATTAGGAAATGGAAATTTAAGTTGTAGTCAATTTAAAAATTGGATATGTCGTTAAAATTACAATTAACAATAATGAAGTGAACGGAACCAGGAAAGCAATTTATATATTAACAACATTGTAAAGAAAAAGAACTCTCTCATTCTAATGACCAACCATGACTCTACTAGTGGTCTGATAAGAAAATGTGGTACTCCCTCCTGAAAAAGAGGTGATACACTCAAGCAACAGAATTAGAAGTGACAAATGTGTGAATTTGTTTTGTTTGATTATTTGTTATGAGAATTGTGTTTTTCTTTCTCCCTTGGGGTGAAGAGAGAGGTGAGTTATAATGTTGCCAAAAAATGGAGAAAGGAAAGAAAAAGAAGTCGATGGAATATTTTTTAACATGCACAGATACAAATTGAAGAAAAATCAGAAGGAAAAGCAGGACAGCTTTGAAAGGAACATTTTGAAATTCTTATATTCTTTTTCAAAAAGTAAACTATACATAAATATTCAAGTTTTCACAAAAATACTTTTTTGTATCTTATTTTCTACATGGAAATATTCTTTTTTGTTGTTTATTAAATTCAGAATAAAAAATTTAGTTGCATTTAAAATGTAAAATGATACTCATTAAGCTTTCTTGTCTTGTGTGAACAGAACATAGGCATCCGACACTGAAATTAAGTTACCCATGCTTAACTCTGGGTTTTCTTTATTATGTATACTAGAGAACTTGTCCTATCTCCAAAACAGAGGTCTTCTGGGGAGTCAATTCAGTCTAAAAAAGACCTCAGAATCCTCTGGAATTGAGGCTGCCATGTGGTGGAGTTAAATCTCTCTGGACAATTCAAACCATTTCCTTTTACTCCTCTACTTTCTACCTGGAACCCTTAGAGAGAGGGAGAGACAGAGACACAGATAAACAGAAAGAAACATAGAGAGACAGAGAGAAGCATTGCAAGAAAGCTATATTGTCAGCACTGTTAGGTCAGGTGGTTGGAAAGGTCCAACTCCTATCCATGTGAAAGCTGAGGATGTGAACAGGTACTCCTAGTGTAGGCCTAGCCCAGCTGAGGGACCCTCTTGAAGGAAGTAGAGGATGTTCATATGATTGGCCAATTGCTTCAGCAACTTCATCTTCACCCCCAAATAGTGGCTCAAATACATGGATTCCCTTGGCTGGCAAGCTGGAAGGCTATGAAGCTCTAGCAAGGTCTGGTATATGTACTTCTCCAGGGTCAGAGCATCCTCCATGATGTCCAAGCTCTGACCTTACTCATCTTGGGCAGATTTCTGCACAACCTGAAAGGGAATGAGACCCCAACTGGTTCTGGAACTGCAGAATGTGCTCAGTGTTCACAGGCTTTTCTTTTATCAGCTCATGGAAAATATGCTATGCTCTGAGGAGGGTGGCATCCTCCTAATCCACATATAAGCCCAAGGAGAGGTAGAACTAGGGGACCCCAAGTAATATTTGATTGGCTAGGTGATTGGAAGTGGTCTTGACCTTGAGGGAGAAGTTTTGGCATATCTGAGAGGTGGAGTTCATGGCAACAGAGACAGGGGCCGGCATCAAAGGGAGCAGCTGGACTCAACACAAAGGAGGAACAGTCAGTCCTCCAGAAAATGAAGAAAACACAAGTCGAATTCAACTAAGCAAACTCACCTCTACATTATAACCTAGGAAAATAGCTATTTTACTGTCTTGTAAGCAATATCCATATTGTAAGTAACCATTACGTATTATCAGGATCCCTCCAGGTCCTTGTTGGTTTGCAGTAGCTAAAGTATTTATCAGCAGGCAGACCACTTTCTGATGACGAGACCCTGAATTCAGCTAGACTGGTGCCCAGCTGACAGTGCCTAAGACTAGGACTTGAAAATGTTCCAGTGTGATGGGACCTACCATAAGTTGTGCTCAGATGGACTATCCCTTAATAATCTAGTGGGTCCTGCAAAACGTGGAGATTGGAAGTAACAATAATCCATGTTTATATAGTACTTCACAGTTTAAAAAGTATTTTTCTCACAATAAGCCTACAAGATGGAAAGTATAGAAATTATTAGACTTAATTTAGGAAGGAAAATCTGAGGTTCCAAAAGGTTCAATATCTTGCCCATGCTCTGCTGATGAGTTAGTCCATCAACTATCATTAATGAAGTGGTTACTATGTATCAATCACTCTGCTAAGTGCTGAGGTTACAAAGAAAAGTAAAAGCGCAATCATTGTCCTCAAGGAGCTTACATTCTGATAGAAGAGATGAGACAAGACATACTTAGAGTAAATGGAAAGTAATCCCAAAGGCGAAGGCACTGACAGGGGTGTTGGGGGTGGAGATTGATGAGGAAAGGTGTTCTGCAAAAGGTAAGATTTGAGTTGAGTCTTGAAGGAAGCCAGGGAAGCTAAGAAGTGAAAGTGAGGAGATTCCAGGAATGGGGGACAGTAGATGCAACAGCACAGTGATGGGAGATGGAGCATCTTGAGTGAGAAACACTAAGTGTGTCAGTGTAACTAGATTACAGAGTAGATGGAGGGGAGTACAGTGTAAAGAAGATTAGAAAGTCAGGGAGGGGCCAGGTTGTGGGGGATCTAAATGCCAAAGAAAGAGCTTCTTATAGAACTTTATATAAAGTTATCAATTCTTAAAGCTGCACAACGATCTTTGGGACACCCAGTATTTGATCTTGAATATAACAGGGAATCACATGACGGCTAAGCAGTGGGAGCAAGACTTGCAGATTGATATTCTGAATTCAAATCTTTGATGACTTAAGAAATTCTAAGATATTGAATTAGAAAATATCATCTGGGGACTAAATTATTTATTTAACTGAAGCTTTCCTAAGAGTGATTCCTCAAGCTCTGAAATGTTGTTCATCGACATTCCATTCATATGCTCTTACTTGAAAGGAAATAAGCAGAAACAAAATTCAGAATGGTGGCCAATTAATAGAATGAAAAAGAAGCGGGGGTGGGGGGAGAAGAGGGGAGGAGGCAAGTGAAATCGCTTCAATGGGGGAGAAAAATTGAGTTAAAAAAAGAAAAGAAAAAGTAGAACAGAGTGAAACTGAAGATAAACTGGTCATTTTAAAAGACCCTGTGAAAATTCAGAAATAGAGCAGTGGTAACCACAAGCATAGGCTTATTAACAAATATAAACTTACTCTGAAGGATAGAAAGACAAATGCCAACCTTGCTCCATTGATCTGCATTGTCAGTAACATTGTTAATAAATGTCAGCAACATTTTCTACTCTCCCCACCCTGACTGTGCAGATGTCTGAGTAATTTAAAGCTAATGTACAATAGACAAACAAGAATATCAAGAAAAGAAAACCCATAAAAGGGAACTGGATTTGCCAGATCTCAAAATGTGTTGTAAACAAAAGTTGGAATAACTACCCACTACTGGAGAAAGAATAGAAAATTGATCACTGGAAGAAAATATAGAACCCAGAAATAGAATTCAATGTATAGAAGAAGATTGTTTGATAAACCTACACAAAAACACTGGCCATATGGCCAAAAATAGGTTTGGGTCATTATTTCCCACCTTATACAATCAAACCAAGTGGATTAATAATCTTTGCATTTTAAAAGAAATCTTTTTTTAACTGGAGAGGGGAGTGAGAAAGGCTATGGTTGTATCAGCTACAGAGAAGGATATTTTTATTAGACAAAATCTGTGGATTTGATTTAAAAATACAACAAAAAACCCTCTAAAATTAAAGAAAATACTGAGAAAATGTTTATACCAAATACCTAGATAAGATTAGTCTGGCAAACAGAATCTATAATGAACTGATACATATCTAGGTATATTATATGTTCACTCCACAGTAGAACAAATGGCCAAAGGATATGAATATATATTTTATGGAGGAAATACAGATTTAATAATCATGTTCTAGATGCCCAAATTATTTAATAATCAGAGAGACACAAATCAAGGCAACCTTAAGATACTAATTAACACCCACCAGAACAGCAAAAATTGCAACAACATAAAGATCCAATGTTGGCAAGTCTATAAGAGAAGAGGAACTCTAATATGTGGTTGTTGGGACTTGTAGAGGGCGTAAAAATCTTGGAGTCACCACAGTTCCAAAAGACTCATGATGAAACATGCTATCCATCTCCTATAGAGTAGGGATGGACTCATAGTGCAAATCAAAGCATCTTTTCTTTTTTTCTTTTCTCTTTTGATATGGCTAATGTGGGAATTGGTTTTTATGACAATATATATGGGCTTTGGTGTTTTTGTCTTTTTGATGGGGAGGAGAGAGGGAGAGGAAAAGAATTTGAAATTGAAAATAAAATTGAATTTTAAAAAACACACATCTTGGAGTTTTTTGGTCATATACACTGTCACAAAGCTGATCATACCTTTTGCCTCAAATTCTGTTGCTAGGACTTAATTTCAAAAACATAATAAAATAGAAAATAAAAATATTTTACAATATGTATATAGTTTTAACTAAAACAGTTTTACATATATGTATGTATGCCTAATATACATATATGTATGTATGTCTAGCTGCTTTAGTTTAACAAAAAACTAGGAAATCAGTCAAAAAACATTTACTAAAATACATTATGTATTAGACACTGTACTAGGTGCTTTGGAAACAAAGACAAAAAATGAAATAATCTCTGTTCTGCAGGAGGTTACATTCTATCCATGTAGGTTGTATATTATCTAAATGCAACTCATAGGGAGATGTGAATAGATAACACTGGAATCTTGCCCATTCCTCTCCAAGAAACACTTTGATTACTGTATGGAAAGGAGGAGAAAATTAAGGCTACTAGACTGGTCACTTTCATCTCCTCAGAGAGGAAGTAATGGACTAGAATTATATCTATTTACCCTCATCTCCTAAATATTGTTAATCTAGAGGCAATAGTTTTTAGGTTCAAGTCATTTTCCTGGTCACTATTCTTTAAAGAGTTATGGATATAACTTTCATCTGAAAGCTTGGTCCCTTGATGACAAATATTGTACAAATAATGAATAAACGCATTTATATAAGCAGATAGCAAACAAATTTGAGAAGTTGTGCAGATTAGAATATACCGATCAATATACAAAGTAAATGAACTCTAAAAGCAATGTATTTCAGCTCAACCAAAAGTCCCTATTTCATCAAAGGGGAAGTCTCCCAAGATCTCTAGGAATGCAAACTAAGCACATATTGAGGAGGCTGGCTCCTCTAAACATCTGCTACTTCCCAATAGCCCTCAGCCCAAGCTTTAATGCCTCATTGTTCAGGATAAGAGTAAATAGCAATTTTTTTTTTGTTCTGGTCAGAAACTTTGAGTGTCTTCCCCTCCCAGACTGATATTTTTGTGACAGTAAATTATGCCACTTTTTGTCTCAATTCTTACCTGTCCCTTAATTACTGAATGCACTCTGCCTCAGACAAACTGAGAACTGGAAAAGACCTTAATTTAGAAAGGTCAAGGTCATCCACTGCATCATGGGCCATCACCAATCATCTTGACTTCTGTCTTGCCATGACACTTCAACAATTCTAGAAGAGAGAGTGAGGATGACAACTTTGCACAGCTCTGCCTCACTTAAATCCAATTAACCCACAAATCAAGACATCACTCTTGTGATGTCATTACTCCTCTTTAAGAATGAAGGATGAACAGCAGCTGTTTCCCAACGTCCTTTCTCTGTCTCTGCATAGTTCTCCCTGAGAGGGCCTGAAACCATGTGTGTCTTCCCTTGAAGGAAGCATTAAGAATATCTCACTTCCTCCAAGCTCTTGCTCCAGCTCTACGTGTTATACAGGCATGCAACCTGAAATGTTTGTCCTCTCCACCAATGAGGAGAGTGTGGTGTGAATTATCTAGAGTTGAACAATATTCATAGGTAGAAAAAAATACAAATTAAATAAAAGGTAGTTAAATGCAAGATAGTGCGGGAGGCACTAGCACTTGGAAAGATGAGAAAAGGAATAGTGTAGAAGGCAGTACTTTAACTGAGTGTTGAAGCAAGTGAGGAGTTCTACGAAGCAGACATGAGGAAAGAGTGCATTATAGCAGGCACAGGGTAAGGCCAGTACAAAGGGACGGAGACAGGAGATGGAAGCCATATATGAGGAACATACATGAGGTCTCAAACCCTTTGGTGAGTTAGAGCAATGTCTACCCCAAGCATGTAAAGACTTCCCCCAAGAGTATGAGAAGCGTTTGTTCTGAGAGCCATGACGGCAGGTGACACTGATGCTGTAAAGTGCTTAGAGCTCAATCAGAACATACCAACGTCATCCACTGCATCCTGGGCCATCACTAATCATCCTGACGTTTATTTTGCCACTGGACTTTGATGACTCTGGAAGAAAGAGTTACACTGATGACTGTGCAACTCTGCCCCACTTAAATTCAATTTATGTGCAAGTCAAGACAGCACCTTGTAATGCCACTAGTCCTTTTTGAAAGTGAAGGATTAACAATATATGTGGCAGCCAGGTGGTGCAGTGGATAAACTGCCAGGTCTGGAATTGAAAAGACTCATCTTTGTGAGTTCAAATCTGGACTCAGATACTCACTACCTGTGTGATACTGGATAGGTCACTTAATCCTCTTTTACCTCAGTTTTCTTGTCTGTAAAATGAGCTGTAGAAAGAAATGGCAAACTACTCTAGTATCTTTGCCAAGAAAACCCCAATTAGAATACCATGGCAATGATTCAATTGAGAGATGATGAGGACCTAGAATAAGGTAGTAACTAGGTGAATAAAAGGAGTTCAGATGTAGGAGAGATAGAAATAGCAAAATTTAACAATTAATTGGATATGTGGGGTAAGAGAGAAAGAGAGATTGATAATATCATGATTATACCTCTTCCTATATATTCTTCAAAAGAAGACCACCAGTGACAGGAAAATGACTCCTTCCAAATAAAGTCCATTCCATTTTTGGCCATCTCTAATTATTAAGAAAATTTTCCTCATATTAAGCTGAAATCTGGCATCTATTAGTCTTAGTTCTGGGGCCAAGCAAAACAAAACAAATTTTTCTTCAACATGACTCCCTGTTAAATTTTTAGAGGCAGTAATTCTGTCTCCCCAAGACCTCACTCCACCCCTCACCCTCTAAGTTCTTTCTTATCCAGGTTAAACTAGATAGCAGGATGTGGACAAAGAATTGATTTGTAGTGTGAAGTATGGCCATTATAAGCATCCAATTCTTGCAAAGATGGAACCACCACCATTTAAAGATATAAGACTTATGCTCCTATAGGTCAGCATAGTACAAAATGAGGAACAAGACCAGTTCTACTGAGGTTAATCAGTCCTCTTCACCCCAAGAAGACAATTACAGATGTTTAGTTAGCATGTCAATTATAATCCATTTCTTCCTTCTAGTGTCATTTTCAATGATCTATTAGCTAATATTTAATATTTTAATACCATTGTGTTTGGAATGTAGTATTGTTGCATTATTATATAATATTTATTGACAAAATCCATTTCTTAGAGAAAGTTCCTCAAAAGATGTTCTACTATTTCATTTATACTAGGTGTGCCCCAGCTTTTTCTGCATCCTTTTCATCTCATTGCTATGACCTTTCATTCAGGAAGTGATGATGTTTTCTTTCCAAGGTATTAATCCCTTGCTCAATTCTGCATATTTGTTGCCCCATTTATATCATTTATATGATGATTAATTGATGATTGATGATTCTGGCTAAATCATGCACTTGAACTACATCCACCGTCTTGGTGGATTATAGATTTATAGATATGTTGGCTGTCGGATTTCCCAGATTCCAATTTAATGCTCTTTCCAGAATTCATTCTGGATAGCAAGGCAAGACCCATCTCCAAGGGTGCTTTTCCTTGCTTTCCTTCCCCCTTCCTTTTATTCTCTTCCACACTGGGTTGAACAGAACCCATCAGGTCTGCTTGACTGCTCACATGACTTGGATGAGATGGGAGTCATCAATTTTATTCCTTCCAGTAAGGTAAGATGGAAAACCACAAGACTTTACTATGTGCCTTGACTCTGTACTCTGCAAACCACCTACCCCTGCTTTCAGCTAACCAGTACTGATACAACTTAAGGACTCCTGGCCTTGCTATCTAACCCTGCAATTGATGCTTAAGTCTTCTAGGTTTTTCATCTGTTTTGTCACTGAACTTTTTAAATATGATACTTGTTTTACTTGGAGTGTGGGCTTCATGAGAATAGGGACTATCTAGCCTTTTTGTATATTCAGTGATTAACATAATACTTGGCACATAATAAGTCCTTAGTAAATGCTTTTTTCTTTCATTTATCCATTCACATGCTGTGTTTGGCACTATATCGTCATCCTTCAGGCACTTAAGGCAGAAGGTGAGGTTCTATTAGAATAATTCTGATTTATGTTTTATTTGTTTTGAGGCTTGAAACATCCTCATTAGATAAATGCCAGGTATCAAGTCCAAAGGTTGTTGGACTTGGAGTCAGGAAAGACCTTGGTTTTAGTGCCACCTCTGACTTTGAATAGCCGCAGGACCTACAAATAAGTAACCTTTTCCTCAACTGTAAAGTATACTTTTAAGGTTTGCAAAACAATTCACGTATTATTAATTAATCCAAAATTTCCTCTTGTACGTGAAAAGAAGCCTACACACACATACCCTTTCTTTTCCCCAAACTAAAATTAAACCTACCCTTATTTATTTAAATTCAAGAGCTTTTCTTCCCTGTGATTAAATGATCAATGACACGAAAAGTAAACTATCAGTCACTTGAGGTCTATAATTTCTAATTTTCTAAAATTCTATCCATGTCTTTAACTTCTTTCTTATTTACTTTTAGTTAAATTTTCTGAAGCTGATATGTCAGAGGTATTGAATTAATTCCTTTATTGTAGTTTATTGTCTATTTTGTTTTGTAATTCATTTAGTTTTTTCCTTTAAGTATTTAGAAGCTAGGCCATTAGGTACCTTAGGTTAAATATCATAATAAATTCGTTGCTACTACTCAGCAAAATGTAGTTTCCCTCTTTATATCTTTTTAATAAAGTCTTTTTTGTTCTTACTTTTTCTGAAATCATAATCACTTAACCTCCTTTTTTCTTTCTTTCTTTTTTTTTTTTTAGCTAAGGCGTAATAGATTTTGCTCCATCCCCTTATTAACTCAATATGAGTCTTTATGGCTCAAGTGTGTTTCTTGAACATGTTGTTGGATTTTGTTTTTTAATTGATTTTGCTAATCTCTTGCATTTTATAGATGAATTAATATAGTTATGAGAGTTAATTCCTTGTTTCCCTTCATTCTATTCTCAATTTTTTCTTCTCTTTATTCCATTTATTGCAAGTTATTACCCTTCCTTTTTTTTCTTTTAACTTTTCCTTCACTATCTCCTTTCCAAGCTTAAGTTTTATTGCTGAGGGCCTTAGGACCTGAGTTCTAAGTCTCCTTTACTCTTGAGATCAAATCAAGTTGAGGACTTTTCCGTGGTGGTTTTTCATTTGATCTTTTCTTTCATCGCAAGACAACACAGTTCTCTTCAGTGATCAGCTTTAGATGAAGTCCTTTTCTTCGAATGAGAGTAGCGGAATAGGAGAGACCTTTTCTTAATTCCTCAGTTAAAATCAAGAATACCCACTTCTGTGTGAGACCCAGTCAAGGTCTTTTTCTGAGCTCCTAAATTTGTCCATTTCACCTTAGTCCCTCAGGGAATTTCTTCCAGCCAAGGCAGCTGAGAAGCTTAAGTAAACAAACAAAAATCTCTTCTGTCAGCCTGAGCAGAAGCTTCCTTTTTATCATGCTGAAGAGTTTCTTCCTTGCTTAGGGTTTGTTTGTTTTTTTAATCTTAGAAATCTGTCAGTTTCACCTCAGTCCTTCAGGGAATCAACTGTCTTTCTGGGCCTTTAGTTCATCACTTTCCCTTTCCTCCCCTAGGGAATTGTTTTTTCATTTGATGTCTGAAGTCTTTTATTTTCCTCTGTAAGAGGATATGGATTATATTGACTGCTTGTCTCAGGGCGAGTTGTTTAGTAATTGGTATTGCTTGGTCAAAGGACATGTACACTTTAGTAATGTTGGTGGCATAATTCCAATTTCCATTCCAGAATGACTGTACCATTCACAAAATTACCAACAGGGCATCAATGTACCTATTTTCCCACAACTCCTCCAACATTTGTCATTTGTCATTTTTCTTTTATTTTCAATTTTACCAAACTGATAGGTATGAGATAGAGTCTCAATATTGGCATAATGGAGTTAATTCTTAAAAGAATATGTAAATATTCTTTTAAGGGTCCCACCAAAGTCTTTACTTCTCCAGCTTCAGTATACAGTGTTTTAAGTAATCTTAATTTTGCATGCATAGTCTAAGCCTCCATTCAACAGAAGAAGTAGGAATTAGAAAGTAAAGAGTATAATATTTAATTAGAATAGCAAAGTAAATTAAAGGGAAAATCAAACAGTGGAATAATACTTTTTCTTGCCTCTCCCTCTTTCCTCTCTCCCTTCATACTTGAAAGGATTTGATCTTTCACACTGATTGGAGAAGGATCGTTAAATCTCAGGTAGTTTAGAAGTCATGGTGGCTCAGGGATTAGCTCAGGATCATGATTTACTCCAGTATCATAGTCACTCAACTGTTATTATAGGGAAAGGAGAGATCTTATTGAATCTGATTTTTTTCCTGCCAATGAGGTTTCCTGCAGTCTGAGACTGGACAACATTAATCAGCTAGAACATTTCTAGTATAGAATATTCTAAAGACAGAAATTTCTGGATCTGAGAGAAGGGAGGTATCCAAGGAAATGACAGGGCCTTAGCATGTGGGTACAAGACAAAAGAGGAGACGTGACTAAGAAATTGACAGCCTGTTGGACAAAAAAAAATTCCTACTTGGTCTATTGAATGGGGCCTTGAACTACACATACAAAATTAGGATTACCTAAACTAAATACTTTGACGTGCCACTACACATGCTTAATTTGACATTAACTGATTGTGCCAATCAAGATTTTCATAATGAAGTGGTACCAATTACAATATTAAAAAAAATATGTTTCTAAACACAAAGATATCATCACCAAAGGAACACTTGCACTGGAGAATTCTTTAAGTCTGTGCAGAGGAAATGAATTTTTTCCATGACACATTGTTTAGCTAGACATGTCATACTTGTTCATATGATCACTGTACCTTTTATCCTCATTTTTTAAGGTGAACATAGAGCTGTAATAAATATGCAAAGTATCCAAATAAGAAAATTCACATTGCCTGATTCAGAAACTTTAGGGAAGAAGGTATTTGGTGGTGACTTTGTAAATCTTTTAATAGATTATGCTTTCCCTCCTCCACCTCTCCAACCATTTCTCTTTTTTTTCCTACTCTTCTTTCTTCCTGTTTAATGCAGCTTAAAATTTTCTTGCTCAGCGGGACCTGATAGCTTAACTCAGTGTGTGACAGCCTCCATTTCTATGAATAACTATTCCACTGGAAATAAGTTCCTTCACAGTTGAAGTCTTTATGCTGGTTAAAAATATTCTTTGCATAGAAAATGTGCAATGACTCAGGACTATAAGAATAAAGGAAAACTTCATGTATCTTAAGAGTAGTTTCCCAACAATAGAATCTAAATGCCCTAATCCTTTTATTTTCTAATACTCTCAGATATAGTCACTAGTAACACTGCTTAACTTCTGCAGGATCAAATTAGTAAATTTTCTTGAAGTAGTTGTTCAGTAGTTTCAATTCTGTCCAACTCTTTGTGACCCCATTTGAGGTTTTCTTGGCCAAGATACTGGAGTAGTTTGCCATTTCCTTCTCCAGACAATTTTACAGATAAGGAAGCTGAGGCAAACAGGGTTAAGTGACTTGCTCAGGGTCACACAAGCTAGCAAGATTCTAAGGTCAAATTGGAACTCAGGTCTTCCTGACTCCAGGCCATGAACTCTATTCATTTTACCACCTAACTGCAGCTCTTTAAATGGTAGGGTCTCAGAAATAAATGAAGTGTTTAGAAGAGTGAAAGGTGTTAAAAAATATATGTATATAATATATATATGTATATATATACAGTGAATTTATATAGATAGATAGATATCTAAATATAAATAGTGAATTTAGACCCAGCTATTTTTAATGTAATTATTTCCTTGGAAAGAGTACAAAGTGTTTAGAGACATGAATAAGTAATGTTAGAGATTATTAGATGCACAGACTTCCACATTCACTCTGTAGATGTGTGTGCATGCGTGCGTGTGTGCGTGCATGTGTGTGTGTGTGTGTGTGTGTGTGTGTGTGTGTGTATTATTGGCAATGGCCTCAGTTTTTGTTTTGAGAGCTCAAATCTGTTATCTCTAGCTTGTTGAAATCTTTTTAGATCTTGACTATTGCTCTCTCTTTCATGTTTGTGTCATCTTCTTATATACTATCTCTGTGCTTATAAAAGTTATTGCTAAAATATTGAAGAGTTCAGGGCCAAGGATAGATTGCTGGAACACTCCACTAGAAATCTCCCTCATTTATTTTTGGGGAAAGAGCATGCAGGCACTAGTTGGAGGAGATGGCATGGAGAGCTTAGATAAAATAATCTAGTGTATGGGGCACACATGATACTGTAACAGTTTCATGTATTCTTTCAAAGATTACTTATGGCTCAGGAATCATACTTGCAATTTTTTCCAAAATCCCAGGACATAATTTGCCTTGGACTAGTAACTTGAAGCCATTGTATCTTTTTATCATCTCATACTTGGGTTTCAACTTTTGCTTTGTCCTACCCAATCCCAAGATCATACTACCTGGATGAGAAAACCTAAGCAAGAAAGATTTAAGTAGTCCTGCCTTCTCTTTGTCATATGTTGTCATCCTTCCCTTCTCTCCAAGCAGAATTCCTAACCCTTCTTTGATGTTCTTTTTCCCAACATAGCTAATGATGAATGGGAAGTAGATAGTGGACTTCACCAACTATCTCTTATAACCAAAAAAAAAAAATTAAAAGGAAAAAAACTACCATAAAACCAATCAACACATCAACCATGCCTAATGCAACCTTCCACACCCATACCTCCACCTCCCTTGCTTCCATTTTTAAGCACTTAAAAAAATATTCTGAGTCAGTTGAGATTCTCTATGGAGTCATGCTGACCAGAGTCTCTTTTAAAAGCCTTCCTCCTCTTCTCCTTTTGCCTCTTGATGAAAAGATCCTTGTTTATGTCTTCAGAATTTCATTCTTGAAACTTTTCCATCTCTCCTGGGTTGACTTCCTCCATGGGACATTTAGGCCATGTGATCCTACCTATCTTTTCCTTGACTCCTTGGAAATCTGCTCTGAAAATCTATAATATGTATTAATTATGCCTCACTTTCTTTCCCTTCTTTATAACAAATTCTAAGTCATTTGAAACCAGGGATGAATACTCTCTCCCCACAAAGGGTACCACTCTGGGTTCCAGTAGTCACAAATTGCTGGGGAATTTTGACCCCCAAAGAGAGAAGATTAGGCTCTTCTTAATCTCTGGTTCATTATTCCTTTACCTTGGGGTCCCACAAAACAAAATTTCTAAAATTTAGGTTTGGTTCATACCTAGGATCTCCCTGAAAGGCTAAGTTTGTGTCTTACTTTAATGTACAAAATAGCATATATATATGTGTGTATATATATATATATATATATATATATATATATATATATATATATGATAGCTATTTATTTTCTCTACCACAAAGGACTTAGATATACATTGATAGATAGCTACAACATAAACCATAGCCCATAACTCCTCATGCATTTTCCGAAGAGGAAGATTCCTAAAGAGACTGATGGCACTGTTGAATTAACATTTCACTTTTACCTTGGATCTGTTCTGTTGAAATAGTTCACTCAAAAATTCTATTCTGGCTAGCTAGGCATTCATAGGTATATCCTCCTGTCAGTGGTCATCTTTTCCAAGAAGGATGTAGCTACAGGAAGTACCTCCCCTGGGTAAGTAATACCTATAGTTTTAAAGTTCATGAGGCAGCTACTAAAGTTAGGAGGATCCATCTTGGGATCACTGTTGGTTATTTGTGGCCAGGGATAGAAGCTTACAGCAAAAGTAGCTAGAGATATGTGATCCAATCTCAGACTAACTAGAGAAGCACATGCTTTAGCTGCCATATACATGTAGCCACCATAGTAGCTCCTGGGATGGAGAATGGGAGGAAAATTTCTTCCTCCCTTCTCAGTGAAAGTGCAAAAGAAAGAGCTGTTGAAGTTCTAAGACAGAAGTGGAGAACCTGTGGCCTCAAAGCCACATGTGGCCTTCTAGGTCCTCAAGTGCAGCCCTTTGATTGAATCCAAACTTTACAGAGCAAATCCCCTAATAAAAGGATTTTTTTCTGTAAAACTTGGACTCAGTCAAAAGGCTGCACTCAAGGACCTAGTCCCAGATTCCCCACCCCTGTCCTAAGACACTGAATACGAGAGGATGAGTAGGGAATAAAGCGATGGTGGTTACTATATGCCAGATGCTGTGCAAAGTTCTAGAGATACAAAGAAAGGCAAAAACATAGTACCTAATCTCAAAGAACTCCCAACTACATACTGAGAGTGTAAGTGGGATGTGGTCTCAGAGGGAAGGCAGTAGCAGCAAGAAGACTGGGCAAGGCTTTCTATAGAAGGTGGAATTTGAGCTGAGTCTTGAAGGAATCTAGGAAACCTTGAAAATGGAGAGGAGGCAGGAGTGCGTTCTAAGATTAAGGACAGCCAGGACAAAGGCAGTCAGGCAGGGGATGGAGTATCAAGTGAGAACAAAACCAAGGGGGCCACGTATCAGGATCATACTCGTTTGTGGCACTTAAGAAAGTAGGGAGAGGCCAGACTGTGAAGAACTTTAACAAAGGAATCTATATATTTGATCCTAGGGACAATAGGGAGCCACCAGAGTTTATTGAGATGGAGGAAGTGTGTGTGTGTGTGTGTGTGATTTAGTCAAATTTTGTTTTAGGATCATCACTTTGGCGACTGAATTAAGGATGAATAGAGAGTGAACAGGTTTGTTGTTGTTCAGTTGTTTTCAGTTGTGTTCGATTCTTTGTGACCCAATTTGGAGTTTTCTTGGAAAAGATACTGGGGTGGTTTGCCATTTCCTTCTCTAGCTCATTTTACAGATGGGAAAACTGAGGCAAACAAGGTTAAGTGACTTGCCCAGGGTCACACAGCTAGTAGGTGTCTGAGCCCAAATTTGAATTCAGGAGGATGAATCTTCCTATCCAAGCCCAGCGCTCTATCCAATGGGCCACCTATCTGCCTCATGCATATCATTTCCCATACTTCTCACCGATTTCCTTCTAATTGTCAGCTGTTCTGTAGTATACTTAGGACAATACTTACTTGAGTATGGAAGCATAAATATGACATAATGTATATAAAAGTTTAGAAAAATTTAATGCACTGAATAAATATTATCTATTATTATTTATTGCATGCACAAATGTCAGTGTTTGCCTCATGAGTCATTCTGAGTAACAAATTTGATAACACTATTACATCATAAGACAGAATTTTACAAAGTTAACACTACTTGATTAGGACTTCATTCTAATCTTGCTTGACCTTGGGAAGGATCTAGTGAGGCCCCATAGTAAATTTCTGTTAGTAGTTGAATTCCAGGATATTTCATTGCTTTATTCTCCTAGGACAGCTTAATGACTGAATCACTAAGAGAATCAGTATGGGGTATTGGATGGAATGCTGATCTTACAACTAGGAAGATTCAGATTTGAATTTTGCCTCAGATACTTACTAGCTGCATTTCTATTCAGAAGTTATAAAACCTCTCTGAGTCTTAGCTTTCTCATCTGTAAAATGAGAATCACAATAGCATCTGCTTCGCAGAGTTGTTATGAATTCGAGTGAGGTAATACAGGTTTAAAAAAACCTCTTTACCAACCTCTAAGCTTGTATAAATGTCAGCTACTTTTTTTAATCAAATGATTGGGTTTGCTACCTAAATTTTATGACCAGTTGAACCACTGGCTCAGGATTAAGGAATCCCAGAATAAAATTGAAAAACTTCTTTTTATATTTATGTTTATAAATATATTTATTTATAGATATTTTGTTTATTATATATTACATATAAATTATAAAATATATTACCTATTTAAAAGATAATCTATTCTTCTATTTCCATAGTAAATAATTCCTTTCAGTTAAAATTTACTTCCTTTACTATTTTGGTGCATCTATAATTTTATCAGTGTAGGTACTCTCTTCAGAAACTCCTCTAGGATTTCTTCTATGTAAATTTTGCCCATGTTTTTCTGCCAATAGTTTACAGAGGATCTACCCAGTGCCCTGGAAGTTTCTTTTGGTTCATTAAATAGTTAATTCCAATGCATCATTAGGATTGTCTCCATATCATTCCTCTTTCTGACTACCTTACCAGTTAACCTCCTTTGGTGGTCATACTAAAAAAAGTCTTTTATTCCATTGTTTAAGGGCACATTATTATTTTTTAATGACAAAAACTCCTTAGACTTACTGTGGATCTCTTTTTTTCTGTGCACCTTTCCATCGACCTTTGAGTGACCTTCAATTTTAATCTTCTGATATTCTGGTGTCCTATGATTCATAGCAATGCACATAATATTGGCAAGGAAGATGCAGCAGTAAGCAGGTTGATATTATTTGAAAGTGTAGTGTAGTCTTCCAAATATGATCCAATTCCATCTCCTCTTCCTATCTAATTCTGTAATGAACTCGTTGTTTGCCTGCAGTGCCCAGTCAAGATCTAGGCACTTATAAATTATTCAATGGGTTGTCCATGCAGCCGTATTGCATAATCTGGCCAACAGACCTTCTTCCATTTTATTTTTTCAGTGTCAATGTCTTAGCCAATCTCTTTAATGAATCTCATTAAAAATGAATTTCCCATGGGATCCTGAGGATGGATGCCATTAGCACAATGCCATCTGCAAATAGGAACATCTGTACAAATCCTCTATCAATAGGTAATCTCTGTCTTTTTGGATTTATGCAGAACATCTTCCATGACAATGATGATCACTGTTGGTGATCTTATGTTGTATGTCTTGCTTGATATTTTTCTTTTTCTGCCCCTTGAGTGCTATTGATAGAGGATATCTGAAACAAAATTAATCCCCGTGGATGAACATATACATGCAAGACTCATAAGAGGAGAGTCTTTAGGGCTATGTTTTGCTGTACTAATTCTAATACTTTTTAAAAAATAATCAGTAAATATAGCAGTATCTTGTATTCTTTCCTTCTTTCAGCCAGAACTGTGTGGCTGTGAAATGTGGGCTGCTGCTGAGAATTATTTGTTAAGGTCTACATGTTCCCTTCCCAAATTTCTGAGAATCAGCACAATGTAGCAGATAGAACACTGAACCTGAAGTCGGGGAGATCTGGGTGCAAATCCTGAAACTAATGTTCATTATGTGATCCTAAGTTATTTAACTTCTACGGCTTCTGCTCCTCCATCTGTAAAATTAGGGTGATAATAGGATCGTTGTGAGGATTAAATGGATATTGTTTGTGAAGGGATAAGGATAGGGATTTGTCCTGTGATTTCACTATTACAGAGAGAACTCTCAGAGAAGGAAACTCCCTCTCGCAGTACAGGCCAGTATCTTTGCAAGAAAAGACGCCCAGAGCACTGAGGTTAAGTGACTTGGCTTATGCAGCCCAGAGGGTGTCAGAAGTGAGTCTTCAGCTCAGATCTTCCTGGTTCCAAGGCCACTGGTCTTTTGACTCTGTCTTCGTCAAGGATACCCTCAATGCCTGCATAGACTATTTTGATAAAGATTTTGAAGGGACCGACAGCTTTGCCACTTACTGCCTCTGTGACCTGGGACAGGTCACTTCTCCTCTCTCAGTAGGGAAAACTTTAGCATTGCTCAATTAGCCTTCTTCCCTTTCTCTTCATTTTCCTTATCCAAAAAATAAAGGGGTGTAACTAGATGATTCCTAAAGTTCTTTCTAGTTCTAAATTCTATTATCCATGAGTTGGGCATTTTTTTAAAGGAAAAAACCATTATACTTAGGATGGCTGAAGTATATCCTTTAGCCCATGGAACTGTGTAATTGTTTGAGGAATTATCATTGAACTTAAGAAAGGAAACTTAGAGGTCATCTAATCCAACTTCATTGTATTTTTTTCAAGAATGCTTTGTTGCCATGTAAAATGCCTATAATTTCCAAATTGTATGGAACAAAAAAGCTTTCAAAATACAGTCTGTCAGAAGAAAGCAAAATCATATGGAGACAGGATGAGGTACGTAACCATCTCTGTCATCTTGCTTGCTACTGAACCAAGTGGAACATTGAGATGAAAAAGTCAAGGCCCAGAGGGTACTTATTGTACTAGTATGTGGAATTTTCTTTTTCATTCTGAAGACTTAATCTTATTCAAAACTGAGAAAAGCTTATTAGGAAAAACTTTAGCATCACTCAGTCTTACATATTTTATTTCTATTATTATTAATTTCAATAATGGTTCTAAAATTTCAGTAGCTTTTTATTTTTTCTAGGATTAAATACAAATTCTGGCTCCAATCTACTTTTTCAGGCTTATTATATATTTCTCACCTTCATACAATTTACAGTCCAGTTAAATTGCCTGATATATAACAAATGCTTAATAAAATACTCTTTCCTTCCTTCCTTCCTGCTTTCCTTCCTTCCTTCTTCTCCCTCCCTTTCGTCTTTCCTTTCTCCCTTCTTTCCTTCCTTTCTTCCTTCTTTCCTTTCTCCTTTACATTCTGTTCCTTGCATATGCATCAAAATATACCAGTCATTTTTTCCAACTTCCCTATTGCTGTGGAGGGCACTGCCATCCTCCCAGTCACCATACCAACCTAGGTGTCATTCTTGATTCTTTCCTCTCTTTTACCACCCCCTTCCATATTCAGTCTATTGTCAAGTCCTTTGTTACATGTCTTTGAGAAGAATAAATTTATTCTGTAAAATTTTTATTGATCCTATTTAGCTAATTGATTTTGTCTTTGCTTAAGTTATGTTCTCCATCTCTGAACTTAATTCAGAATTCAGCTGAATTAAGTTTAGAAATCCAGTTCTCTTGTTGATCACTGTTCTATTCTTACCTCAAGAAATTCTGCTATCCTTGGGGAAATGCAGGTGGACAAAAGGCAATTGGGTCTTGTGTCTTTATATCTCCAATTTGGGGCAAGTGGATGGAGCACCAGTGCAGGAATCAGGAGGAGCTAAGTTCAAATCTCACCTTAGACACTTGACACTCATTAGCTGTGTGACCTTGGGCAAGTCACTTAACCCCAATTGCCTCATCCTGGGTCATCTCCAGTCGTCCTGATGAATATCTGGTCACTGGATTCAGATGGCTCTGGAGGAGAAGTGAGGCTGGTGACCTGCACAGCCCTCCCTCACTCAAAACAAAGTCAAGTGCAAGTCATGTCATTGTTTCTCTGACGTCATGGTATTCTTTGGCAATGAAGGATGAGCACACACCACTTCAAGGATGTCTGGTTTGCTATCCAAAGAAGTCTGACCCATTATCTTTGGCCTTGTAGGTGGACTCAAATAATGAACTTCTCTTAGGTCATAGGAGGGAAGGACAGGATTATTTCTAGACCCATTTCCAACTTCCAACCAATCATATTGTTTTCCATGCCTCAGCTATGTAACCAATCATATTGCCATCAACCCCACAAGGTAATCTATCTTATTCTGCTCTTTGTTCTATGAAAACCTATGAAAGGGGAGCTACTCTTTTGCTCAGGGTCTGTGACTGGAAACTGAGTCATCCATCAACTCATCTCATTCTCAGATTACTGGCCTTGATAATCGTTATCTTTCTTGGAGAAATCTGCCTCAGTTTACCTTTGTGTCAACTTTCACTCACAATACTCATATATGCCCTCTTCTCCCTTCTGACACAGCCACCACTCTGGTACAGACCTTCATTACCTCAACACTAGGACTTTCACAATAGCTTGCTGGTTGATCTTCCTACCTCAAGTGTTTCCCCACTCCAATTAATTCTCCACTCAGCTGACAAATTCATCTTCCTAAAGAACAGATCTAACTATGTCAATCTGGCCCAGATTTTAGCCAATGAATTCCAGTGGATCCGTATTGTCTCTAGGATCAAATATAAAATCATCTGTTTGTCATTCAAAGCCCTTCCTAACCTGGCCCCCTTCTACATTTACAGTCTTTTTATACCTTATTCCCTCTCTCCTTTCCATGAACTCTGTGATCTAGTGATAGTGGCTTCATTGCTGTTCCCTAGCCAAGGTACTCCATTTCCTGCCCATTTTCATCGACTCATCCACATGCCTGAAGTATTTTTCCTCCTCATCTCTGTCTCTTAGCTTCCTGGGCCTTCTTAAAATTATAAGTGAAATTTCATATTCTTCAAAAAATCTTTCCTGATCCTCCTTAACACTAGTGCCTTCCTTTATCTCTGATTTATCCTGTATATATCTTATGTAGTTATTTGCCTATCCTTAGGCTGTGAGTTCTTTAAGATCAGGGACTGTCCTCTACCTTTCTTTGCAACCTTAGAATTAAGCACAGTGTCTTAGTACAGAATAGATGCTTAATTAAAGCTTATTCAGTAACCGACTGATTAACAGCCCTGCTTTGTGCTGGTTCTACTCTAATACACTAATTTCAACTAAAGAACCAAAGTATTCTAAATAACATGTTTTAATGCTCAGTTTCATCATCTCAGAGGAATGAGTGATGTGGGAAGTTCTAGCCTACTTGGTAAAGTAGGGACAACATGTAGGGGTAAGAAAGTCTGTTCTGTCATAGCTACCTGTCCCACTTTTACTGAGGCTAATCTTTGCCTCTCTGTCCTGTTTTTTTCATTTGTTTTACATGAATAATATTTTCCTTAGACCCTAAGGATTGTTAGCTGGAGCCATGTTATGCTGGGTGGATTTCTTCATTCTGCTTATCTATAGGAGCAGTGTGGCCATTTAATTGACACCAGGTGGTAGACTGCCTTGGATAATCTCTGTTCCATCTGCTTTGTTACTCTTTATTTGTCCCAAAGTGAGTTACCTGGAGTGTGTAAGAGGCAGAAATATATCAGCTGATGACGTCTGGGAAACTGTGAAGGCCCCAGTGTTAGTAGCAATCCATATGCCTTTCCAGCTTCAATGGAAAATGCTCCAAAAGGTGTTGTCACTTGAGCATAGGAACACAAATGTTTCTGTCAAAGGCATAGGTTAATAGGATTGGAATTTAAGTACCTCAGATAACTATGTTGCATCAATTGACACAGTATATTTAAAAAAAATCTATAAGGCAAAAAAAAAAAAGAGAGAGGATGAAATTTTTGTTTCAAAGTTGAATTATAATATTTCTTATAATTTTTTTGCCTTTAAAGTACATTTGCTCAGATAGAAGAAATGGTTGTAAATTATTGTATTTTTTTAAAAAATTGGATCTATCGATGAGCCTGGTCCTTCTAATGTTAAATAAGCCAGTTCAGAAAAAGGGTAAAAGTTATGGCTTAACCCAAAAATGACTTAATTGGCACCTATGTTTCTTTCTTTCTAATGTTATTGATTGACTCCACCTGCCAATATAAATGACCACACCCTGTAAGTTTGTAAGATAGAGGAGTTGATATTTGAAAGAGGATGGCATTTAAAATAAACAGAGAGTTAATTCTATCCCAGGAACACCCTCCCACATAATCCTAGGCCTATTTTATGGTATGGGAAGTAATTCACCTTATCCTGTTTACTTTGGGTCCGCCTATTGGCACTTAACAAGTAGAATCTTCTGGGAAGAAACAAATTGGAAAAGTGCTACAAGTGGCATGCAAATAGAGTTGCCTGTTCAGGAAAAGCAGCTTTCTTTTTGTGGGAGTCAGATTGGATTTGGAGTTAGAAGCCTGGTCTCTTCCAAGCTATGAGTCAAACAACCCTGCTGGAGTTTGCCACTGTCTTGATAAGCTATCCGGTACAGGGACCACGTTGAAGAGGGCTTCCCTATAGATGGTGAGGTCTTCTAGATGCTTTGATTTGCAAATGCCATTATGTCAACTGTACCTTGCCCTGGAATTTTGTAAAGCCCACTAAAAGAGATACAGAATTGCCCAAAACAATTCAGTCTGACCAGTCACACACTATATGAAAAATGCCATTTATTCAGATTATGCTATGCAATAGGATAAATAGCCTATAAAACTGGTCCATTAATAACATAGATCTTGGGCTGACATTTTTTAAAATAATATTTTATTTTGGGGGCATCTAGGTGGATAGAATAGCAGCCTTGGAGTCAGGAGGACCTGAGATCAAATCCAGCCTCAGATACTTAACTAGCCGTGTGACTGTGAGCAAGTCATTTAATCCTGATTTCCTCTGATAATATAATAATGTATTTCCACTAATGAGATGTAAAAAGAATTTTTCACATTCTTTTTAAGTTTTGAGCTGAAATCTTCTTTTTCTCTCCCTTCCTTAGACAGTAAAAAATCTGATAGTTATACATTAGCAATCATGTAGAATATTGTCATATTACTCATTTTGTGAAAGAAAACTTGAACTAAAAAGAGAAGGGAAGGAAGGAGAGAAAGAAAGGACAAGTAGGCTTGAATCTGCATTCAGACTCTTATCAACTCTTTCTTTGGACAGCATTTTTCATCATGAGTCCTTTAGAATTGTCTTGGATGATTGCATTGCTGAAAATAGCTGTCATCAAACAGTATTGTAATTACCGTGTACAACGCTCTCCTGGTTCTGCTCACTTCACTTTGTATCGATCCATTTGTTTTTTTTTCTGAAATCCTGCTCGTCATTTCTTACAAAGCAATAATACATATACCCCAACTTCTTTAGTCATTCCAAAATTGATGGGCATCCCTTCAATTTCCCATTCTTAGCCATCACAAACAGTGCTTCTATAAATATTTCTGTACAAATACGTTCTTTTTGGACCAACATTTTAAATGGACCTTGAACTTGGTCCAGAATTGAAAAGAGAAACATAGTAGACTGGGTTGCTTTTAGGAAATAGTGTAGTACTTTTAATGATGCTAAGTTTATCCATGAAAGAAAGACTCATCTTTTAAATGTAATAATTATTATATAATAAAATGATGCTATAGTTAATTGTAAAAAAATCACATTAATTATTTAACAATAAATAGCTAACACCTATGAAGTGTTTTGTGGGCAGCTAGGTGGCACAGTGGATAGAGTGCTGGGCCTAGTCAGGAAGACTCATCTTCCTGAGTTCAAATCCAGTTTCAGACAGTAACTAGTTTTGTGACCCTGAGCAAGTCACTTAACTCTGTTTACTTCAGTTTCCTTATGTGTGAAACGAACTGGAGAAGGGAATGGCCAATTATTCCAGTATGCTTGCCAAGAAAACCCCAAATGGGGTCACAAAGAACTAGACAGGACTGAAAAACGATTCAACGACAAAATGTCCCTTCCACATTTAAAACTATGATGCTGACATTACAGAGCTTTTATATAATGCATTATAGCTAATATGTTTCCATCTTCATGTGTACATATGTAATGCACACAGACATACACATATATGTATATGGAGAAACAGAGAGAGAGAATGGATAAGGAAACACATGTGTATAAGTCATGTTAGGCTCTCCGGAGTAGCAACATCAATCTTAGCATTAGAAGGAACCTCAGAGACCATTATTTAGTTCAACCCATACTTTACCAAGAGCCCCTTTTTACAAACATCCCCAATAAGTAGTTATCCAAAGGTACAACAATGATTCTCTTATAGTACACATAGGCATGAGCCCCATACGGCTAGGACAGACTGGCTGTTCATGGATCCTAGGTTGATCCCAACCTCAGAGCAACCAATTGATGCAATGGATAGAGCACTGGGATCTGCAATCAGAAAGAATTGAGTTCGAATCCCATCCCCAGACACTCCCTAGCTGTGTGACCCTAGATAACTCACTTAATCTCTGTCTCAGTTTCCTCAACAGTAAAATAGAGATAATAGTTAACACCTATTTCTCAGGGTTATTGTACAGTTAAAATTAAATAATATTTGTAAAGTGCTAAGCACAGTACCTGGCACATAGTGTTAAATAGTAGAAAGTTAATCAATGCTTATGCCTTTATTTTCACTGCAGTATTCTATTTCTATCTGTGAACTTATACGAGTAAACAAGGTGACAGCCAGATGCCAGATCTGGGCTGCAAAACATTTTGCCCTTTTTCAACATGAGAAGGCTCATTATGACTTCTGCGAGTGCCTTGCCTCACTTAATCAGGAGAACAAGGGATGAAATACGCAGCTTGCACAGGCAGCTGCTACCAGCTTTAATTAGATTTAGCTCATGAAAGTAATTGCTCATGCTATTTCTGATTTTGTTTCTGTTTTGCATCTTCCCATAGCTGCAATATGGGTAATACTATTATAGATTTGGCGCTGAAGTCCCTCCCTTATCTACTCTTTTCAATTTAATTGATTTCTTTGAGTACCTAGATCTGTGTTCTTAAATCCTGGGGACCAGGAATCCCAGGAGTTTGAGAGAAAGTTGACTTATTGTGCAGAAAAGAGACCTTTCCTGCTGCTAGTCTCTTCCCTCTAAAAGTCTGGTCCATTTACACTGTATATATCTTTGTTGTCTACACATAATAAAGAACCTTATAGCTCTTTAAGGTTTGCAAAGCACTATGCAAATATTATCTCATTTGATCCTGACCACAACCCTGGCGTGTAGATTCTATCCTATTTTACAGATGAGAAAGCGAGGCAATGAAGTAACCTGCCCAGAGTCACATACCTGAGGCCTCAACTCAGGTTTTCCTGATTCCAGGTTCATTACTCTAATCTGCTGGACTACCAGCTGCCTCACAGCTGCTTACTTCATCTCCTTAATAGAACATGTGCTTTTTGAGGGTAGCTATTGTGTTTTTGTCTTTCTTTGTATCCGCAGCACTTACCACTGAGCTAGTCACATAGTAAGTGCTTAGTAAATGCTAGTGAACTGATTGATTTTTAATCATATCTTCAGTGACCAAGGGCAGGTTGTAAAAAAGAAGCATAATGCACTTCTCAGCATGTCAGATATTTCTTGGCTCTCTGGAAACATAGCAGGCACTCAAAGACTTTTCTTTCACTTGTTTTTGGCCCAGAAGATTTGTTTGGATACCAGAGGGGAGACATGTCTTGACAAGTTGTCTTTCAAATAAAATGGTTTTCAAGTTTCAGAGCAGAGAGAGCCTTCATTGGATCACAGGAAGGAAGGAAACAACCATTTATTAAACACCTCCTCTGTCCCAGGCATTGTGCTAAGCATATTAGAATATTATTTCATTTGATTCCCACAACAACCCTGGGATTTATATGCTATTATTAGCCCATTTTACAGTTGAGGAAATTGAGGTAGACATAGGTTAAGGGACTTGATCAGGTTTGCACAGTCAGTAAGTATCTAAAGTCGGATTTGAACTCGGATCTTCTGACTCCAAGTCTAGAATTTTATCCACTGTATCTCCTAAATCATAGATCTGGAGTTGGAAGGAGCCTCAAAGGATATCTAGTACAACCCCCTCATTTTTCAGATGAAAAAATCTGAAGACCTGGGAGGTTAAATGACTATAGGTAATAAGCATCAGATGGAAAATTTGAATTATGGTGCTAGAAGACCAGAGTCAGAGCTCTTTCCATTACACCACATTGCTTTGGTTACGATGAAAACATTTAAAGTCCCTAGCTAATGTCTCCTGCTGTAGTTCCTATCCTTCAGCCACATCTCTTCATTTTCAGCTCTCACATCATTCGGTCCCTTATCCATTCATTTATATGTATGGAGAAGCACTCTAAAAGGTCATCCCCATCCCTAGGGGACGGGATGGCTACAGTAACAGATTGTCCAAGGGAACCAGAAAGTAAGTCCTCATCATCAACATTGAAAGACAAGGCAATGACTCAGAGAATCTTGATGATGCAGACATCTGACGATAGAAGTTTAAAAGTCAGACAGCAATTATGAGTCATAACTGTCAAGTTACTGTTGGAATATCCAAAGTGTTTTGCATCCTTGATAAATAACAGAAAGTAGATCTACATGGACACCAAAATAAAAAGAGCTAGATTACTTGATTATGTACTTATGCTCTTTAAACTCAGAATTCCTAGGTATATTTTTAGCTGATCATAGGAAGAATGGTGCATTTTTTTGTCAGTTTTATAAACCTTTATAAGCATTTCTAGGTGTGGTTTTTAATCTACTAGTAAAAGGATCATTTGAATAAAAATATTAATATGGTATCAACAGCTTGAAGTGAAAATTTGCTTCTATCAAACCCAGCTTCGCGAAGGTTCTTGGTGAAGTCTGCCATAACCTCTTATATAATAGAGCAACTAAGAGAACATAGTTATATTATTTTAAAAAATAGTTTATGTTTTGTTTTTATATCACCTTCATATCCAAATACATGTCTTCCTTCACCCTTCTCCAGAGACCATCCCTTGCAACAAAGAACAAAAAAAGAGAGAAGAAATAGCAGTTCAGAAAAACTAACTTACACATCAAACAAGGCTGTCAATAGGTGCAGCACTCCACACTAATGGTCTCCCACCTTTGCAAAGAAAGAGGGGAAGTGTGGTTGTTCTTCTGTTCCATGAGGCCAAATTGGTTCATTATACTTACATAGCCTTTGGAGTTTTTCTATTTTTGATTGTTTGTTCTTTTCATTTGTTATCATAATTATTATATATTATTTTCCTAGTTCTACTTAATTCACTTTTTGCTGATTCATTAAGTCTTCCTATGCTTCTCTCTATTCTTCATATTCATTGCTCCTAACATTACAGTGATATTCCATTATAGTCACATGCCACAATTTATTGAGCCATTCCCCAAATAATCAGTTTCAACCTTTTATCTAATTCTTTGCTATTCCAAAAAGTGCTGGTATATTTTGTTATATCTGGGCCTTTCCTTTCTATCTTTGATATCCTTGGAGTAACCTACAGCAGGGGATCTCTAGGTCAAAGAGAATTCATATTTTGGCTACTTTAAGACAGTTTAATATTGCTTTCTCCACAGTGTATTAGTATGCTTCTCTTTTGACAACATGAACAAGTCATATTCAAAGAATCTATTTATGAGACAGAGCTTGGATGAATTACTGACAAGTTATTTTTTTTTCTGATGATGATTTTGTCAAACTTTTAACACAGCAGAACAGGCTCTATCCTGATCCTGCCCCTCATCTCAGTGGGCCTCAACATGACTGATTTTCCTTTGCTTTTAAAAATTTCCTCATAGTATAGTAGGTATAGTGGGGGGCTTATAGTAAGGAAGACCTGGTGGATTTAAATCCAGTCTCTGACATATACTACCTGTGTGACCATGGGCAGATCATTTAACCTCTCTGTTCCTCAATTTCCTCATCTGAAGAATGAGTAACATAATACCTAGTACCTATCTGATGAAATTGTTAATAAATTCAGATGAAAGATATAAATAGAATATTTGTAAAGTATAAAGCCATTATTATTTCTTTCCTTGGCTTCTAAACCATAGTTGTGGATTAGTTTGCTTCTTGAATATTCCATTGCACATAATAAGTTTTCAAAAATATTTCTTTAACATATGAATTTATTCTTTTATTTATTATGTACTGGGCATATAGTAGACTTTCAATAGTTTTACTTCATTCTTCCTTGAGCTCTTCAATTCAACAAATATTAAATAAAAAAATCTTAAAACTTATGAGGAGTCAGCTCCATAATATTCACTGAGCAAGGGGGCTCCTGGGACTCAAAAAAAGGACAGAGAAGTATTTAATAAACATCCCTTGCACACATATACTAACCACATTCTCATCTTTGAATGGACCAAAATATAGACCCAAACTTGAATGAGTTCTCATTCTGCTCTCTTGGTAGCTAGGTGGTGTAGTCAAGAAGACCTGAGCTTGATTCCTGCCTCAGACCCTTGCCTGTCTCAGCTCTCCTAGTCTCAGCTTTCCTCATTTCTAAAATTGGGAAAATAATGGCACTTGCCTCATAAGACTGCTGTTAGGATCAAATGAAAGAATATATGTAATGTGCTTTGTCTCATATAAATATTGATTCATTAGTAAAAGAGCAGATATGTGGCTTAGTAGAGTGCTGGTCCTGGAATCTGGAAGACTCATCTTCCTGAGTTCAATTCTGGCCTCAGACACCTATAGCTGGGTGATCCTGGCCAAATCACTTAACCCTGTTTGCCTCAGTTTCTTCATTGTAAAAATGAACCAGAGAAGGAAATGTCAAACCATTCCAGTATCTTTGCAAGAAAACCCAAATGGGATCACGCAGAGACATAATTGAAAGGACTGAACAACAAAAATTGGCAATTATTATTAACACAAAAATCCCTGTTCTGTCAGCAGTGCCAAGTCAGAACATTGGGCAGCAATATCCCTTTTATCCTCTCTCCATTCCTCCTCACTCATTGACTGTTGTAATAAATGATTACTTATTCTTAATTAGGATTTTTCTCTCTTGTTGAAGTGCTATGATTAAGGTGCTTGAGTAATCTGCAGAGTAGGACTATCTACCTTTTATTATCTGTAACCTTTTCATTGAAATATTAGTTCATTAATCATGTGACTAAGTGTTTCATAAAAGCATTAACAACATAATGAAACTGGAGGGTAAAAACTAGCACATCAATTCTGGGTTTTACAATTTCAACAAGAAATATTTATTGATTGCCAATTAAGTACAAGGTACTGTGCTAAGAGTTGGAGACACAAAGACAAACTAGTTCCTGCCCTCAAGGAACTCATATTCCTAGGCACAATATGGCTATAGGTAAGTATAGTACAAGAAAAAGTGAAGAGAGTAGGAGTTTCACAGATGAGGTGGCACCTGAATTGAACCTTGCTTGAAGGAAAACAAGGTTTCTTAGAGGAGAGAGAAGAAGGAAGTTTATATATACCAAGCATGGAAAATGTTTAAGTAAATTCACAGAAGCAGGAAATGAAGTTTCCAGTTCAGGGATTTCATTTTGGCTCGGAAATGGACTTTGTGAAGGGGTGTTGGGCACGTTTAAGGAATGGTTTTTTTTTATTCTTCATGTTCCTCAAATGAAACCTTCAGGACTATATGTTGGAGAAGGGTAAAGACTATGTAATGCTTCTATCCATATAACACACATGGGAATCAACTAGTCTGGTCTTTTTAAAATAGCATCTCAATAATTAAAATATTTTACAAGTTTTATAAAATATTTTATGGTTTGCAAAATGTTTGAAGTTCTATTAAAAATCATTTGGTAAATAGATCTATTTAAAAGAGATTATCAAGGAAACTATATGTTGCTAAAAGGTACCATAGACAATGAAATAATATCCATATGAAACACATATGCACCAATTGTATGACATCCAGATTCTTAAAAGAAAAGTTAAATGAGTTATGGGAGGAAATATAAAGTAAAACAATACTAGTAGGAGACTTCAAATTGCCCCTTTCAGAATTAGATAAATCTAGCCAAAAAATATAAACAAGATAGAAGTTAAGAAAACAAGTAGAATTTTAGAAATGTTAGATATGATAGACCACTAAAGAAAACTGAATTGGAATAGAAATGAATATACCTCTTTCTAAGTGATTCATGGCACATTCACAAAAACTGACCATGTACTAGAACACAAAAAAACCTCACAACCAAATGCAGAAAAGCAGAAATATTAAATGCATCCTTTTAATATCATAATACAATAAAATTACATTCAATAAAAAGCTATGAAAACAAAGATTAAAAATTAATTGGAAAGCAAATAATCTAATCCTAAAGAATGAATGGGTTAAAAGACAAATCATAGAAACAATCAATAATTTCATTAAAGAGAATGACAACAATGAGACAACTTGCCCAAATTTATGGGATGCTGCCAGAGTAGTACTTGGGGAGAGTTTATATCTCTAAATGCTTACATCAATAAAATAGTGAAAGAGTAGGTCAAATAATTGGGCATGCAACTAAAAATATACTAACAAAAGATCAAATTAAAAATCCCCAGTCAAACACCAAATTGGAAACTCCTGAAAATCAAAAGAGAAATGAATAGAATTAAAAGTAAAAACAAAAGCAAAAACATTGAACTAATAAATAAAACTAGGAGATAATTTTATGAAAACAAAAAATAAAATAGGTAAGCCATTAGTTAATTTGATTCTAAAAAAGAAAGAAAACCAGAATACTAGTATAAAAACTGAAAAGGGTAAATTTGCCCCAAAGAAGATGAAATTAAACCAATTATTAGGAACTATTTTGTCCTAGTATGTGCAAATAAAATCTAACAATCTAAGTGAAATGGAAGAATATTTACAAAAATAAAATTACCCAGGTTGACAGAAGAATAAATAGAATATTTAAATAACCCTATGTTAGAAAAAGAATTTAAACAAAGTATCAATGAATTCCCTATAAAAAAATATCCCCAGGGCCAGATGAATTCACAAGTGAATTCTGACAAACATTTAAAGAACGAGTAATTCCAATATTAGATAAATTATTAGCAAAAATAGGCAAACAAGGAGTTCTTCCAAATTCCTGTCACAACACAGATATGGTGCTGATACCTAAACAGGAAGAGCTAAAACAGAGAAATAAAACTATAGATCAATTTTCCTAATGAATATCAAGGCAAAATTGTTAAATAAAATACTAGAAAGGAGATTACAGCAATATATCACGAAGATTATATGCTATGACCAGGTGAGATTTATACAAAAAATGCAGGGCTGGTTCAATATTAGGAAAACTATCATCATAATTGATAACAAACCAGAGGAAATCATATGATTATCTCAATAGGTGCAGGAAAAGCTTTTGACATAATACAGCACTCATACTTAAAAAAAAAAACTAGAAAGCATAGGAATAAATGAAGTTTTCTTTCAAATGATTAGTAGTATCTTTCTGAAACCATTAGCAAGCATTATCTGTAATGGGAATAAGCTAGAAACAAATAAAATCAGAGATGAAGCAAGGATGCTCATTATCAACACTATTACTCAATATTGTTCTAGAAAGACAATCTATAGTAATGAGAGAAGAAAAAGAAATGGAAGGAATTAGAATAGGCACAGAGGAAACAAAACTATCACTCCTTGCAGATGATATGATGGTATACTAACAAAAATTATTACAAAGTACTAATCTTCAAAACAGTCTTGTACCGACTAAGAAACAGAGTGGTAGATCAGTGGAATAGAGTAAGTACACAATATACAGTAGAAAATGACTACAGTAATTTAGTGTTTGATAATCCCAAATATACAATATTTTGGAACAAGTATTTACAATTTGAAAAGAAATTACTGGGAAAACTGGAAAGCAGTTTGGCAGAAACTATAGACTCACATCATATACCAAGATAAAGTCAAAATGGGTACCTGATTTAGACATAAAGTATGATATCGTAAGCAAATTAGGGTAGCATTATAATAGTTTACCTGTCAGATCTATAGGCCAGGGAATTATTTATGACCAAACAAGAGATCACATTGCAAGATATAAATGGATGATTTTGATTATATTAAATTTTTTAAAAAAGTTTTGCACAATCTAATGCAACTAAGATTACAAGGAAAGCACAGGGTCAGATAGGTTGCTCACTTGTTAGAGCACTGGCCCTGGAATCAGGAGGACCAGAATTCAAATCCAACCTCATGCTAGCTGCGTGACCCTGGACAAGTCACTTAACCCCAATTGCCTCAAAAAAACAACAACAACAACAACTAAGGAAAGCAGAAAAATGGGAAAAATTTTTTTACAAGTGTCTTTGATAAAGGTCTCATTTCTCGAATATATAGAGAACTGAGTCAAATTTATAACAACACAAGTCATTCCCCAGTTGATAGTTCAGAGGGTATGAATAGGCAATTTTCTGATGAAGAAATCAGAGCTATGTATAGTCATATGAAAAAATGCTCTAAATCACTATTGATGGGAGAAATGCAAATTAAAACAATGGATCCCCCCTTACACTTATCAGATTGGTTAATTTGACAGAAAAGGAAAATGATAAATAATGGAGGGAATGCACTGTTGGTGTAGTTGGTGTAGTTGTGAACCATTCTGGACAAAAATTTAGAACCATTCCCAAAGGGCTATAAATCTGTGCATACACTTTGATCCAGCAATACTACTATTTGGTCTATATCCCAAAGAGATCAAAAAAAGAGGGAAAGGATCTTTGTGTACAAGAATATTTACAGCAGCTCTTTTTTGTGGTGGCAAAGAAGTGGAAATTGAGGGGATGCCCCTCTATAGGGGAATGACTGAACAAATTGTGATATACGATTGTGATGGAATACTATTGTGTTAAGAAATGACTAGCAGGATGCTTTTTTAAAAACCTGGAAAGACTTAACTGAATTGTAGAAAAGTATAGTTAGCAGAACCAGGAGAACATTTTACACAGTAGCAGTAATATTGTCCAATGATCAACTGTCAATGATTTAGCCATTTTCAGTTATACAGTGATCCAAGACAATTCCAAAAGTCTCATGATGAAAAATGCTATCTACCTTAATAGAAAGATCTGTTGGAGTTTGAATGCAGTTCTAAGCATTCTATTTTTAACTTTATCTTCTTCGTGGTTTTTTTTTGTGGAAGGATGTTGTTTTCTTCCATAACATGACTAACATGGAAATCTGTTTTACATGACTACACATGTATAACCTATATCAGAAAGAGGGGGAGGGATGGGAGGGAGATAAAGAAGTTGGAATTCAAAAAAAAATTTAAGAATGTTAAAAATTGTTTTTACATGTAATTAGAAAAAATAAGATATTATTTTTAAAAACCTATTAATTCATGAAGCCTCATCACATTCTAGAAAATAGGCAAGGGCCAGAGGAGGAAATAATTTTGGGTGATTTACCAATCCTCCCAACTAGATATCAGAGAAGGGTCTCTATGCATGTGACTGAGGGTTTAATTAAATATCTTGTTTATCTGGAAAATAAATCAGTAAGTCTGCTCATTCTTATTAACACAACAGCCCACTTTCTTGGCAGCTTCCCATGATTCAAGAAAAGGAGGAACATTCCCATGGCAATAGAGATAGTGGAGAATGGCAATGCTGTAGCACATCTATGTCACCATTTGCAGAAAGTAAAAGCAAAAAATAAAGTAACAAACATTTAGGCCTTGTGTTAGGCACTGGGGTTACAAAGACAGCCTTTGTCCTCAAGGAACTTATATCCAATTTGGCGAAATAAAAGTACACTTATAAGTAAATACCAAAAAAATCTGCCAAGTAGATAGAAGATAAATTTTAGAGTCAGGAAGACAACCTCAGTACTCTATGAATTCCACCTAAAGAAACTGGAAACCTGGAATGGATCTGAACTGCTTTGAGTGCATCTTGAGCTTTCTGGGAAGACCTATGATGAAATGTGAAACACAAAAGACCACAGTATAGTGTATAATGTACAGTATAGATGTAGATGAACGAAATGGGATTTTTATTTTGTCCTTCCTACTTAAAAAAATAAAAAATGTACAAGTATCGTTTGGCATGATAGTATCTCCTGCTTCTGAAATTAATATAATTTGCGGCATATTTGATGGGCTTTAAAAAAGAATGGAACAAGAATATAAATACCAGAAAACTCAAGTGTTTTGTGCATTCAGCTCTAGCGCCATCATGTATGTAGAGTTGTACTAGGCTCTATGGGGGACAGAAAATGAGCTGAGGGAACAGCCAGTAAAAAGGTATAGAGTTGGCAAAATGGCAGACTAGCAGGAAGAAATAAAGATGAAATCTACTTTAAAACTCCTCCAAATAGACAATACATTAGGTTGAGTCCTGATTTTGGGGCCAGATTAGCATAAGGAGACAGTCTGTAGACACTAAAGATGGGGACTAACCAGGAACAGCCACATGGAGGATTCAACTGAAGGAATTTGCCACATATTAGAGCAAGAAGGGTCCCAAAACCAGTACAGAGGAGGCTAAACTTGTGCAGGTTGAAGGAATAGGTGCTGTTATCCCTGTTGCTCACTACCCAATTTTGGGTCATAGATTCATGACTGACTAAGGAGGGAACCTGTGGCTGGTGGTGGCATTATAAAGTAAGAATTAGTACAAGGTCTTATATTGTATACTGAATGTGGAGCAAATTCAAAAGCAAGCAACAATTTTGTGGCTCTGACCCCCCAAAAGTAGAGCAGGGTGTCAGTTCCTGCTTCTAGCCTACTTGGAAGCCTGCAAAAGAATGTTCAGGACAGGAATCCCAGAACAAAGAGGAATCTGCTTTCTGTCACTTTGAACCAGCAGAGCTTTTCAGCTGACTAGTAATGGCTGAATCTAGATCCAGTCAACTGGAACTCCAACTGAGGCAAAGCTACAGGTATGTGGGTCAGAACCAAATCTGGATCAGAAACCTGCAGAAGTCAGAGCAGGAGGGCAGAGATCACACTTTGCTCTGGGATAGAACACTTTTGAGTGCACTGAAAGCTTGAAGATCACTAGCTTGAGCTGACCCTGAGATCCTAGAAAGCAATAATATGACCCTACAGAACACAGGCTCAGCTCATATAGTCTCTCCAGAAGAGCAAATATCTTGGCCCTAAAGTAAAATTCAAAGTGAGGAAATAGTCTGGAAGAATGAGAAAATAAAAAAAGAATGCCACCATGAAAATGTTTTATGATGATAGAGATACTAAAGATACAAACCCAGAAGAAGAGAATGACTCTGAAACATCTGCAGGCAAAGCCTCAAAGAAAAACACAGCTTGGGCAAAAGTTCATTTAGAATTCCTGAAGGATATGTAGCAAGAGTTTTTTTTTTAAGAGTTAACCTTTTGTAAATAAAAGGAGAGTGCTAGAGGACAAATTTGGGAAAGAAATGAGAACTATGGAAGAAAGAATTGCAGAGGAAATTAACAACTTGGTAGAAGAGATACAAAATCTTACCCAAGCAACACATTCCCTGAAAATTAGAATGGACTAAATAGAAGATAACAACTCTATGAGACAAAGAGAAATATTAAAAACAAAGTCAAGAGACTAAAAAATGGAAGAAAATATTAGGTATTTCATAGTAAAAAAAAAATCACTCACGTAGAAAACAGATTGAGGAGAGAGAATTTAAGAATCACTAGATTACTTGAAAGCCATAAAACAACAAAAAAAGAGCCTAAACATCTTATTTCAAGAAATCATAAAAGAAAATTCCCCAGAATTTTTAGAGTGATCACTTTCTGAAAGTCAAAATTGAAAACTTTCAGAAACATTATAGTCGAAATCCAGAGCTTCCAGCTCATAATCCAGCAAACAGCCAGAGAGACAGAGTGCAAATACTGAAGAGCCACAGTCAGAATCACAAACAACTTAACAAGGACTACCATAAAGAAGTGGAGAACTTGGAATACAGTATTCCAGAGGGCAAATGGGTATAGGTTTATGGGCAAGAATAACTAACTCGGAAAAACAGGAGAGTGGGGAAGGGGAGCGTTAATGAAATAAATGACTTCCAACATTCCTGATGAAAAAACTAGAGACACGTTGAAATTCTTTGGAAAAAAACAGGATTCAAAAGAAACATAAAAAAGATAAACATGATAAAACAATCATAAGGTACTAAAGAAAGAAAAACTGCTTACATTTTTAAATTATATGATACATGTACCATCTCAGAACCCTATTATCAAGATTTATAGAGAAAATCTAATTAGAGAGAAGGTCTGGGAATAGTTCTGTTATCTTAAAGAATGAAAATGTAAGGGGAGAAAAGTACAGAGGTTGGGGGTGGGGGAGTGGAGAGGAAAGTAAGATTGGGAAAAGCATATCATACAGAAATGGTGTACTAGTAGATGTCTATGCAAAAAAAGAGGAAAGGGTGAGGGCAACTAGTAACACTTGAATCTCACTATTATCTGAACAGGTAAAAGAAAGGGAAAATATACACACAGAGTTTGGTAAAGAAATATACTTTACTTAACAGAAACTGAGGTGGTACCTATATGTTGGGGAACAAGTTATGTTATCTGAATGTCATGGAATATTATTGTGCTATAAGACAGGATGAAGAGTATGGATTCAGAGAAGCTTAGGGAAACCTGTAGGAACTGATACTGAATGAAATGAGAAGAACCAAGAGAACAATTTATAAACAACAATATTATAAAGAGAAATAACTTTGAAAGATTTGGGAACTCTGAGCAATGTGATGAGTAACCACTATTCCAGAAGACTCATGTTATTTTCCTTCTGGTAGAGAGGCGATAGACCAAGAGGTCAGATTGAGACATATTTTTGGATGTGGACAATATGTGAATTTATTTTGTTTGATTCTGTGATTTCGTTACGAGTTTTATTTTTCTTTTGTTATTTATCAATTGGGAGGATAGTAGAAAGAAGATAGGATTTTGTTGATTAAAAATTAAATTTAGTTTGAAAAGGAAAACAAGCTAAAAACAATGTCCTTTGCATGCCAAATTATGCCATGGACAAAATAAGATTTTCAATAATTCAAAACAAGCTAGTAGAGAGAGAAAAATATATTAAAATATTAAGAATATTCCTTCTCAGAACCTAAAAAATAAAGCTAGCTATCCAAATCCAAGAATATTACATTAATACAGTTTGAAAACTGATGAAAATTGCTTATTCTAAGTTTAAAGAGTACTTTGATGAGACAACTTTTCTATGATCCTATGTTCTTCTGGGTACCATTCTTCTACTACCCTAAATTTATACCCAGCAACCTCTTTAATAAAAAAAAGAATTGTTCACATTTATTTAAAAGGGGAAGCAGTGGTTACTGAGAGCTAGCAAAGGTATAAAGGAGGGATTCCACAAATCTCTCCCGCTTACTTGACATAATCAGTGTAAACAGTATTAGATTTTAATGGGTAAACAAAATTCATACACTGCCCTGATCCTTCTATGAGATGCAAACACATCTCTCATTGGGTCAAGAAGGGAACAGCGTGATTGTCTGAACAAGTAGGTTGACTATGCCTTTGGGGGCTTTACATAGCTGAGCCCTGGATGAGTTTTGGGGAGAGTTGATGGCAATTGTGGAAGAGACCTTTGTACTTGTACAAGAAGGCAGCATAGGGGAAAGGGATATTGAAGTCACTGTAACGGTAATATACATTGCATACAATGAGATGCATTCTAGAAAAAGTCCCAGGGGTAGGAAACCTGTGGCCTCAAGGCCACATGTGGCCCTCTAGATCCTCAAGTGTGGCCCTTTTATTGAATCCAAAGTTCACACAACAAATTCCCTTAATAAAAGGATTTGTTCTATAAAACTTGGACTCAGTAGAAAGACCTGAGGATCTAGAAGGTCACATGGGACCTGGAGGCTGTAGGTCCCCACCCCTGTTAAACATTCACAGATATAGTCACCAGAGGAAGAAAGCAACTTTGAGAAGAGTAACCCCTGACAATTGGGAGTAGAATTATGGTGAGGAATGAACCCTGGGAACCCAATATAAAGACTCTATGAAGAGAAAAAAACTTTCAGTTCCTGCAGTGCTAGGAATTGTGAATTGCCTTTAACACTCAATACCCTTGTTCACTATTAGGGCCCATCCTTTATATGGATATTGTATGTGTTTTTGGGAGAGTTAATAGAGAAAATATTTTGTTAACTACCAATGACATCACCATTTGAATAAAGGCTTTCACTAAAAGCAAATTGAGTCTATTGTCTGATTGTTGACAGGAAGTTCCCTGGTAGAAATCAGAGGGAATAGCAGAGAAGGCAAGAAAAGGACCAGTCATGTCAGAATAATCTGATTTCCCTTTTTGTCAAGTATACTACACTGACAGATCAGGGTAATGCTGTAAATATCGTCATGCTAGATTTCAGCAGAACTTTAACAACATCCTTCTCTTGTGCTTAAGATGAAAAATGATAGCATGGTCAGGTGGATTCAGGTTAAATAAAACTATATATAAAGTAAATGAGTTAATTTGGCACTAGCTTCAGGATTTGTAGGGATCAGGCAAGGCTGACCTAGGGTTAAAGAGGAATTCTAAGAGGCAGAGGTGAACATGGAGATAGACATGGGGTAGAGCCTGTGCAAAGTTATGGAGATAAGAGATAAAATATATTTTTCAAAGTCACTTTGAAACATTGGGGGTATAAAGTGGAGTAATCCATAAAGGCAAGTGGGTGACAGATTGTAAGACCAAAAAGGGAAGTTTGTTTTTTATCTTAAAAACAAGAGGAAGCCCCTAGAGCTTTTTGAGCTTTCTCAGATCTATGCTTTAGTGTTATTACTTTGGCAGTTATATGCATAATGGATTGGTGAGTTTAGAGATTGGAGGCAAGAAGATCAGTTAAGAGGTTGTTATAATAGTCTAGGCTAGAGGTGGTGTGGCCTAAGCCAAAGTGATGACCCCACAAGTGGAAAAAAGGGAACACATGCAACAGTTTGTGGAGGTAGATTCAATAAGCTTTGCTACCTGAATGGATATGGAGAGTGAGTGAGGAATCAAGGATGGCTTTGAGGCTGCCAGTCTGAAAGACTACAAGTAAAGTGGTACCTCCAATTACAAAGAGTTTAAGATTCCTCTGGGCTATCTAATTGGAGATATTCAGAAAGCCACTGGTGCTGTAGGGTTGGAGCTCAGGAGAGACTGGAGTTAGGCACATAGATCTATTATAAGTTCTAGGGCTATTTCTCAACTCCCAATTTCTCTGGATTTTGGTTGAGTATTACCATAAGTCTTATAAGGATAATGCTGAGGGGATCGACAGTAAGTTCTTGTTTGTCATTGTTGAGTCATTTTCAATCATGTCTGACTTTACCACCCCATTTGAGATTTGAGATTGGAAAGATACTGGAATGAATGGTTTACCGTTTCCTTCTCCAGCTCACTCTACAGATGAGGAAACTAAGGTAAACAGGGTTAAGTGAGGTACCCAGGATCACACAGCTAGTAAGTGTCTGAAGTCAGTTTTGAACTCAGGAACATGATTCCTCCTGTCTCCGGACCCAGCATTCTATCCATTGTGCCATATTGCTGCACAGAGGGTATCTAGTACAGCATGCTCCAATGTCATTTTAACTCTTGATAACTCCCTAACATCATTTAAACAATTACTATCAATCAGATACTAGATATTAGAATATTTACTAAGAAGGTATAGCAAGGACAGAAATGCAACATCTCTCCAAAAGTCTTAGATAAACTATTATACAAACAGATACAGAGTTAGGAGGAAGGGGACTCAAACTTAGAGATAGCTCATGTGACCAGAGGATAAACTCAAGACTCCTAATTATTAGAAGACTTTTTCTCTCGGAGTTTTCATGAAATCTTCTTCAGTGTGTACAATTCTTTCCTAGGCTTTGAGGATTGGGGTCCTAAAGCCTCCTTTGTTTGGTACATGTATCCTATTCTTGGGCTGCTGCTGCTCCTGGGACTTAATACTAGAGACAAGAAGTCCAAATCTTCTGACCCTTTGAAGGTCACAAAGTTTTCCTCTGACTAAAAACTACCTTCCCTTCATCCTCAATCCCCCAGCAGCTGCCTCTTACGGGCTATCTGGCCTGCTATTGGAATCCAAAATAACTTTTTGTTTAGCCAAGCCCTCCCCCGACCCAGGGCATGACTGATTTTCTCTAAACATTCCCAATACACTTCTGGTAAAGCACCATTTCTTTTCACCTAATGACATAACACTTGCTCTTCCTTGACTTGATTGCACCAATAGTGAATATCTTTGATTGTTTGATTCAATACTGGTACATACAAATTGTTTACACCACACCTAACTTATATATTTGATTGATTCTCTAACTTAGTGAAAAAAGCATTCTCACCAGATAGGGTGCTGAGCATCTTATTGGACACACTAATTAGAACTGATTTGTGAGACATACTTTCTTTTACAGAACTGGGAACACAAGTGACTCATACATTAGAGGTGGCCAGGTAGCACAGTGGATGGGGGCTGGATGTGGGCTTGGGAAGACCTGAGTTCAAACCCTTCCTCAAACACTTACTAGCTGTGTGACCCTGGGCAGGTCATTTAATGCTTGTCTAACTGTTTCCTTATCTGTAAAATGGGAGTATAGTAGCACCTCCCTCCCAGGGTTGTTGTGAGGATCAAATGAGGTGATATTTATAAAGTACTTTATAAATATTAATTATAAACACCAGCTGTTGTTGTTATTAATATTATTACATTCAGTTGAGTCTTCATTGCACGATTGAAAGTCTACTAAGGTTCTATGGCCAATAGGAAAGAGTTGATGTCAAGGGAAACAGTTAAGACTGAAATTCCACTAAACAGGAGCAATCCACATCTCAATAAGAGTGCTCTCAAAATCAGTCCTTTGTCCTAAGCTTGGTTGGTTGTCGTCCTTTGGTCTCGAAAATGACCAAAATGACATCACCATGATAAAATGAAGTTTCAGTGTATGACTATGGGTTTGGAATGCTCTACCACAGGTTGGGTACAGAGAGTCCATATGAATATTTGGGGTGGATAGCTTAAATCTGCGCATCCTACATTTACTTTGTGCTATCTCAATTCTGCTTTTCTCAAAGAGCACAGCACCCTTTCTGATGTGGGCATGCCATACTGAGCGATCCTGTGCCAGTGTCTCCCATGTTGCACAGTCAAATCCAAAGTTCTTGAGAGAGACCTTGAGAGTGTCTTTGTATCACTTCTTCTGACCACCATGTGATTGCCTGCCCCATGTGAGTTCTCCATAAAACAGTCTTTTTGCAAGTGTGTATTTTGTATTTGAACAACAGGGTCAGCCCATCCGAGCTGCACTTTCTGCAGCATAATTTGAATACTTGGCAGTTCAGCTCCAGCAAGAACTTCAGCGTCTGGTGTCTTATCCTGCCAGGTGATTCTCAGAATCTTCCTAAGGCAGTTCCAATGGAAGCGATTCAGTTTCCTGGCATGGCGCTGGTAGACTGTCCATGTTTCACAGGCATACAACAATGAGGTAAGCACAACAGCTCTGTGGACCTTCAGTCTGGTAGTCAGTCTGATATATCTTCTCTCCCAAACCTTTCTTCAGAGCCTCCCAAACACAGAGCTAGCTCTGTCAATGCATGCATCCACCTCATTGTCAATGTGTACATCCCTGGAAAGCACACTACCAAGGTAAGTGAACTTATCCACAGCCTTCAAAACTTCTCCATTTGTTGTAACTTATGGTTCCGTACGGATGGTGGGGTGGTGGCTGGTGGAGCATCTGTGTTTTCTTAGTGTTAATTATTAGGCCAAAATTAGCACAAGCAGCAGAGAATTGATCCGTACTTTGTTGCATCTCAGCTTCAGAGGCTGCATTGAGTGCACGATCATCTGCAAACAGAAAATTATGCACCACCACTCCCTCCACTTGTCCTAAGCTTAGTAGAAAAGAGATATAATTTGGCATGGTGGCTAGAGAACCAGTCTATAAAGCAGGAAGACTTGGGTTCAGAACCTGCCCTTGATAATTATTGGCTGTGTAATTCTGGATAAGTCAGATAACCTCTCAGTGTCCCTGGTGACTCTCTAACACCACAGAATGCAGAAGAAAGTGCCAACCTGCACTGATAAAAGGAACTTCCTTATCTATAAGTGGCAATGAAATCAGAGGTCCACTTCCTTATCACCAATTTAGAAGAATGCATAGTTATCCTACTTATCAAATTTGAATATAGCATAAAATTAGGAGGGGAAGATAACACAGCGAATTATAGAATAGGATCCAAAAAGATCTTAAGAGGTTAGATGCAGGGGTGAGGAACCTGCCACCTCAAGGTCACATGTGACCTTCTAGATCCTTGGGTGTGGCCTTCTGACTGAGTCAAAGTTTTACAGACTAAATCCTTTTATTAAGGGGGATTTGTTCTGTGAAATTTGGATTCAGTCAAAGGGCCATGCTTGAGGATGTAGAGGGCCACATGTGGACTTAAGGCCACAGGTTCCCCACACCTGGCAGAATATTGAACCAAATTTAGTAAGATGAAATGGGTCAAAGAGGCAACTTCACAAATACACGACAAATAGCTAAGAAACAGCTCATATGAAAAATATCAGGGAATTATGGTGGATAGTAAGCCCACTAAGAGTTAAAAATATGACATGGCAGATAAAAAAATACTAATATAATCTTTTTATTTTTTTACTTACATTTTCTAAAAATTATTTTTATTTCATTAAATATTTTCCAAGTACATGTAAAAAGATTTTAACAATACTTTTTAAAAAATTCTAAATTCCAAATTTTTTTCCTCTCCCCTACCTCACCCCCTTCTTGAGAAGTCAAACACTTTAATTGTGATCATAGATGTGAGGTCATGAAAGCTAATATAGTCTTAAACTGCATTGCTGCATTGAAAGTGCTGGAGTTGACAGTTCTCTGTCTTCGTCCTGGTCAGAACAACTGAAGGATACTGTGCAAAGTTCTGGGCACCATATGTTAGTAAGGATATTGACAAGTACATACAGAATAGAGTGACCAGGATGGTGAGGGGACCAGAAATTATGCCATTTATGAAGGAAAGAATTGAGAATGTTTAACTTAGAGAAAAGGAGACTTAAAGAGGAAATGACAACTGTCTTCAAGTATTTGGAAGACTGTCATATAGAAAAATAGATGCCTTCTGCTTCATCACCCTTGGCAGAATTAGATGGATAGAGAGAAGTGTAAGAAAGGCAGGGTTAAGTTGTATGTAAGGAAAATTTTTCAGATTAGATTAGCATTGTCCAAAAGTAGAGTGGGAGCCTGAAAGGACCTTGGAAGGGAGCTTTAAAGAGCATTCTATATGACTACTCCTCAGGGATGTGGTTGTTTGTATAGAATGACCTTCAGGGATATTTCCATCTTGGAGATTCTGGGACACTAGTTCAGAGAGAACAATGCAGGTGAACAGCAAAAGATGATGGATAGGCTAAATTTTAAAAACCCATCTGCATGTTATTTTAAAATAACTATAGGAGTTAGTTAAGCTTTTAGAATTAAAAAAGGACCAACATCATTATTATAGAAAATTTTAATTTAATTACAGTTTTATCAACTTCTTCAATCTGATGGTTATAGATTGGGTTTATGGGAGTTTCCTTGTGGGAGGATGGCAATACACAATAGGTTGACATAGGGAGCTAGGAATTGGAGAATACTTACAATCTCCTGCAAAAGGGCAAAACAATCCTGCAAAGATGTTCCTCCATTGCATTCCATTTGTACAGAGGCAGCTGTGTCAGCATGTTCAAAACTGAACTCATTATCTTTCCCCCCAAAATCTGCCCTCTTCTGAACTTCCCTATTACTTTTGAGGGTACCACCATCTCCCTAGTCAACCAACCTGGATACCACCTTTTACTCTTTACTCTCTTTTACTATGCCCTCCCCCATATCCAGTCTGTTGCCAATGCTTGTCAACTTTTCTTTCATTTTTCCCATATGCCCCCTTCTCTCCTCTGACACTGCTAAAACTCTTTGGTCTGCCTGCTTCAAGTGTCTTTCTAGTCCAGTCCATCTCCCACTCAGTTGTCAAATTAAAGCTAAAGTACAGATCTGACCATGTCATCCCCATTTTCAATAATGGGGCTCCCTATCACCCTCAGAATCAAATCCAAAATCCTCTTTTTGGCATTCAAACCTTCACAACTTAGCTCCTACTGTTCCTCCCTCAACTAACCTACCTTTCCAGTATTACGTCTTATTCTCCCTGCCTATTCTTTGATCCAGTGACACTGGCCACCTTGCTATTCCTTGAATAAGGCACTACATCTCATGAAGCTGGGTATTTTTTACTGGCTATCCCCCATTCCTAAGATGTTCTCTCTCTTTATTGTTGCCTCCTAGCTTCCCTCAAGTCCCAGATAAAATCCCATCTTCTCTAGGAAGACTTTCTTGATCCCCTTTAATGCTAGTGCCTTCCTTCTGTTGAATTTATCCTCCAATTTAGCCTGTTTATAACTGATGTGTACGTAGTTGTTTCCCCATTAGATGGGGAGCTCCTTGACAGCAGAGACTGTGTATTCCCAAGTGCTTATTTACCACATAGGAGGCACTTACTGGCTGACTGTTCTGACAGCATAAGAACAATAAGTAGAGACCAGTTAGTAATGAAAGGTTGATCAAATATGCTTTTAGTTAAAGTTGTAGACCAGAGAAGGGAGTTGATTTGGGGAGAAAAGCAATAATAACAGAGAGTCCTGCTTCCACCTCTCAGCACCAGTTGATATGTGCTGGTTACATAAGTGGCCCTGTTATTTGGACCATAGACTGGGGACAGGAAGTGGGTGAATTTGGCAAATGGCTTCTTGTTTGCTGGTGAATTAATATCTGGAAGTAGAGATTGGCTTGGAGGAGATGTGAGAGGTTTGAGAAGCGGGCGGGATTTCTAAGATCTGTAAATCACCATATGAGGAAAATGGGTAATTGCTTGGTATTTGTGCAATTATGTATGTAAATTAGAGGAGTGTATAAATGAGGCATGCACAAGTCAGACAGAGTTAGTAGCACAGCCCTGAGCCACCATGCTAGTCAACCCATCCCTGCCAGCTGCCCGAACGTAAGTAGCAACCATTACATTGTTTATGGTTTTTTCTGTTCCAAGAATCATATACAGAGGCACAAGTTTTGCATTTTTGAGAGGTACAAATTAAATAATGTGTGTAATGTGCTTTGAAAATCTTAAAAGTACTATATAAAGGTCAGATAGTGGCACAATCAGCAGAAGACTGTCTTCGAAGTCAAGAAGGTCTGAGTTCAGTTGCCAGTTTGGTCACATACTATCTATGTAACTCTGGGAGAGTTATTTAACCTTACAGTGCCCCCAAGTAATTATGTAAGATTATAATTTACAAATTAATTGATTTTCCACACTGGCAAAGGGAATTTCCATACTAGGAAACCTTTATACCAACTCCTTCACCAAAAAAGCATTATTGGAGGTCTTTTTGCCTATATAGATAGAAACAAACTTATTTTTCTATATTTTGTCTTTCCATCTAGATAGGCAGAAATAAGCTTATTTTTCAGTATTTGTCCCTGACATGGTGATGGTCAAATGTTTTCTTCCATTGACCAGCAATTTTTGGTCTTAAGATTGAACAGATAATAAGTAATGGATAAAAGGGAAAAAGACTGAAATGCCAGTGGGTGCCCTGTCTTCCAACATCTAACTAGGAATATGGACATTTGGATTAGTGATGGATTGTATTAGTGATGTCTGATTGACAACTAAAAGACCACTGACTACTGCGCTTCTTTCTCTCAGTAGCTCCCAAATTCATACTTTAAGCCTAAAAACTAGACATTTGTTGTATACAAAAAACATACACTGAGAATTTCATGTTTGTCTGGCTCCAGTTGAGCTACAGTATGATGATCCTCAGAACTTGATGTAAGTGTGCCATTTTAAGCCTCAATATCAGTAAAGGTTGATGGTTTCATAAAAATTTTTAAATATTGAAATCCATAAATACTTTAATGTTTATGAGGCCTAGGTATTGTTTTATATGTTCAATAAATTAGAAAAAATAAATATTTCTGAGAATCTTAGAACTCTAAGTATCTTGTCAAACCTGAGAACATTTCTTTGAGAAAGTTGGAGAAATTCCATTTTTCTCATAGTCCAAGAAGAAAATGAAAACCCCAAAATAAATGAAGTAACTTGCCTAGCTTCTCAGAAATGGATCTGGATGTGCTTATTCCTAGTTTCTTAACTGTTTGTTAGTCATATGGTCTCCCATGTCCCATAAAAGACTATATAATGGAGAAAATGCAGCCCCCAAACTTTCTACGTTTGCTGCTTTCTTGGTTCCTGATTTTCTACTTTATTTCTAGATTTAACTGCCTATCTAACCTTTTATTATACTTTCCTATTACATATGTGTCTTCCTTCTCAAACCCATGACTTGCTCAGACTTTCAAACATATGAGCACTTCAGCGTGTACTGCCTAGTTGGATAGTGACTGCCAGCCTCACCCTGAGTCCTATTTGTTTAGACCATTCTGTGGCTTCCTGGATACTGGCTATCTGCCTAATACATATGATTTGCCTGGTACTCATTGTTTGGCACTGGATGGAATTGCAATGAAGACATACAGTGATAGACTTGATGATAACACTTAATGATAGGTTGGGTACAGGAGATGAAAGATAAGGAAGAATCAAATATGACCCCACTATGATATCTCTGCTCCCTCTCTGGCCACTCATCTCTCTCCCTCACAAGCTCTTTACCTTCTTCCTACCTCCTAAATATTGGTTTCCCCTAAATCTCTGTCCTTATCTCTCTTTTTAAAAAAAATCTACATCTCTTCCTTGGCAATCTTATATACTCCATTGTCTTCAACTAACACCTCCATTCCATAGACTCCTGAATTTCTATCTCTAGTCCTAACCTTTCTCCTAGGCTACACACTGCCCATTGGAGGGAAGGAACAGACTCCTGTTAGTGATTAGGGGTAATTAATAGGGACCAATAGAGAAAACGATCCAGGGAATGAAAGAATAGTCCAAATCATGATCTGGTAAAGTAATCAGAATGCTTTGATGGCACCAAACATAATACATGGGACAGTCAAAGGGTCAGGCACAAAGAGGAACACGCTAAGAAGGGAAGCAGTGGGAATTAATAGAATGGTTCTTCTCATGTCTCTTCTCTGGCTGAGAGAGCATTCTTTTTATGGCAAAAGTTTATTAGACCTTCTTCCTCCCTGTTCCTCTATGTTGGCATTCAAAATGGACCCAGAAACTACTCTCTTCCTCAAGAACACCTTCCTCAAATATAAAACTGTCCATTGATGGGTTAGCATTGGTAGAAGCCATTCACCAACTTTAGGACATGCATGTGGCTTGCTGGCGTGCATGTCTTCTCCTTGGACCCATAATTCTTATAGGTCATTAGATGTTCAAAGAAGCTCTACGTCCTCCATAAGTCTGGGAACACTAAAAAGTGTTCCTTTTGCCCATCCATGATGATCATGAGTTGGTGAGTGTAGTTAAAGTCTATAGTTAAAACTCGTAGATTGATGAGGATGATGAAGAGCCTTAAATTTATGATACATAATCATAACTGACATTTGTATAACACTTTAAAGTTTGCAATGTTTGCATCTTTTATGACTCTATGAGCGAGATATTATGGATGTTACCATCATCAAAGTCTTCCAGATGAGGAAAATCAGACTTGGAGACATGAAGTGATTTGTCTTGGGCCATACAACGTCAGAAGCAAGACTTAAACCCATCTTTTTCTCTCCAAGTCCATGACTCTAAACGCTGTACTAGGTGTTTACTAGATGAGCTAGGTGAGTCATTTCTTAAGCATCTACTATAAGAAGGACATTGTATTAGGTGCTGGGGATACAAAGATGAACTTAAATAGTTTAGTGGGAGGTTTGATGAGTATCCCATCAATTGATTTTCCTCTAGTTCACTTGCTGATATCACAAAATGTAGCTGGCAAGTAATAGGGACAGTAGTCTTACATGAGGTGTAAAGAAATGCTTTTTCTTGTCATTAGCTTTATCCTAGCTTCACTTTCCTCCCTTTTCAATAACAACCCTATGGTTAGTCATTTCAGTTCTATGCTGTTCTCAAATCCCCTGCCTCCCTATTCTGTTACCACTTGTCTCTTGCCTACCCTTATCCCTGAATTACTCCATCATGTGCCTCTTTTCTTACTCACAGGCTGCTAAATGGAGCTTAAGGAATTCACATAACTCTGTGTACAGGGTACATTATGAATTCATGTTATGCAGTTTCAGTTGGTCCCTCTCTGTAGCAAAACAATCCATTCATTTCTCCCTAATTCTCTATCACAGTCACCACAGGGACTGTACCAAACCTTTTCTTCCTTCTTCAAGCATCCCATACTTCCCTTCCACCACTCTCTTTCAGTTGAGTCTCACTCACTTTTTACTTTACTCAGGAAATTGAGATCATTTGAAACTGTCCCCCTCTCTCTCCTCCTTTCCCCCAATTTGTGGAAATGTGATAACCCTTTTTACCAAGGCCAGTTCTGTTACGTGACACCATTCCTTCTCACCTTCTCTGGAAGATTGCAACCTCAACCTTAACTGTCTTCTTTATGGCTCTGTTTGTCTCTGCCTCTGACGACCTCCTCCTCTTCCTTCTTCTTCTCTCTCTCACACACACATGCACAAATATGTTCAAGATATCCAAATCTCCCCATCCTTTAAAAAAAACCACTTTCTTAGATCCTACCATTCCTTCAAACTATTGTCCTATATCTCTTCTCCCTTTATCAGACAAAATTCTAGAAAAAAAATTACACGTGTTGCCTCTACTTCCTCTTCTCTCATTCACTCTTTAACCCTTTGAAACATGGCTTTGGATGTTATTGCTCCACGGAAACTGCTCTCTACCAATGTTCTGTTTGCCTAATCTAAAGATCCTTTCTCAGTCCTTATCCACTTTGATCTATCTGCTACCTTTGGCACTGCTGACTGTCCTCTTCTGCAGGATACCCTCTCCCCTCTGGATTTTCATGACACTATTCTTACCTATAGGATTTACATTTTCTCTATCTCCTTTACTGAATGATGAACCATAACTGTGGGTATTCATCAAGATTCTGTCCTAGGCTTTCTTTTCTTATCTATTTCTATACTTTTGCTACCAAAGGTTTAGATATAATCTAAATTATAAATAAATTCATCAACAATGTCCCAGTGGCCTTTAAAAAGCAAGATAAACTCTCTAAGGAGTGGAGAAGCTCATTCATTTGGGGCAGCAGACAGCTGGAGTTGTATTAGCTCTAGTAGTGAAGAGGAGAAAAGGAAATTTCTTTCTCTTTTTTACCTCCCATTGGTAATGATGTCTTGCTGTGGAGACACTGTACCATATACATATATGAGTGTGTGTATACACACACACAATTCCACACAAATATATATACACATACACACATATATACACACGTACACACACACAATCGCCAGCTCTAGTTTCTCCCATGAGCTTTGGTTGCCAATTGCCGATTGTGCATTTCAAACTAAACATCCTAACCACAACTCAAAGCTAGATATTTAAAACTGAATTTATCTTTCCCCTCAAACCCTCCCCTCTTCCAAACTTCCCTATTCTTTCAAAGGCATCACCATTCTTCCAGTTTCCTAATTTCATAAATTCAGCATTATCCTTCATTCCTCATTCTTCCTCCCTCCACATTTACATCAAGTGCCAAGTCTTGTCATTTCTAGCTTCCCATCATCCTTGATATCTAACTGATCTTCTTTCTACTCTCACAGCTACCACTTTAGTCTAGGATTACATCACTTCTTACCTAGATTACCACAGTACTCCTAAGTAATTCCCTGCCTCATTCCAGGTCATCCTACACTGTGGCCAAAATGGTTTCCTTTAAATCATACAATGGTGCCACTCCCCTGCTCGATCAACTCTAGTGGCTCCCTATTGTCGCTAAAATAAAATATAAAGTCTTCTGCTTGTACCTTAAAGTGCTTCATCACCTAACCCTAATCCTTCTCTCAAGTTTTACTGAAAATTACTCCCCTTTCGACCCTCTGAAATCCAGGCAATTGGCCTCTCTGTCTCATACCCAAGGCTCCATCTCCTGTTTCCACACCTTTACTGTAGCTACTTCTCATGCCTGGAAGATACTCTCTCCTCACCTCAATCTTGGGAATTTATCTCATGTTTCAAGACATAGTTCAAGTGCCACTTTCTACATAAAATTTTTTTGATATCCTTCTCCTAGATTCTAGTGCCCTTCCTCCAACCACCTTTTATTTAATGTGCACTTACTCTATTTACATTCATTTATATAGGTAATTGTTACCTCCTCCATGTGAATAGGAGCTACTTATGGGGAAAAACTATTGGATTATTTGTGTTTATATCCTCAGTGCAGTGCTTGGCACATAGTAAGCATTTAATAAATGCTTGCTGACTGACTGACTGACTTTATTAGGTGTGAATAATTATAATCACAAGATATTGGGTGGCTGAATGATCAACAATATCCCAGTGGCCTTTAAAAAGCCGGACGAACTCCCCAAGGAGTGGAGAAACTCAGTCATTTGGGGCAGTAGACAGCTGGAGTTGTATAAGCTCTAGTAGTGAAGAGGAGAAGAGGGAATTTCTTTCTCCTTTTTAGCTCCCATTGGTAATGATGTCTTGCTGTGGAGACACTGCACCAAGACAGGATCAGGCTCAGAGAGTCAAGATACAGAGTCATGAGAGAGTTAAGTGCTGGCAGTTGGGGAGTGAGCTATGAAGTCCAGGAAGGCCAGGGAAGTGAACTGCCCAGCAGAGATGCTACACCTAAGGCAGCTGCATGAGAACACCACAAGAAGAGAAAAGAACTTGGAGCTCGGTAGCATTGGGAAGTGAGCTGCCTTGACCATATGTGTTTCTTAAGTATTCATCTTTCTACTGGAGTATTTTTGTGTGCTCCAGCCCTTCCCACTGACTGTGCATATTTTTGAGAATGTTACTCAGGTTTATGTGGGGAATGCCTTATTACTTCTGCTCATGCCAAACAATTTCAGTAAACACCTTTGTTCTGAGCTAGATATGGAAAGTGAATGGTAAACAGACCAGAGGGGTTGCAAGTCCACCAGAGCACTTTGAATCTGAGGTAGGTGTCCCTGGAGGTACCCAAGCTGTGAGTGTGAATGACATGGGGAAGGTGGGGAAGCAGTAGACCCAGAGGGAACTCTACAATTATAATCTAGAATGAGACAAGAGTTGTATACATGTAACTATAGTGCAAGTTAGAATACGCACACGTGTGTGTGCATATTCACACAGACACACACACATCATCTAGATGCCTAGATAAATGCCTTTAAAGGGGAAGGGAATGATTTTGGTTTGGGGAATATTAAGTTTTATGTGATGGGAGAACATCTAATTGAAGTTATCCTGTAGACAGTTGGAGATGAGGGACTGAAACACGGTTCAGGATTGGAGTTGGGGGTTAGGAAATATTACATGTAGAGGTGTCAAGTGAAGCCATGATAGGGGATGAGCTTATAAAGGGAGTAAGCAGAGAGAAAAAAAGTAAAGACTTAATGATGGTGTGTTTGTCTTTCACATGGAAAAAATACTACTAATGAGTTATCATCAGTAAATTAGGCCCTTTGAGACATTTTTTAACAGCAAGGATGGATTTGTTCTGATGTATATACACTCCCACCATTTCCCCTTTGATATCCAGAGCACATGTTTATACATTGGCCTATTAGGGGTGCAATACGTAGCCATGGACCAGAGCCACACAGGAGACTGTCCCTCCTTTTTCTATAGACCCATGGTTGAAAACTTTCCAGAGCCTAAAGTCTCTTTGACTTAATCTAGATGAATAGAGTAATAGAATATAAATTTCCATGACAAAAGAGGAAGATGATGAATGCTGGAGAAAATATGGGAGAGTTGGAACACTAATCCATTGCTGGTGGAGCTGTGAGCTGATCCAACCATTCTGGAGAGGAATTTGGAACTATGCCCAAAGGGGTACCAAATGTGCATAACCTTTGGCCCAGAAATATCGCTTCTAGGACTGTATCCCAAAGAGATCATAAAAATGAGAAAGGGTCCCACATGTACAAAAATATTTATAGCAGCTCTCTCTGTGGTGACCAAAAACTGTAAATCAAGGGGATGTCCATCAATTGAGGAATGACTGAACAAGTTGTAGTATATGACTGTAATGGAATACTATTGTGCTATAAGAAATGATGAACAGGAAGACTTCAGAGAGGTCTGGAAGAACTTATAATGAACTGATGCTGAGAGATAGGAGCAGAACTCTATACACAGCAACAACCACAGTGTGTGAGGAACTTTGCTGGTAGTCCTTCACAGCAATGCAAGGACCTAGAAAATTCCCAATTCAGGTAAAATGCCTTCCGCATCCAGAGAAAGAACTATGAAATTGGATCACAGAATGAAGCAGACCATTTTCTCTTGTGTTATGTTTTCTTTTGCTTTATGGTTTCTCCCATTCATTTTAATTCTTCTATGCAACATGACTAAGGTGAAAATGTATTTAATAAGAATGTATGTGTAGAACCTATGTAAGATTGCACACTGTCTTGGGGAAGGAGAAGGGAGGGAGAGGAAAAAAAAATCTAAGATACGTAGAAGTGATTATAGAAAACTGAAAAAAATAATTAAAAAAAAGAAATAAAAAAAGAATATAAATTTCCCATTGGTATGTAAGTTCCTTAAAGGAAGGGATCATTCTTGCATTTTGCCTTTGTATCCCCCTAATGCTTAGCACAGTGCTATAATAAGTACTTAATAGATGCATGTTGACTGATTGGATAGGAGAATATCAGGGTGGATGTAGATATAAAATAATGGCTTTGCCTTAACAGCATAATAAGAGGTACTGGTGTAGTGTGTATGCCCATTGACTCCGCAGTGGGACTGTCTTAAAAGTTTTTTTTTTTTAATAATGATATTCACAGTGTCAAACAATGTCAACAATAACAGAATGTCCTCTGTCATAGGCAGGAGCTCTTGTTAACAGTCTTACCTTGCCTGGGGTTAGTGAATTCTCAGGACAGGGACCTTAATCTTTTTCCTGGGATCCAAGTATCACTGAAATACTCAAATGGACCCATGATCTCCTTGATTTGTTTGTACCTTCCAATGTTGAAGATCAAAAGCCATCCATTCCTGGCTCTCCTATGCAACTCTTACCCATGTCCTCCTATAATCTTGCAATAGGGGAACTATCTAATATGCTTAAGGCCTTCCATAATTTCTCTGGGCATTAAAAGGACAGGACTGGTCATCTGTCACTCTCCACCCTTCCCAAGTGGCCAAACCCATGTTCTTTTTCTGTCATGTATTACTCTGATGACATTTTTTTTCCTGTTCTTCAAAGGCTTTCATTTGTTATATATTGTAGCCTGTTTACAATCACTATGTGTTCCTCTGTGGTCCTTTGGGTTACAGACATCATCAATTCCTCAGGGATTTCTGTATCTTGCAGCCATATAAACACACTAATAGAATGAATGCCACACCTAGAATGGATTCAGTCCACGAATATGTGTCACAATGAGCAAAAGTGGCATTTAATTTGAAAAGGACAAATATAGTGACTAAAAAAATAAAGAGAAACCAAAGAACTTTTCAAGCAACAGACCAACATTTAGAACAAAATTCAGTGGGAGTCTCTAAAATTAGTTCCCCACCAAAAACAAAAACCCAAACCCAAAGACAGAAAGAAGTAGAATCACAATATATTTCCTCTTCCATCCTGGACTACTGAACTACATCTGAAGGGTAATTGGACTCAAGTACCACTTTTTCAAGGTCCTATTATATCTACCCAGCATTGTTCCAAAGCTGTAGCAATTTTATCTGACTCCAGAGGAATTTCCTTTATATCCACTTGATTGGATAAGCATTTATGATCACCTCTTATTTGTAAGTCACTGGGCGAAGCATTGGGACAATATCACTTATCACTGCATGGCATTATTCTTGGGTTCCCGCAGATAGTGCCAGCAGAGCATGAGCTCTATCAGAATCTATCAAATTGAAAAGGCTTCCTTCGAGTACAAGCTTGATAAGAGACTATGCTTGCTGTCAGAGGACCAGCCTAATTAAGTATGGAGAGGGTTACCACCTGCAGACTGGGCACTAAGGGATGAAACATTCTCATCACAACACTTGATGAAGACAAAACACCTGCTCAGATATGGAGGGGACATGATCTGTGTTGGGGGGGAAAAGTACTAGAATAGATGAAATCACAAGTCTTTTGAAGTAAGTACATATAATATTAATGAGATCTGTAACAAGTGAGTCACTTGCCTCGAGTACATGAAGTTAAGGGGTAAAGAAAATGCATAAAATATGCAATATAACTACTGGGAAAGTATAAGGACACAAATTTCATGTTCATGCCCTAGGCACAAAATTACCTAGTTATAGTTGTATTTCTGATGTCTATCCAGTGGAGTCAAAGGCCCTTAAAGAGAAATTGTTCACTTATCTCATTGTCTGTGGGGTAACCTACACATTTTCCAAGGGGATAAACATTCTCCCTTTATAGTGGGCTAATCTGTAAGAATATTGCTTTCTATAGACTTATTTATTATGAACTGCTCTATGGCCATAGGGAGAGAACATGTTAGCTCAGATATAATAATCATAGCTTTACCAAAGGCAGCATGGTCTAGTGGAAACAGCACTTGACTTGGAATCAGGAAAACCTGGGTTAGAATCTCACTTCAAATACGTGTGTGTGTGTGTGTGTGTGTGTGTGTGTGTGTGTGTGTATGTCCATCCTTCATTGCCAAAGAAGACCATGCCATCAGAGAAATGATGACATGACTTGCACTTGACTTTGTTTTGAGTGAGGGAAGGCTGTGCAGGTCACCAGCCTCACTTCTCCTCCAGAGCCCTCTGAATCCAGTGACCAGATATTCATCAGGATGGCTGGAGATGACCAGGATGAGGCAATTGGGGTTAAGTGACTTGCCCAAGGTCAAATGTCTGAGGTGAGATCTGAACTCAGGTCCTCCTGACTCCTGCACTGGTGCTCTATCCACTGTATCACCTAGCTGCCTCGCTCTATGTATTACCCAAATCCCAAATCCCTATGGGTTCCTCACTTACTTACTGATCAGGTGCCTGACAATTTTACATTACTTTATCCCCATAAGGATGGAAACTAATTTCAACCATGATTGTGAGAACTCAGATCTAATACCTAAGAACTAGTGATTGTTATGGCCATGGATCCTTGGAACTACAATCTGAAAAGAATAACAAAATCTGTTTTTCTTACAGCTTGCTTTCTTCATTTTTTTGTTTGTTTTGTTTTGTGATATGGCTAATATGGAAATGTTTTGTATGACATTATGCGAGTCACTCAATTCGTGAGGTCCTTAGTGTCCTCATCTTCAGTTGGGGGAATGGGAGCCAATGGTCTCTAAAGGTTCTTCTGACTCTAAATCCATGAACCTGTAAGTTCTAAAGTTCCTCCCAATTCTACGTCTATGATCTTAGGGTATGAAAATTGCTTTACATATGTTATTTCAGGTGTTCAGGGTTGTGTGGAATAAAGATGCCATAAAAACATCATGGCAATTTGCATATGGCTATATTATCTTTGTCCTGTGCAATTCTGCAGAGCTAAGTTTACCCTTCAAAATTTGTTACAGATCATATTAACAGGAGAAACAGCTTGCCTTGTGGACAGTCCCAGCTGTGACACATGCTGTGTGACCCTGGGCAAGTTATTTAACCTCTAAATGCTCCAGACAATGACTCCCTAAGCCTCTCAGTGTCAGAGAAGGTACTGATCTGCATGAAAGAGCTCCATAAATCAATGAAATCACAGATCTAACCTCAATTTCTATTATTTCTATTATTGTAAAACCAATTTAATGTCCATTGAGCCAAGAAGTACTACTCCTATACCTCATTGTGGTATGGAGGTGACCTTGGGTTCTCAAAGGCTATGCCAGCAAATCACAGGTTCTGCCATGCTGGCAAGGTCTCTAATATGATCCCTGCAGCAGCCTGCCTCCCCTTTCTGAGTTCCAGCATAGTTAAATATAGAGAGGCTCATTACCAGCAGGTTGACCATTTGGAAATGAATTCTTTGGCCATGGTAACCCACAAAACAGAAAAATACAAGTTTATCCCCAATACTATGTGTCTACTTTGCTTCCGCAATGACTGTGGCAGACTACTAGGAAATTCAACAGAGGGTATAAAAATCGCATAGCTTTTTGCATTGTCCGTAAACAGCAGTTTAGCTGTTGGTATTCTGAATGTGGGATCCTTGTCCAATGATGGATGAGTCAACATGTGGCCAGAGTAGAGGTTCTTATCCTGGGGTCTGTGAAATTCTTTTTTTTTTTTAAAACAAATTCATAACTATTTCAATATAACTGTATCCTTGATTTCTTTTATGATACTCTGTATTCCATTTTGTGTATTTAAAAACATTATTCTGAGGAGTTTGCCAGTTTTATCAGACTGTTGTGTCTGTGACACAACAACGCTAAGAACCCCTGGAGTAGAAGAATTGAAATACATCATTCTTTAGTGATATGAAATTTAAGAAAAGCTAAACAAAGGGCAAGCAACAACAAAAAAGACACTGGGTTTTGGATATGAAAGAGGACATATTAATGGAAGGGTAACATTTCTGGCATTTAGGTTGAATCCATAAATCACTGGAATATCCCTATTGTGGAGGTAAGAAACTATAGGTGTAAAATATCGTATATATTTTATTGTTAAATATATACATTAAGAAGCAAAGAAGTTCTTAACCTCCTTGGGATCATGTACTACTCTTCTGGCAATGTAATGCCAAATGACCCCTTCTCAGAATTATGTTTGTAAATGAATAAAACAAAATATATAGGATTACAAAAGGAAATCAATTATATTGAAATAGGGTTACCAAATTTTTTTTAAAAACAAGATTATGGACCCAAGGTTAAGAACTTATGACGTATAGCATCTAACATGGTTAATATATTGGTTGGCTTTGCTGAAGTGCTTTTTTTCTCTTTATTTTTGATCTTGGTTACTGGAGGACTAGGAAAGGGTTAATGATATGCTGAAGCCAGTTTATACCAGCTTCCAAGACCTAAATGTTAAATTTTCAGCACAAACATTTATATTTCAGATACTGAAAAATGCTATTAATCAGGGCTTAATGTGTGTTTTGTTGATTTCTAGATTTAAGAAGGTGATAAAGTATTAATAATATAGATTAAACCTAAAAGTATGCTATGTATACTTTTTTTTTCAGAAAGCTAGTTGTTAAATATTTACCACTGGGTAATGGTGATAGATATATTTGGAAGCAGTGATTGTAAACACAAACTGGAGAAATAAAAATAAGATTTTTAAAATAGAAAGATATAGCTACTAAGGGAGTAAATGAGTAAGGCTGAGAGATCTCTAGTTTCAAGCAATGATTACCAGCTAGCTTGTGACCTCACTAAACAAAGCTTACACTGAATACGAGTAGAGACCTCTCCAGCGCACACAAACAGGCTCCCAGTGCCCTCAAGTGAAAGAAATATCTGCTTTCCCCGTAGTGCATGCTTTTCTTAGCACATCTCTTTTCTTCCTCACCCTGGATTCATACAGGAAATAAGATGAGGTTCAAATAATCTTTAATATATTGATAATAAATTGATAGATTCTCTCTGATTAGCTCTGGCCACCATCCGCAGCATGTAGCAGTCAACTGGACTAAACAGTCCAGAAGAACTAGATTCATATATACTGCCTCAAAATGAATTAATTGTGTGACCCTGGCAAGCTACTTAACCTCTCTAGGAGGTTTCTTCATTTGTATAACTTCTAAGAACTTTTCCAGCTCTAAACCTATGATCCTATGAACTTATGAACCCCAGCTTGTGTCAAGGGAAAATTTGTCGCTTGGCCCTTTAAGGGTTTGGCTTCATCTCCCCTTCCCTTTCCTCCTCACTCCCTTTCTGACCACACACATTCAACAAGCGAACACCTCAGGTTAGTGGCTATCAAGTTTTCATAATGATAATTTAGGTAACATAAAAAGTGAAAGTAAACAATCAGAAAAGCTTTCACATTTCCCAGAGGACACGGTTGGCTTTTCTCTCCTCTGCACTTTCTCCTTAGATTCAGAAAGGGAAAAGCAGAAAGTCGGCAAGCAGTTTTGGCAAGCGGGAAAATGGTTTCTGCATGGCTTGAAGAGGCCAGTCAGGTCAGTCAGTCAGTATACATTTATTAAGTGCCTACTATGTGTCAAATAATTGCTACTAATGTTCAGCAAGCAAAATGCTAAGAATTAGGGATACAAAGAAAAGTGAAACAACAACATTAATAATAAAAAAACCAATCCCTACTCTCCAAAGCTCACAGTCTGACAGGGGACCCAACATGCGACCATTTATGTACCATCAAGTTATATATAGGATAAATTGGAGATAATCAATAGAGGGAAGGCACAGAATTAAGGGGGATCCTGTAGAGGATGTGATTTTAGCTGGGATGTGAAGGAAGACAGAAGCCAAGAGGCTGAGATAAAGAGGGAGAGTATTCCAGGCGTGGAGTCTAGAGATAGAATCTCATGCAGAGAATAGCAAGGATTGCAGTGTACGTGTGTGAAGGGTGTAAGGCATAAGAAGACTGGCATGTAGGAGGGCAAGGCATGAAAGGACTTTAAATGCCAGAGGATTTTATATTCGATCCTACAAGTGATAGGGTGCAATTGTTGTTTTTTGAGTAGAGGGCTGACATGGTCAGACCTGAGCCTTAGGAAGATTGCTTTGACAACAGAGCAGAGAATGGATTAGAATTCAGGGGTGAGGAATCTGTCACCTTGAGGCTGCATGTGACCTTCTAGGTCCTCAAGTTGGCCCCTTTGACTGAATCCAAACTTATTCTGTGAAGTTTGGATTCAGTCAGAATCCATGGAAGCTGATGAGATCACCAAGTGAGATAGTATGGAGAGAGAAGAGAAGAGAGCCCTAGACAAAACCTTGTAGGACACCCACATAGGGGTAGCATGACCTGGATAAAAATCTAACAAAGGAAACTGAGGAGCAGATAGTTGGGAAAAGAACCAGAAGACTAAAGTCTAACAAAAGCGTAGAGAGAAAAAAGCATCAAGGAGAAGAGTGTGATCGATTGTATCAAAGGCTGCAGAGAGGTTGGCAGAAGAAAGACAACTCAGAAAAGACCACTAGATTTGGTGATTGAGAAGCCATTAGCAATTTTGGAGAGAGCTGTTTCATTTGAATGACAAGGTCAGAAGCCAAACTCTAGAGTTAAGACTGTGAGAGTAGAGAAATTGGAGATGTCTCTTGCAGGCAGCCTTTTCAAGGAGTTTAGCTACCAACGAGAGGAGAGATGTGGGTAGCTAGTGGGGACAAATGGAGCAAGTGAGGATTTTTTTTAGGGTGGAGGCGAAGGGAACATGTTTGTAGGCTGTAGGAAAGCCACCAGTAGACAGGAGAGATAGAAGATAAGATATGGAAATAACAGAGGGGGCAATGCATTGGAGAATCTTGGAGAGGATGGGATCACTTGTACATGTTGAGAGGTTAGTCTTGGCAAGAAGAGCCATCTCTCCACATCAGTCAGGCATGAAGGAGGAGATAGTGGCCACAGGGCATCTGACTGATTAAGATGAGGAGAGGAGAGAACAGGTAGCTCTCTTAGAAAGGACTCAATTTTTTTTTCGGTGAAATACAAGGCTGGATTCTCAGTTTAGAGGTTAGGGGTGTTGAGAGGGGAAGCTATGGGAATTTTGAAAAGGTGTAAAATGTTTTGGAAAAACCACTTTGGTGAGTGAGATAGTGAGTCAACAAGGGAAGTGTAAAATGATTGTCTAGTACCAGTGAGGGTCCAGTTGAGGTTATGTAACATACATTTGTAGTGGGTCCGGTCAGCATGCTTTTGTGATTATCTCCAGCTTTGTTCAGCAACTCATGAGCAGGAGCAAAGGCAGCAGATGGTGAGAATGATCCAAGGCTGAGACTTGGTAGGGCAAGACTGTTTGTAGAATAAGGGGATACATGACTCAATTGAAGAGGATACTATAAAATTGAACTGGTTCACCAAGGGGTCCAGATGGGGAAGGGAGGAAAGTGAAGTGAGTACAGGAATGATGGTGTTTAAGGGCTCCTGCCTGAGGGCAAGGGCTGAAGAGGAGAGACTGTGAGCCAGTCACTAAACTCACTGTGGAAAGATGGTGAGTGTCCTGTAGAATCACTGACAACAGTTGTCCGAATTTTTCTGGATGGTAGCTTTTCTTTTTCATGAACATCAAAGAAAGAGAGATTCCTGAGTGATGGTGGTAGAGGGAGAACCTGGAAGTGGCACTGGGGAACAAGAAGTGTTCTAACTCCTCCATTTCGACAAATAACTTGGGGGAATGAGTACAAGTATAGACAGTGCTGGAAAGGGTAGCTAGAGAGGCTGTCATAAGAGAGAGCCAGTTCTTAGTGAGAATCAGAGATAGAAGGAATGAGAAAGGAAAAGATTTGAGATGAAAACAAGTTTATTGTCTATGGAATAAGTAGTCCAAAGAATACAGCAGTGAGGGACAGGGAATGGGTTTGAATGATGACAGCTGAGAGTTCAGAAGCATTGGGATAGGGAAGGTATGACCAAGAGGTAGTATGTTAATCATTGAGGAATGAGTTCAGGTAGGTTTTCACTGTCCATAGGGGTTGGCCTCAGGGTGGAGTCTTCTTAGGGCATTGAGCATTTCAAGTAACAAGACAAATGTTGGGAGCTGAAGGAACTGTGTTATTCCCCTTCTCTCAAGGCAGGCAACAGTCTGGAAACTTGATGGAAAGACCTTTTTCCTTTACCCTGGAAAAGAGGAACTTGGTGCTCAATGATATGATATTTTGAACATGGTCAACAGGATGGATTTTCTTCACCAGTCAAGTCCTGATGGTCATCTCCTTTTTCCACCTGATTTGTACCTGGTCACCACCTCAACATACTTGGTTTACAATTTTCGCTGATCTTCACTTTTTCTCATTCTTCTCACGTTCACTCTTTGGATTCCATGATTTCTACTCAGAGGCTGAGTCTTGGCCATTGGTCATTGCTCAACCTTTAGCTCAGAAATCCAGGATGCAGTCCATACCTCAAGTCTCTCTAGTATGGCAGATTTTCCTTCTTTAGTTGCCTCTTAACTTCTTGTCTCAAGTCAATCCATAGTCATGAACAAAGCCTCTGGAACCTGGCAATCTCCGACTAGCTCAGTCCTCAGACAAACACCTGTCCTACCAAATTGCTATGGTAATAACTCTGGGAGCAGGACAAGTCTGGGCTGCACAGGAAAAAATGAAGAAAAAGAAGAATTGCTAGAAAGATGAATAGGAAAGGATCGAAACAGAAAATAAAAAAGAAGAAATGGAGACTATCTGGTGCAAAGGGATCTAGAAAGTGAAAAAAATGGCTCAAAAGAAAACACAGAGTACCCTTGAAAAAACAAATAAACCCGTGCAAGTATCCAGTGAAGGAATGAGATCTATTTAGCCTGGAGAAGGAAAGGCTGAGGTGGAACATGATGGCTAGCTTTATGTATTTTAAAGGCTGTCATGTAGAAGGATTAGATTTATTTTGCTTGTTTACAGCAGGACAATGAGTAAAACTGGCTAAAAGGAAAATTTAGACTTGAAATTAGAAGAAGAAGAAAAAAAGCAACTTCCTAAATTATTAGAATTATCCCAAAGTGGAATAGCTGCCTTGGGAAGTTGTAGGTTTTCCCTCATTTGGGGCATCAGATCAAAGCTGGGTGGCCACTTATTAGAAATTATGCAAGGGCATTTCTGCTTAAGTACAAGTTCAAGTAGATGGCCTCAGGTTCCTTCCAGCTCTGAGACTCTGTGAATATAGGAAATGGAACTTGATGCAGGAAGAAAGAGGGACTTAAGTATATTATAGAAACAATAATTTGACAGGCCCTGGGGAAAATATGTACTTAAAGCAGGCTGCCACATCATTCAGATCAACCTTCAACGAACAGATGAAAAATTCTATAATTTTTCATTTGTATATTTACACTTAATTAAGTTTCGCCATTCACCACCCTTAATGGCCTATGACATGACAGCTGAAGGACTTAGCAGAAGAAAAAACATCTTGACTGAAGCCTTGAACAGAGGGCCCCAGGAGCAAACAGCAAGTGTATCTGTTATTATGTAAACTGTTTATAAGCTTGGATTTGAGCATATGGTATTTACAGGATTAAATGACCATTGATTAGTCAGACTTTTGGATTTCTATATATGGCTGGTATTTTTTTTTTAAGTGACAAATGCTTTTTTCCTTCCTCATGGTCATCAGTCAAAGTACAATATCTATTAAAACAATTCCTGTCCACTAAAGCCCTTGTCCAGCATTTCTAATATGGTACATACCATATATCACCATTATACTACTAAATATAACTTGGCAAATAGTTAATTAAAGTCCAGTTCCAGTGTTGTCTGCATAGCCATTAATTTAATAGGATTGGGCAAGGCCATGCAAGTCCTTAGCATCTCTAAGTCCAGGGTCACAAGGACCTGGAATATGTTTCTTTACTTGCAGTAGGAATATTCCTGCACCTATAGGCAGCTCATCTGCTTATCTACCGTCTTACTTTATTCCAGTGTTGTAAGAGAGTGTGGCGTCGCTTCTTGGCACCCAGCAGCATTCCTCATTAATCCAGCTTCATAAACCAGCCCAATACTTGAAAAATTGGTGCCAGTTTCCTCTTTGGAAGTATTTGACAACAACGTAGTCAGTCATCCTCCCATTTGACAATGGGCCTCATTATCTGACTCAGTGGATTTGTATATGACAAAACTCTGCCATAGAAACCATTGACATGTGGCCACTACACTCTTATCATGGAAAATGTAATGCCCACGAACCATTCTAAGCCTTTTTACAATGTCTATCTTGTCTGGCATATTCCCTATGGAAATGAGAACAGATGATTAAAATTCCTTCAGGGCAGGAACTATTACCTTGTTTTGTTTTGTTTAGCTTTCTTGTTTCTTGTTTTGATATTCCCAGGACCTAACACATAGGAGGTGGTTAATAAATGTTTGTTGATTGATATGGATAACAAATTCTAAGATGAGGGATTTCTGATTTTGCTACCTATGTGACCTTGGGTTAGACATTCTACTTCCCTTGTCCTCAGTTTCCTCTTTTGCAGAATGAAGGATTAAAGGATCATAGATTGAGAACTGGAAAGAACTTTAAAGGCTGTCCAGTCCAATGCCCTCTTTTTTACAGATAAAGATCTAGGGCTCAGAGAGGTTAAGTGATCTGCCCAAGATCACAGATAGAAATTAGCAGGGTCTAGAGATGAGATGATCTAAGATTCCTTGAGGTTCTAAATTCTATTATCCTATAATTTGGGGGCACAAGAAGTACTTGGCAAGACTTTAAAACACTCTGAAATGTGAAAAATAGGTTGATCTATCCTTCAAGGCACTATCTTAAGAGGTTAAGATATTTTATAACATCTAGATAGATCTCTCTCCAGCCCTGCTCTTTCTCTGGAGTCCTTTCAAATCTCTTAACCACCCAGATGACATCTCTAAATGGATTCAGTAATTTTAATAGATACCTGTTAAGTGACTGCCATCTATGAGGCACTGAGCTAAGTGCAAAGAATGTGTAATATATATATATATATATATATATATATATATATATATATATATATATATATATATATATAAAATATATATTATATATATATGTATGTATATTTTCCAATAAAGCAGAAACAAGATTATTTGAGGAGAGTAAGATCCTAATAATTGGGAGGAATCGAGGAAGGCTTCCTGAGGGAATGACCGAGTTGAACTTTGAAGGAATCTAGGGACTTGAAGACACAAAGATAAGGAAGGAATGTGTTTCAGGCATAAGGAATAGTCTAGGAAAAGGCCCGGAGGTGGGATATGGAAAGGTGGAAACAACTAAGAGGTCAATTTGACTGGAACAGGGAGTGTGTGAAAGAGCAGAATATAAAACCAATATGGAAAGATAGGTGGGAAAAGATCAAGCTGGGTTTTAAATGCCAGAATGAGAAATGTATATGTTTTCCAGAAGTCTGTAGAGAACCACAGGAACTTTTTGATCTGGGGACTGACATGGTCAGACTTGTGTTTTAGGAATGTTAATTTAGCAACTGTTTGAAGGATGTATTGGAGAGAGGAGAGACTGGAAGGGAAGAAATCAATCAGGCTATTGCAATAATCCAGATAAGACGCGAAGAGGATCTGAACTGGGATAACAGTTGTGTGAGTGGAGAGGAGATGCCGAGGCAGAAAGTGATGGATTGGCTGTGGGGTTGAGGGAAAAGGAGCAGCCAAGAATTACTCTTAGGTGTCTTGGTAAATTGAAGGATGGCAGTATTACCCACAGAAACAGGAATGTTTGGAGAAGATTCAGCAGAAGCTAAATCCATTTAGGACATACCAAGCTTGAGACAGGTATTAGACATCCATTGGACCTCAGTTAATAATGTGAAAATGGAGTATGAGAGAGAGAGAGACATTATGGTTGGATTTATCAACCAGGGCATCATCCCTTGTAGAATTAGTACTTGAACATATGAGAGCTGGTAAAATTATCTAGAGAGGGAAGACACAGAAGAAAACAGAACCCAGACCAGAGCCTTAGGGGCCGTTTATGGTTAAGGAACTGAAAAAGGATGGATAACCATTCATCAAAGGATACTGGTCACTGGGCAATCAGAGATAGAAGCAGAACCAGAAGAAAGTAGTCTTGTTATGTTTATTAAACATTTCTGATATATTAATATGCTGGCACAACATGACATAATTGATAGTGTGTTGGCTTTAGGGTCAGAAACCCAGGCCTGAGTCTTTTCTTTGCAATGTGTTTGTTGTGTGGCCTTGGGCAAGTGACTTAACCTCTCTGGGTTTCAGTTTCCTCATCAGAAAAAATGAGGAGGTTACATTAGATGATCCCTAAGCATCTAACTCTAAGTCCTGTGATTTTGTACTCTAAACAATTATATGTTATAAACTGCTCCCAGTAGACTTTAAGTTCTATGAAGACAATTTTGTCTTATGAGACAACCATGTCTCTACATTACAACCTTATCCAGCACTACCAAGGAGTGTTCAATAAACATTTATTAGATTAACTATAATTATTAGGAAAGTAGGTATTATATATTCCTAAGATTTGGAGTCAAAAACCTGGGTTCAGATTCTGACTCTATCAGTGATCTTGCACAAGTTCACTTAATTTGCACAACTGGATTTGTACTAGATGACTTTAAAGATCCCTTCCACATCTAAATCTATGTTTCTGTGATTTACTAATCCCCAAATCAACAGCACTTAGATAGTTTTACTATATGGGAAAATTTCCTACCAATAAAGGTTTTGTTTTCTTAGGACTGGTAGCTGCATTAGATTTCCCAGAGATTGTTAAGGATAAAACCAACACTGTATGAAAACAATGATTCAGGGTGGTCCTGCCTGGAAGCAAGACTCCTACCAAAACAGAAGGGGGAGGATGGAGTAACATAGGGTAATCCTCCAGAAATTCCCCCATCCCCCTATCCTCTTTGCTTTGAAAAGATAAAAGGGTAAGTAAATACGCATGTATGAAATTCAGAACCTGGCATAGTCAATTCAATTCATTAAACATTAAGCACCCACTATATACCAGGCACTATGCTATGCAGTGTGCTAAAGAGGGTGGTGGTGGGGCAGGCGAAGGAGCAGGGGAATTATAGATGAAAAATGAAGAGTTATCTGAAAAGTCCAGATCTTAGCCCCTCTATAAAGGAAATCTCTGGGAGGAATTTATGTTCCACCCTCCTGCCCTCTCATCACAGGGGAGAGGAAGCTGAGAGAGGTGGGAAGAGGCTGGGTACTCAAAGCTGAATTAAACAGCATGATGATGAGAATTCAGGTGATCAATGATACTGGGGAGAGCATCATGTTTCAAGAAATCCAAACCAAGGAGAGCTGCAGATGGAAAATGGCAAGTCAGCCGAAAAGTCCAGATCCCAGACAGAATGGACATTTATTCAATGTTGAAATGAATTGAATTCATAATGAACTAACTGGCTCCCTTTCCTGGTCAGGATACACAGTGGAGTTGTAGACGATTCGACTAGAATATAAACTTCATGAAGGCAGGGACTGTTCCATTTTTGTCTTTGTATCGCAAGCACCTAACATCGTGTCTTGCAGATGGGGAGTTCTTAATAATCACCTGAGTGATGGATGGATGGATTGGCAAGTGTTTGGGATGGTAAAACCACACAAACTAGAATATTTATTGCATCACAGTGTATGGTAATAAGGTTTTGGAAATAGCTTGAAGATCTTTTTTAATGGCTTAATTAACATACAAATTCTAGCCTTTCAGGTCAAGTCAGTCCTGGTATGTTTGCACCAGACCCAGCATCTGATGCTTCCCCTATCATTCATATAGAATGGGATTCTGGGGTACAGAAACTTCCATGCCTGGACAATGGAGTGGAGGCAGAGTTCTCCACATAGCATTGGAGAAACAGGTGCCCATGTGCTAGGTTTCTGGTTTCTGGAATGAAAGCGCAGGCCTCCATTGCGTTTGGCCCAGATGTGGCCCCTTTTTCTCCTAAGATGCTTTGGTTTTCAAAACTATACCTCTGCAAAATCTATCACAACCGTATGGAGGCTGATCCTTCATTTAATTTTCCATTTGCCTCTCTGTGTATGTGTGTGTGTGTGTGTGTGTGTGTGTGTGTGTGTGTGTATCTCTGTCTGTCTCTCCGTCTCTCCAAATCTCTCTCTCTCTCTCTCTCTCTCTCTCTCTCTCTCTCTCTCTATATATATATATATATATATATATATATATACACACACATATATATGTATGTATATACGTCTTTGTGTGTGTCATGTCTGTCTCTCATTCTCTTGTAAAATGCCTCCATTACTCATCATGCCAGTGATACCTCTGCAGCTCAGCCTTTTTTCCTGTCCTCCTGTCAATAGGTAAATACGCTTCATGCCGTACAGTCAGAGCCTTTCACAAGAGCTCATTACACAAGGCAGCACCCATATTCTTGGTTGGCAAGTGTTTTGATGAAATATGTGTAAGCATACAAGAGCTCACAATTTCACTAAGCCTCAGTTTCCTCATATGTGTGTGGGGAAGACTGGATGACATAATCTCTAAGTCTGTTCCAGTTTTAAATCTAAATGTCAACATTTTTGTCATTGGGCAATGTGGAGTAATGGAAATAGCTCTGAATTGCTAATCAAAGGTCCTGGATTCAAATCATAGATCTGAAGCATAATGTGCCTTACATGAGAGACAGCGAACAAGGCACTGAATTTAACCTCTCTGGATTTTAATGTCTTCATTTCTAAAATGAGGTGTATAGACTAAATCTTCTCCTAGTTCCCTTCTAGCTCTGTGATTTTAATGATAATGAGCTGATTAATACTAGTACATTTCAGAAGGAAATTTAAGAAAGGTTACTTTACACAGTAGATACAAATTACATACACACACACACACACACACACACATATTGTCCTTGGTGTATATACTCCTGCGTTTATGGGAAACAGTGGACTCTAACAAGGTAATGTAAGAATAATAACGGTAATTCTAATAGTGATGATGAAAAAGCATTGCCCTTGCTATATGCGACACACTACGTTAAGCTCCGTGGGTACACATAGAAAAGCAAGGCCACACTCAAGAACATTACATTCTAGTGGGAGAAACAACACATCAAGAAAGGAGGAGGGAGGGAATAAGCATTTATATGGCACCTACTATGTGCCCCACACTTGACATATATTATCTCATTTGAAACCCACAATGACCCAACAAAGTAGTTGCTATTATCACCCCATCTTACAGAGGAGGAAACTGAGGCAAAATAGAAGGTAAGTGACTGGCTTAGGGTCACCCAGCTAGTAAGTGCCTGAGGTTGGATTTGAATTCAGGTCTTCCCCACTCCAGGCCCAGTATTCTAGCCACTGAGCCACCTACCCACTGCCAAAAAGGAGATTTCAGGGGCAAACGCCCCCTATTCTTAGACTATGAGCAAAGAGACAGTGAAACATCTTCTTCATATTAATTAAATCATATGCATTTTGAATGTTGAATTGTTTGACAGTGCCAAGGACTTTGGAGGTAAGAACTTTCTTTTCCGGGCCCTCAGTTACTGCTGAAGAGGCAGCAGCATCTGCAGAGAATGTTGCCAGTGACAAGTATACAAGTGTTACCTGCTGTTCCTGGGGCTCTTGGGCTTGGGGTCTGAGAAGAGGATGTAGTGGGGGCAGTGGTAGTGGTTTTGTTTCCTACTTCAGCCAAGCTGGTTTATCTGTCCCATGGGAGACAGCTGGTCAGCATTCAGTGGAGAAGACCGATCCCTTCTCCAAAGAGGTTCTAGATATGTGGTGTCTAGGGCCACTAAACCATACATAAGGGTATCTGCAGGCAACATATTGACTTGGTTTTAAAATCTCATTTTATCTATGTTGCATTGTATTTTTATTTTGTTAAATATTTCCTAATCACACTTAAATATCATTCAGGCTGCACATGGGATGGTTGGTCCCACGTCTGACACCTGTGATCTAGATGGTGGCTTTGAAAATGAAGGTGAAAGCAGGGCTTATGGGGCAGGGGAATGCTTCTATCTCTGGAGCTCTGGGGCTCAGGGTCCTGTACAGGATCTATCTGGGACTTGGTGATGGTGGCTTGGCTCACCTGGTACATGCTGTCTCTCATCTTTCCCTCAGGACATCTTGCTGTTTCAGCTATGCTGGCTGACCTGCCCTGTGGGTGGCAGTCGGTGAGCAGATGGTAGAGATGACTGCCTCTTCTCTACAGGGGTTGCCAAAATTTATATTGCACTGGATTTTCAAAACTATTTTACACATAACATCTCATTTGTCCCATACACTAACCCTCATCCTCATTTATAGGCGAGGAGACTGGTCCTATAGCTAGCAAGTCTTTGAGGAAAGACTCAAACCAAGGTCTTCCTGACTCTTTGTCTACCACTTTACAAATTACATCATGCTAGATAAACTAGTGGAGCCTGCAGGACCAAGTGCGAAAGAGATCATAGTACATAAAACGTGGTATCCCTGACCTGACATCTAACAGTAATAACTAGCACTTTAGGGTTTACAAAGCTCTTTACAGATATCTCGTTTGTTCCTCACCACAACTCTAGAAAATAGGAGTCATTGTTATTTCCATTTTAAAGATGAGGAAACGGAAACTGAGAGAGATTGTCTTGCCCAGAGTCATACAGCTACATAAGTGTTTAAGGCGGTATTCAAAATGCTGTGACCCATCTTTGAAGTCGCCTCTTGGGCTCACTTCTAAGAACTCTTCTTGGCCCCACTTGGAGATCTGGTCTTGACCAACCCTACTGCTCTAACCTAGGATCTCTTGTGAGACATTACTCAAATCTATCTCATGGCGAGAAAAAAACATCCTCATGACTGTCAGTCAAATCACAACCAGATGATATACAATGTGGCCATAGTCCTCACATAGTTCTAGGTGTTAATAATAACCTTGAAACTTAATCCCTATCATATGTAAATTAGACACTAGGAAATAGACACTTTTCTCTTTGAGATACTTCCAAAATATTTCTTTCACAACTATCCCTTTCTATCCCTTTATTAACATTAATAAAATTGTCCAAATCAGAAAGGGACAACATTTTATGCTTGTCTTTTTTCTTTTAATCTAAACCCCCTTCCCCAACTCCTATCATATTTCATGAGTGGAAAAAATAAACACAATGGTTCAAGAGCTTTGCATTGACATATTGGGATTTTAGTTTGAGTTAGAGATGACAGTATGGCCCAGTAGAAAGAATATTAGATTTAGATTCACTGGGTCCAGATTCAAATCCCAGTTCTAGCACTAACTACATGTGTGATCTCAAGAGAATCTCTCACTCTCTTTTAGCTTCAGCTTTACCTCTAAAATGAGAGAACTGGACTAAATGACCCTATGGTCCCCTTCAACTCTAAATCTATGATCTTATGACCTTCAAACAGGCAGCCGAGTGGTGAGATCCTGACTCTGGGTTAGGTGAGCTGATCAGGAATGGACTGGTAAGTGTCCTGGTATAGAATCAGGTCCACAGACTGGTGAAGTTGGAAGAGTGTGAGAAAAGATTCCCAGAGATTACTACTGTTCTATAGCTGTTACAATTAGAAGCCAACCTGATGAATATCTCCATGCCCTAGAGGTGGAGCAAGAAGGTGCTCTTTTGGGACTAGGGCTCAATGTGGACACTCACAGCTTTTGAATGAGCCCATAAAACCAACCTTTGAGTACAGAGTCTAGAGAAATCAAAAATGCTTCAATTACAAGAGAGTTGAGCTTACAGTACTGTAGTATTCATCCGACATATTTCCTTCAAATTCACAGAATAATAGAATCTCAGATTTGGAAGGGATCTCAGAAGACATAAGAGGACATCCCAGACATCGACAAGAATTCCCTCCTATAATATACCTGGCAAGTGATCATCCAGGTTGTCTTGAAAACCTTCAGGAGCCCATTAACTCCCTGGGACAGCTCCAATCTCCAGGAAGTTTTTCCTTTATCAGAGCAGAAATCTATTTCTTTGCAACTTCCACTCATTTTTCCTAGTTCCCAAGTTATTCATGGAGTTGCTCCTTTTGTCCCTTCCATCCTACCTGCTCATTTTTTTCCAACTTGGGTCCATGCGCCGGACTTGCAGAGGGACTAGCCTAGGTTTAAAATTAGTTGAAGACTCTTTACTCTGCCTCTCCTCTCCACCCTGTCATTGTCTTTCTCTATCTCTCTGTCTCTGTCCATCTGTCTCTATCTCTGTCTTTGTCTCTCTCTCTCTCTCTCTCTCTCTCTCTCTCTCACACACACACACACACACACACACACACACACACACACCCCAAATAGGATTATAGATTTAAAATTGTAAAATACTTTATAAATAATTTAGTGCAAACCCTCTCGTTTTACCAGTAAGGACTTAAGGTCAAAAAAAGTGAGTGATTTGCACAAGATCACTCTGCTAATAAGTGACAGATAATAGAATTCAGGTCTTGTGACTCCAAGTTCAGAGTTCTTTTCCCTGTACCATGATGCCTTCTCAGATCCCCACTTTTCCCAACCAATAAGGTTTTCCTGTGAGACTCTTAGCAGCAGGAAGAAAAGGAAAAAGAGAAAGGTCAAGAATAGCCCAGTATATTCTCTCCAGCTCCATCCAATGGGAATGTGGTAAAGGAGCCATTTCCCTTGTCATCTAATGAATATTACTAAGTTTTCCACAACCTTGAAGGTTAATAGTATACTGGACCATTTGCCTGGTATTTACCATATAGGTCTCTCTCTTACTATTATCAAAGAGACTTTTCAAGTTAGGCAGTCACCAGACTCAGGAAGTCCGAAGCTGACTTGAGAGACAACCCCCAGAAGGGAGTATTTGGGACAGGCCTGCAGAAATGACAGAGAATTCATTCCTAATAAAGACATCACACTTTGCTCCCCTGAATCTGTAAGACTATCTCTCTCTCTCTCTCTCTCTCTCTCTCTCTCTCTCTCTCTCTCTCTCTCTCTCTCTCTCTCTTTCTCTCTCTCTCTCTCTCTCTCTCTCTCTCTCTCTCCCCCAAGTCTTTTAAAGAGAAACTGTATAATTTCAAATATTTCCATTTTGTAGTGCTACCTTTCTCCTGGAGATTTGTAAGCATTTGTTGAAAGGGAAAACTTCAATTATGAATTTAAAGTGACCTCAATTCCCTTTTAAAATTCTCTAATAGCCATGCTTAAGTTCTACTACCAACTGGCAGGGCCAAGGTAAACACCTTCACGTATCCAAAGTTTGAAGCAAATATTTAAAGTCTTAACCTCCCTTATGGGCAGAAACAAGGTACAGAATGTTTGTTTAACAATCCTAATTAGAGAGAGGAAGGAAAAGTCAGGTAGGAACCCGCCCCTTTGCAAAGGGATTGGCTTCCTCTCCACCCCCGGGGCTCCCTGCTGAGTCTTGGTTGGTCAGGCAGAGAGAATTGTGTCATTAAGGTGTTGTCAAAATGAGCCCTGTAGGTGTGGGTTGTGCCACAGGAGTGTAGTTTCAGACTCCCAGGGGAAGAGGGCTTACTATTGGCTATGGGACCAGGCTCATGAAGGTATTTTTAATGCCTTGGACAATGTCAACGTAGCAGGAGGCGCCAAGGGACTTAAATGTAAATCCTTCACACCGAAGAAAATGACGAAAGTTCCTCAGGGGTTTGATTTCAGTTTCTTAAATGATGAAGAAGCCAGGCAGATCCTGCAGGTCCTGGAGAGAAACGAGGAGCTCCAGAGGGCAGAGAAGGACAGAATCAGGTACTGGGAGAACGGCTTTCTCTTCCTCTGTGATTAGACCCAGGAGGGCAGGAACAAAAAGAACCCACAGGTTCCACACTGAACAGACACATACCATTTGGGGTTCCCTTCTGTGAAATCTGGAAGAGCTGGGCTGGGCACATGTTAAAGGAAGGAGGAAGCCGGCCGATCTATCCTGGGACCAGGTTGCACCTGGCCACCTCTCGGCCGAGCTGAGCTGACATGCTTTCCCACTGTGGGTCTGGGCACCTCCCAGCAATCTTAGCTGCCTCTGCCCAGTGGGGATGCTGCTGCTGCTGCCACTGCCAACAGAATTTGGCTTCTGGGGGCTAAAGGAGGGTGGGGATGGAAAGCTGGTGAACAAGTCTGAACGAATGGCAGGTTCCTTGGGAAGACAAGTAGGGAGGATCTTGTGGGGTTGGGTACTTTTTAAACCCTGGGCAGAACCACTGGATGGCAGCTCTGGAAGGGCATCTGAGAGGTCATCTCCTCCAACTCCCTCATTTTACAGGCAAGGAAAAGTGAGGCCCAGAGAGGTTCAATGTGTTGCCCAAGATCACATAACTAACTTAATAGCTGCTTTTCTTATTTCCTCTTTTCTCTCTTGTTGTTTCTTTCAACCCCTGTGGTAAAAAAGCTAACATTTATATACCCTGTGTAGATTGGAAAGCTTTTTTATATATATTAGCTCATTTGATTCTCCCAACAACCTTATAAGGAGATATGTTATATTATTCCCATTTTACAGATGAAGAAACAGAATTTTACAGAACCTGACTTGTTCATAATCATGTAACTAATGTCAGCCATAAACTGAATTCAAAGCACATCATTTTTTAACAACGATGCTTTAAAAAAAAAGGTTGTATTGATATCTTCTACTTTTTATAGAAATACTCTTATCTGATGGATAACACTCCCTCTCCTTACAATAGAGAAAAACAGTGCAACAAAATTAACCCACATAACATCTACATCATCCTGGCCTGGGAGTCTCCACCTCTCTATTAAGAGGAAGGAACCAAATTTCTTATCTGCCCTCTGGGACCAATATTGATCAATGCATTTAATCTAAGTTCAATTACCTTTTAGTGTTATTTTTTTTTACTGTTATTGTAGTTGTATACACTGTTTCCTGTCTGCTTTTTTTTACTGTGCCTCAGTTCATACATATCTTCCCATTTTCCTCTTAATTCCTCATAGTCATTACTTCCTATGTGCAATTACATTTCATTAATTCATGTAACACAATATTTTAGCAATTCCCCAATCAATTTTGTTTCTAGAAAAGTACAGTTTATTTGAGGGTCTTTCTTTTTGTGTTTGATCTCCTTATGATTTATGTCCAACAGAAGGGTCACTGGTTCAAAAAGTCCAAATGATTTAACGGCTTTTCTTGTATAATTATGAATTATTTTCTAGAATGGTTGGACCAACTTCCAATTCTGCCAATAGTGTATTAGTGTGCCTATCTTCCCTCACTTACTCCGATGCTGACTATTTTAATCTTTTATATTTTATCATTTTGCCAATTTGCTGAGCATGAGGTAAACCCTGAGAATTGTTATAATTTGGATTTCTATTAGAGATTTAGCACTTGTAAAAAATATGATTGCTATTTTGTATGTCTTCTTTTGAAAATCGCTCATATCCTTTGACCATTTACCTAATGACTCAGTTTTAAATGTGTGTCAGAAATCTATATATCTTGAACATCAGACTTTTATCAGCATATTTGATACAAAGATTATTTTCCTATGCTTTTACCATTGCCATTACTAATTTAATGCCAAGTGACCTAGTTGAGTGGAAAAAGTGATAGACTATGAATCAAGAAACCTAAGTTTTAATACAAAACTTTTCTACTAACTAATCATGTGATCCTGGACAGGTCATGTCATTCCTTTTCTGGACCTCAGTCTCATCTATGTAAATGATCAACTAGAATTATGGCTAAGATCCCTTCTTACTGTTATCTTGGGACTCTCTATTACCATCCAGACTTCTATATCCTGAGATTTTCTCTAAGATAGCTGGGGATGTCTGTTCTCATTGAACCTGTTAATCTTAAGATATCATCAGCTTGGAGGGACCACGCAGAGGTTAGAACAGCTCTTGAAGGTTTTTAGCTTCTCACTCTATCAGGTTTACATATACGTGTGGGACAGAAATTGGCTTTTCATTCACTCTTTCTCATTCCTCAAATCGTACACATAATTTCTTTTAAAAATTGCTTCAGGACTACTAAGAAATGAACTCCCTCTCCTCTTTGTCATGTTTTCCCCATCTCTCTAACACACATACAAACGCACACACTTGCTGCAATCCCAGCACACCTGGCAGTGAATGAAACTACTTCCTCCTTCTGAAAGACAGTCTCAGGAAATCTCAGTTACAAATCGAGCAGCCCAGGAGACAGACACTTGAGCTTTCAGGAGTGGGCAGATGCTTGGCAGCATTTTACTAAGTCCTTGCTAATCTTGTCTGTTGGAAGGTCCTATAGAATTTCACCTTTGACAATTCTACACAAAGAAAGATGCCTAAATGATTAGTTACTGGTCAATGAAGGTCAGAAAGAGAATTTTCCTTGGCCAGAAATAGTAAACTAACCAGTTTTTCTGCTGAGGAAGTCTTGGGTAAACCTCAGCATGACTTTGGCCCAAGCAGAAGTTTCTCTTGTTGGCAAAAGAGGGGAATTAGAATTGCTATACCCAATGCCCTGCTTGAAATGGAGGATTGGTTGGAACTGATCCTACTATTGTAGATTCAGAACTGGAAAAGACCTCAGAGGTCATCTTACCTTACACATGAGGAAACTAAGACCCAGGGAAGTTAAGCGACTTGTTACCGGTCACACCAACAGCCAGTGGCAGAGCCAGGATTTGAACTGAGGCTCCCAGACACAGGAAACGGCACTCATGGCACTAGACCACCGTGAGAGGGACTATTCCCTAACATTCCTTTGGTGAAGCAAGCTTTATGCTCCAGGTTTGCAAATTCTTCTGGCATCAAAGAACCTCTAGTAACTTTGGTGGCAGAGAGGCAGAGAATCCACTGGGCATGGAGTCCTGACTTCAATTTTTTTCCGTAGACATAGAACCCAAGGTCAGGGTTGAATTACCTGAGGAAGTAGATTATGTGGCACCATGCTCTGCTTCTATATTGATGGACTCTTCAAAAATGCTTGTCAGTTCCTTAAATGCATGACCCCATGGCGTTTGGTTCCCAGGGTCAGGATATTACATAATTGAAAGAACCCCAGAACTTACTATCCTTAGAGCTGAAAAGGGATCTTACACGTTATTGAATCTTCATTTTCTAGAGAGGAAACTGAGGCTCAGAAGGGTGAAATAAGTTGCCCATGGTTACAGAGCTAGTCCATAGTTATCAGAATTGGGACTCAAGCCCAGCTCTGCTGATCCTCTCTATTCTCTCCATTATCTCATAGTTGCTTCACTGAGAAGGGATTCAGGGGACCTGAGTTTTGGTGCTATCTCTGCCATTAACTAGTTGCCTATAATTAAATTAGTTATTTGACCTCTGTGAGCCTGTTTCTTTTTGCATAAAATGAGAGGATTGAGTTAAATGATCTTTAGGGTCCCTTCTAGTTCTATCAGTTCAGGATTCTAAGGCCTTTGGGTTGACTTGGCAAAGATGGGCTAGAAATGTGTTCACAGATAATATGGAAGGGATGGGATCAATTGGTCAGTCAACAAGAATTTATTAAGCACTTACTATGTGCCAAGTACTGTGCTAAGCACTGAGGATAGAGAAAGGTGAAAACTTAGTCCCTTCCCTCAAAGAATTCACATTCTCGTGGGGGAAACAACTTGCAAAAAAAATTGTATATACAAGACAAATACAGTGTAAATGAGAGAAATCTCTGAGAGAAGACACTATCAATAGAGGACAGGGATGGAGGATGGAAAATGGGGAGGGCGGTGAACCAAGAAAAGTGTCCTACAGAATATGGGATTTGAACTGAATAAGGAAAGAAGCCAGGGAAACCAGAAAATGAAGGTGAGGAGGGAAGGTATGATAGGCACAGGGGACATCCACAAAATCTTAGTGTGAGGAGATGGAGTCTTGTATGTGGGACAAAACAAGAAGGCCAGAGTTACTAGATTGTAGAGTCCAGAGATGGGAGTAAAGAGCAATAAAGCTAAATTATGTAGGAAGAGACCAAGACATGAAGAACTTTAAATGTCAGATGAGTCTATATTGGTTTCTAGAGCTAATAGGGACAGACTGGTTCTTATTAAGTAGGGGAGTAATAGGGACAGACTCACACTTTGAGAAAATCAAATTGGTCGTGGATTAGAATGCGGAGAAACATGAGGCAAGGATATCAACCAAAAGGCCATGGAATAGTCTGCACATGAGGTAAGAAGACCCTGAAATGGGGTGGTGGTAGTGTGAGTGAAGAGAAGAGGAAACATAAAAGAGAGGTTGCAAAGACAGAAATGGCAACACATAGTATATGTGACCTGAACACAGGTGAAAATTCAGGATTGACATCAAGGTTTCAAGGTTGGATGACAGAAAGAAATATTGGAACACTTGGTAATGAACATAAAGTTGGAAAGATGGAAAGATTGTGGATAAAATGTTGAATTTAAAATGTTTACAGGACATGCAACATGAGATATTCAAGAGGCAGTTGGTGATGTAACACTGAAGAGTAACTTCAGTTTGAGGTCAGAAGGCAGAATGCAGAGGGTTTAGAAGAGCGTGAGAGGAAAAGACGTAGAGACACTAAGTGTGGACAGTTTTCTTAAGGAGTTTACACCTGGAGTGGAGGAGAAATATAGGATAATAGTTGACGGAGATGGCTATATTTTTAGGTAGCAGGGAAGCAGCCAGTAGATAGAAATAAAACAAAGATTAATGAGCGTGGGAATGATAGATAGGACAATCTGCTGGAGAAGCTGGGATGGAATAGGATCAAGAGTACATGAAGGACTCCTTCCTTATGTGAGGTGGGTAAAAGAGGAAATAATGAGGGAAGAAATTTGAGTGATAAAAGATGAGGAAAAGAGAGCCTCCATTTTTTCACTGAAGTAAGAAGAAAAGTCCTTATTTTAGATTGGGGAGAGTTGCCCCAAAAAGTTTGACACGGGTTGAAAAATCTTGGAATAGCTGTTGTGTTGAGAGGGATAGTAAATAAATTAGGGAAATATAAAAGGATTGCCTTAAGGACCCAGTGAAAATTAGGTAACATAGATTTGTAGCAGACTGGGAGAGAATGGTTTCACAATTTATCTCCAGTTCCATTCATGAACATGAAAATACTAGCATAGGTAGCAGAGAGTGAATGTAATCCAAAGTTGAGTTTTATAAGGCACAATCAAAAACAAGATAAGGGGGTAACGGACCTGAGTGTAGGGGTTAGTTTTTGTAAGACTCGAGAGAGAGAGAGAGAGAGAGAGAGAGAGAGAGAGAGAGAGAGAGGAAGGTAATCAGGGCAGGGGTGATGGCCTGGAAAAGAATTGAGAAATAGAGGGATTGAAGGTCACACTGAAGATGAAGAAGGGTTTGGAAAAGTGAGGGAAAGAAGGTATGTTGAAAGATTATTGTCAGATAAAGGAATTTTGGAATTCACTTACGTGGAAAGATGTAGCTGGGTGAAATGGAGGAGTAGGTCATAGGAACTATGAGGATCTAAGAAGTATTAACATGTGTGTTGAAATATTAATATGTATATTGAAATCTTTTAGAGTATGAGGAGTAAGGATGGAGAGAAAAAACTGCAAACCAATCACTGAACTCATTGAGGAAGGAAGAGGAGGGAGAGAATCGTAAATGACGGTTTCTAGAAGGTTGATTGGGCCACAAATTTTCATTGAATGAACCTAGAAGAAGAAGTGGTTTCTAAGTGCTAGTGGGAGAAAAAGAGTCTGCAAGTAACAAGGAGAAAGGAATTTTGGAACTCGCTCACCACACCAGTGAACAAGGCTGTGAATGAAAATGAAAGTGTAATCCACACTGGTCAGTCTCATCAGAAGAGACTTAGGTCTCAATGACAGCTAGAAAATAGAAGGAGTGGGGTAGGAAAAGGTTTAAGTTTGTTCCTTATGGAGCAAACACCCCCCCCCCCCCCAGAGCACAGTGAAAGAGGATGGTAGATCTTGAGTGGGATGTTAGAGGGAGGTTAGGTTAATAGGGATGAGCATAAAGGAAGATGCCAGTAGGGGCTGGGAGATGATGTTTGTACAATGACAGCTAGGCGTTCAGAATCATTGGCATGGGAGGCGGGAGTTTGGTAACCCTGGAGGAATGAGTCCAGGCAGATTATCAGTTCTTGGAGACAAGTCTGACTGGCAGGTAGTTAGACTATTCAAGGTCTTCCCTCCTTTTAGGTCCAATCTCTTGGTAGGTGGTAGTGTTTTGTCATCTAGTCTGAGAGTTACATTAAATGCAAGAATTTTTTCACAGGTTCCCTGACAGGTGACCACTCAGCCTCTGTTCAAATATTCCAAATAATAGGCAACGATGGATTTGCAGTCTTGTAGCTTTATAAGCAAGCCATAAAAATTACTTTCCTTTTCACACAAAAGAATTTTCACTGGGACACTTGGCCTGATTTTTGCCTTGTTTCGTTCCCTTTGTCAGCTGGTTTGTATTAAGAAGGGGACCTGAAGCTGTACTAAATGTGATGGTCTCCCTTGGAGGCATGGTTTTCTATCCCACCTCTGACAGTATTTTGTAAAAGATGCAGCGTGGCCTAGAAGGAAGCATTTATTCTGAGTCAGAATGAGGATTCAAATCTTACCTGGGATGCTAGCTGTTTAACCTTAGTGTTAAGAAATACTGGACATGGCTTATGTGGGAATTTTTTTTTTGCTTGACTATGAATATTTGTTACAAAGTTTTGTTTTTCCTTTTTTTCCCCAATGGTAGGGGTGGGAGGGAGAGATCTTATTAATTTAAGAAGTGTAATTTTAGAAAGGAAATATTCTTTGTAGTTCTATCCCAGTGTCTGGCACAGAGCAGCTGCTTAGTTAATGCTCATTAATTGGTTGGATACAAGTTATTAATACTATTGCTGTTACTATTTACTCTTTTCCCACACAGAACTTAACAGTGTTAGGCAAATAATAGATTCATTTTACACTCATTTAAAATTTAGTGTTTATTAAGCACCTACTAGTCATAGGCACTGGGCTAAGCCCTGAGGATACAACGAAAAGTAAAAGACAATTCCTAGTCTCAAGGAGTTTATAGTCTAATGGGTAGATAAAGATTTACAAACAAGATATATAGAGGGTCAGTTGGAGATGATTAACATAGGCTAGGTACTAGAATTAAGGGAGATGCAAAAGGACTTCTCATAGAAGGTGGGATTTTAGCTAGGACTTGGAGGCCATCAGGGAGGCCAGAAGGCCATATGAGGAGGGAGAGAATCCTAGGCATGGGAGACAGACAATAAGAATGGTCAGTTAGGAGAAGGAGTGTCTTATTCAAGGAACAGTAAAGAGGCCAGTGTCACAGGATCATGAAGGGGAATGAAACCCAAGAAGACTGGAGAGATTGGAGGGGGCTAGGTTCTGAAGGACTTTGCATATTAGAGGCTTTTATATTTGATCCTAGAGGTGATGGGAAGCCACTGGAGTTTATCAAGTAGGGAGTGACATGGTCAAATCTGCATTTTGTTAGCTTAATGGAGGGTGGATGGGATGGGGAGAGAATAGGCCAGGGGTGGGGAACCTGCAGCCTCAAGGTCACATGTGGCTCTCTACGTCCTCAAGTGAAGCCCTTAATTAAAAAATTTGTTCTGTAAAACTCAGTCAAAAGGCCACACCCAAGGACCTAGAAGGCCACATGTGACCTTGAGGCCAAAGGTTCCTCACCCCTGGTCCCTACTACAGTGGTACCGGGGGAAGAATCACTTCACCTCTGTGGGCCTCAGTGCCTTCATTTGTAAAATGAGAGGATTGGACTGGATGCCCATGCTAGCTCTAAAGCCTGTAATATTAGATCTGTATTCTAGGTACTATCCTTGGGATCATTCTACTAATGCCTTGAGCCAGGACAAGTAAAGAAGATAGCTAGTGTTTAGAAAAAAAACACCTGAACCTTATAAGCATGTAAAGATAAAACCTTTCTTGCCTCACAATCTAATTCTTCTGATTGTCCGTTGAACCCTAAAGGTCATCCTCTTCATAAGAGCCACCAGGGTGGTGAGCCCAATAGCTCCTCTGCAAGCTGAGCTGCAATCAGCCCATAATTAGAGTTTCCCCACGGAGCAAGGAACTTCCTTCTTTGGCCTCCACCCCCTGCAATTTAGTTTTAATCTTTTATTCTCCTTCAAGGCTACCCCATGATATTGACATAATATAACATAATGGTGGGATTTGTCTCGCTGAAATTTCAACTGTAAGAGACATTTTAAGGTGGAAAAAAATAGCCAGAATCGGAGACCTGAAGAGGATGAGAAACTGGAACAAACTGATTTGTCAAGTCCTGCTTGTGCTCTGACATAATCTTTGAAGTTTCTTTTGAATGAGAAACCTCTCAGGAAAATTGCAGAAGGTGCCTCAGGGCACTTGGTTAAATGAAGGGGATAGAAAATCTCTCAAAGGTGAGTACAGTGATGAAAGCAATTGGGATTTTAGAGTCAGTAGAAGCCTAGAGATCACCCAGTTCAAACCCATCATTTTATGGACAATGATTGCTAGTATTTATGTAGCACTTTAAAGTTTACCAAGTGCTTGACAAATATCTCATTTTATCCTTACAACAACTGGGGTAGGTAGAGGCTATTATTTCCTCCATTTTACTGATGGGAAAATGGAAACTAATAGAGGTTAAATGACTTGTTCTGGGTTACATGGTATTACGAGACCAGATTTGAACTTGGGTCTTCCTGCTTCCAAGTTAAGGAGTTCTATCCATTGCATAACCTAGCTACCTCTGCAAAACCAAGAAACCGAGCCTCAAATCAATTATATGGCAATGACCTACTTGGGGCAGCTAGGTGGGTAGAGTGCCAAGTCTGGCGGCAGGAAAACTCATCTTCCTAAGTTCAAATATGGCTTCAGACACTTACTAGCTCCGTGACCTTGGGTAAGTCACTTAACCTGCTTGCCTCAGTTCTAGGGAAGGAAATGGCAAACTACTCCAGTATCTCTGTCAAGATAATCCCAAAACACGGATACAAAGAGTCAGAAAAGACTAAAAAATGGCTGAACAAACACCTACTTAGTGGCAGACTGGTACTAGAACCCAGATCTCCAGATTTTGAAATCTTTGTTGAACACTTTCCCTAACAGAGAGGAGAAGCTGGAGCTAATTTTGACAGGATCTTAGCGGTTTTTCTTCTATTGTCTCTTAAACTTAAAGGGGTCAGTGGGAGGACCGTGCTAGTTTGCTCTCAGCACTATTATTACCTGGTATTTTTATGCTATGTGTTCTGTGGAGCTTAACCCCTTTTATTTGTGTTTTTTAAAATGCTTTCACATCTATTTCTTCATTTCATCCTTACAAAAATTCTATAAGATAGACAGGGGAGGCATAATCTTATTAACATGTGATCTCAGATTTAAGGGGAGTTAGGAGTTAACAGGTGCAATCCCCACTATATCCAATGCCTGACACATAGTAGGCATTAATAAATCTGTATTGATTGATTGAATGTGTATTGTTATCTCCAATAGTGCTTATCCAGCCTCTACTTGAACTCTGCTATGGTGAGGAACAAATACCCTTCCCCCTGAGTCAGTCCATTCTATTTTGGAACTGTTTTAATTTTTTTGGAGGTTCTTTCTTACACTGGGCCAAAATTTGTGTCCCATAATTCATTCCCTAGTTCATAGTTCTGCCCTCTGGAACTCCAATTCCTCTTCCACATGCCAGCTGATTTTAAGACAGCAATCAGATATATATATACATATATATATATGTATATATATATATATATATAATATGTATATGTATAATATATATTATATATGTATATGTATATACATACACACATCTTGTTTCTTTTTAAAAATCATATTGCTCCTAAGTCTTGTCTTTTCCAGATTAAATATAGTCAGTCCTTTCAGCTGTTCCTCAAGTGACATGATTCTGAGATGACCGTTATGGATGCCCTCCAGTTTATCAGGGACTTTCCTACAATATTGAGCTCAGGATGGACCACAGCATCACTGATGTGGTCTGAGGAGTACAGAAAATGACCACCTCCATTTTTCTGGGTACTGTGCTGCTATCAGTGAAGCCAGTGATCACCATTAATTTGTTTTGTTTTGTTTTTTAGCAACTAAATAATGCTATTTGTTAGTTTACTTAAGCTTACAGTCAGATAAAATCCTTAAATACTTTTCACATGAGCTACTTTTTGAATATATCTTCCTTGTCTTATTCTTATGCAATTAATTTTTTTTAATTTTGCAAGACTTTATATTTATCTGTATTGAATTTCATCTTCCTAGATCCTGTGGTGCTAACCTAGTTTCTTGAAAAGATTAGATTCTTTTTGAATCTTGACTATCATCCAGTGTTTTTCTGATCTCTCCCAGATTCATGTGATCCAAATGTTTGGGGGAAAAATGCCTGTTCCTTTATCTAAATGTTCACTGAAGGGTAGTCAACTTCAGAGCCTTTTGGAAGAAATCATAAATAAGTCATATTTATATGGTTCTGCAAAGTTAACAACACTTTTCTCTTAATAGCCCTGTAAGGGAGATAACATGATACAGAAGAAAGAGTTCTGGATTTAAAGTTAGAGACCTGGGTTCCAATCTCAGTTCTATCCTTAACACCTTCCTTCTCTGGGGCTCACTGTCCTCACCTGTAGAGTCAAGGCATTAGACTAGCTGCCATATAATATCCTTTCCCACACTAAATCTATGACCAGTCTCTATCATATTGAGATAGATATTACACGTGTTATTATCTATATTGTACAAATGATGAAACAGGCTCAAAGAGTTCAAATGACTGGTCCACAGTCTTATAGCTAGCAAGTAGTATTTGAACTGGTGTCTCTTGATTCCAAATCCAGTGCCCTTTCCACCACACCTTGCTGCCTCTCACAGCATGACACAAGCAACCTCCACCCAGCTTGACATCAAACCACTGATGATAATTAGCATTTATGTTGAATGCTTTTATCACAACAACCCTATAAGATAGGAAATAGTTATATTATTTTTTTCCATTTTACAAATAAGGAAACTGAGGTTCACCTCGATGAAGTGATTTGTCCATGATTATAGAGCTAGTAAGTAGCAGAGCTAGATTTTGAGCCCAGACTTCCTGACTCCAAAGCCAATACTCTTTTCAGGTTTGGCTAGCTATACATCCATTGTCCTACAGTATCATCTATCTCAGCCACAAGGATATGAGAAACATTGTTAGGTGCCTTATTAGAATCCAAATATTCTATAAGAGGTTCAGTCAGTCAGTCAATGAGTATTTCTTAAGTGCCTATTATATGTCAGGCACTGTGCTAAGTACTAGAGATACAAAGATCAAAGATCCTGTTCTCAAAGAGTTTATTAGGGAGACAACATGCAAACAGCTACGCACAAGCAAATATATAAAAGAATAAATCTGAGATAATAGAGGGAAGACACTGACATTTGGGGGATCAGAAAAGGCTTCTCGCAGAATATGGAATTTTAGTTGAGACTTGAAGGAAGCCAGAAAATCCTGGAGAAAGGCAGGGAAGAGAAGAGAAGGAGGGGGGAGAAGAGAGATAAAGAGGAGGTGAGAGAGGATGGGTAAAGAGACGGGGAGACAGAGAGAGAGGAAGAGGGGAAGAGAGTGGAAAAGAGGAAGAGGGAGGGAAAGAGGGAAAAGTAAGGGAGATAAGGAGAGAGAAAAGAAAGGAGAGAGGGGAGAGAGAAGAAGAATGGGAGAGAGGGGAAGAGAGAAAAGGAGGGGAAAAGAGAGAGGAGAAAAGAAGAGCGGGGAGAAAGAAAGAGGGGAAGAAAGAGAGGAAGAGAAAGGGAGAGAGTGTATTCCAGGCATGGTGAATAGCCAGTGAAAATGCTCAGAGGCTAGAGATGGAGTGTCTTGTATGAAGCCAAGGATCACATTGGGGAATAAAGTATAAGAAGAATGGAAAGATAGGAAGAGACTAGGTTATAAAGGTCTCTAAAAGTCAAATAGAAGATAGTACATCCTGGAGGTAATAGGTAACTAGAGTTTATTCAATAGTGAAGGGGACATGGTCAGTCTTGAGTTTTAGGAGTATCGCTTTAATAACTAAGTAGAAGATAGATAGGAGCTGAGAATCTTGGAAGACAAACCAAGCAGTAGGCTACTCAAACAGTCCAGGTGTGAGGTGATGGGAGCCTGTACTAGGATGGTGGCAGTTTAAGAGGAGAGAAGGGCATGTATGATGATAGGAAGGTAAAATTGACCAGATCCCCTGGTGCCAGCTTTCCTGTTTCCTGCTTTGTGGCTTTTTCTACCACTCAGACAAAATCGGTGCCTCGACATATTCTTTTCATTCCTTTCATGTAAATGGAGTTCTATTTTGGCTTCTTGAGAGTGGCATGGTAGAGGAGATGCTTAATAAATAGTAATTGGATTGGATTAGATTGGTAGGTTAGATTTAAAAATCTGCTACATCCAGTTATGCTCTCAGTACTATAGAATAACAACAGTGAAAGTTTTTTACTTCGTGGGCTTTAGAGACATAAAGCCTTTTCCTGAAGTTACCTTACTCCATCTTCACCACAACACTTTGATGTATTATTACCCCAGTTTTGCAGAGGAGAAGACAGAGCTGTGCAAGGTTAAGTGACTTGCTTCATACAGTCAATAAAAGGCAGAATTCATTCAGGCAATTATTCAACAAACATTTGTTATCTACGATGAGCCATGATTGTATGTGCTGGTCACTGGAGACACAAGGACCAAAATGAAACAGGACAAGCCCCAAAAGAGCTTAACATTTTATTTAGGAGAGAGGATGTATATACAGATCAGTAAACAGAAATTGTAGAAGTTTTATTCCTTGTTGGAGTTTCAGCATTGACTCTATGTGAGCTGTGGGAGTTGAGCCGAGCCTTGGCGAAAGCTAGGGAGTCTATGAGGTGGAGGAGTGTGTTCCAGGTGTAGGACACAACCTGCATAAAAGCAGCCTGACCAGAGATGGAATGTTGTGTACAGAGAGCAGCAAGCAAGTCATTTTGGCTGGACAACTGAGCATGTGAATGTGAGTAATGTGCATAAGGCTGGAAAGGTCAGTCAGAACCAGATTGTGAAGAGCTCTGTCAATGGAAGAGGTTGTATTGCATCAGCAGAGAACCACTGAACCTTCTTGAGCAGTGGGATGATATAGTTAAATATGGGTTGCTTTGGCAGCTGCATCTGGATGTTGGATTGGTCAGAGTGCTTGAACTAAGTCCAATTGGGAAACTATTACAAGTTTAGGTGAGAGGTGATGTGGGTCAGATGAGAGGTGATGATGCAAGTTGAAATCAGGTGTTTTGATTCCATCCAAAAGGTATTTTGTCAAGTTCCTGCTATGGTCATGGCACTGTGTTAGGGCTCTAAGTACAAAGCTTTTCCATTACATTTTATCTCACTATCTTCCTATTAAAATTTGCCTTTATCCCCTCTCTCCCTATCCTCCTCCTTGAGATATCTGTAAAAGCCATCAGACTGTCATTTGGTCTTTGGTTTTTTGAGATAAGTCAAATTGCAGAGGGTTTAACAGAAAGTGAGAGGAGCAAAAGTACCTACAGAAGGCTTTCTCAAGGACATTAGCCATGAAAGGGAGGAGGAGGACAATAGCTAGTTAGGACAGTAGGATCATATTTTTTTAAAGGATGAGGGATACACGCATATTTGTAGGCAAGAGAGAAGGAAGGAGCCAACAGACAGGAATACAGGGAAGACAGGGCTAGATGTCCATGTAGAGCTCATAGTTTAAAATCTCAAAAGCTCTCAAGAGCTCACAGTGAGTTGGCCTTATTCCACTCCTAAGTTTGAGATGCACACAACACACAAAAACCTGTATCCTGGAGCCAACCATACCTGACCTATCTGACCCTAGTACTGGAGAATTCAGAGAAAATAAGGAGACTGAAGGTAGTTCTGGGGAAGAGGAAGGAAGAAAGAGAAAAAAGAAAAAGTAGGAATCAAAGGAGGTCACTGGGCAAAGAAGATGGGAGAGTGATAGGGGCAGCAGGGATAGGAGTATTTGACTATAGATTTGACTATGCATCAAATATTTATTGAGTAGCTATCAATGTAAAAGATACCTTCTTGCCCATGGCCTCCCAGTCCTCTTTTCCAGATGTCTGAAAACCCTTTCTTCTGCTGTTCTATGGCAACCTTGTCCCTAATTTTTCAGTAGTAGAGTAGCACAAAGATTTTCTCATATACCGAGTAACCTGATCCTATGGGCTTGGGACCCCCCCCTACAGAGGCTTCTCCCCACACTACTTACTGCTGCTACTGATACTTATTACCCCAGAGCTAGTGCCAACCTGAAACCTAATCTCCATGAGAGGCTTCCCATCAAAGCAGTGAGAGCCACTGGGAGATGAGTCAAGGCTCTTAGGATTTGAGAGGAAGACAGTATCATATTTGAGCTTCATAGTTTTCCCAGGACCTAACACAGGGCTTTGAGTATGGGGAAATAAATTGAGCCTTGATGAATGAATGAGTGAATGAGAACCATACAATTTTAGAATTCAATTTCTTATGATTCCACCCTGTGAGCATGGAGTAATGAAATAAGCTCTGGATTTACAGTCAGAGGCCCAAAGTTCAAACTCTGACCCCATCACTTATTAGCTATATTAGCATGGCTATAAAACACTTAACCCTTCTGAACCTGAAATTTTCTCTTTATAAAATGGGAATAAAAATAACGGTTCCCTTTACTTACCTCCCAGGGTTACTGTGAGGGTGAAATGAGACAATATATTGTGAATGTGTTTTTTAAACTGTAAAGCATGATACAAGTTGTTTTATTCCACTAAAATCTTACTTCGATACCTTATGGTAACAGGCTGGACAGGTCAAAGCAGCATGGTCCTACCAGATTGGAAAGGCCTGGGGGAAAATGGTTTGCATGTCTATCATCTGAAAACCCACCTAGTTCAGTGTAAAGGCTCATCATCAGAGAACTGAGGTTACAGTTTTTTTTCTGTCCCAGTGTAAGTGAGGCTTAGAGTGTCTGTCACCTGCAATAATAAAGAGAGGGTCTATACTGATAAAAATCCTCGAGGTATCGAAGTATTAATATACTTCTCTTACAGGCAAGAAAAATTGAAGCCCAGAGAGTTTATGACTAACATAAAGTTAAATATCAGTGGCATGATGGGGGTAAGGGAGAATGCTATTTTCCCAGGGTCCTCAAGACCAGTTGTTCTGTGTTGAAATGCACTTTACCACCCTGAAATCGGAATGTCTCATGTGATCTCCTAGAATAGTTGTGTCATGTAGTATAGTTAGTTTAGATCTCACCACAAAACATTACCATTGTCACCCTGGGCAAGTCATTTAATTTCTCTAAGTTTCAGTTTCCTCACCTGTAAAACTGCATAATTATAGCACAGTCACAGGGCGGTTGTGAGATCAAAGGAGGTAATGTACAAAAATATTAAATAAACATAAGCTATAATTGCTATCATCCTTAAAACTGGCCTGGAAAATGTCTGTGGATACAATAATAGTATGAAGGCAGAGGGGTTAATAGTGGCGGTAACAACACTGGCTAGCATCTGTATAGCCTTTTAAGGTTTGCGAAGTGCTTGACATGCGGTATCTCCTTTGATTCACCCCTCATGGAAGTTGTTAAGCAAAGGATGGATATTTGGAGAAAGGATTCTTAATTGATTCTGGGTGGAACTATGTAGCCTCTGAGGTCCTTTCTAGTATGACCCTCATGGAAGTCAGTTTGGAGAGGGAGAAGAGAATGCCAGAACATAAATGGCCATTTTGAGATACAGTGATGGTTCACAACTTCTACATTTTCTGTTGTCCCAACTTCTAGCAAAGAAAAATGGTAGCACTTAGGATCATTTTCTGATGAAGTTTTTTTGCCTCTACCTCTGTAGCTATCCAGCAGCTATTGGCCTTGTAAGAGGAGCAGAGTCCAGTTTTTTTAGGAATATTTGGAAAGTTTAGCCATTTGATCTTTCTCTAAAGTCAACTGCAAGTCATGTCATCATCTTGGTATCATGGTCCTCTTTGAGAATGAAGGAGAAATACAGCAATTAATTCTTTAAAAAAATAAGAGGACCAGAAAGATCCCATCAAGTAGCCAGACAGAGTAACCAATAAATTGAGCTAATGTTCATTCCTCCATAAATGAGCCCATTCAGATGTCTGAAGCTAGAGATGAGATCAAGCAATCAAACTGAATAGTAACAGCTTCTATATTTAGAAGTGATGCTTCTAAATTTAGGCTAAATTAGTGTTCTTCATATAATGGTGGAATTCCAATGGGAGTTGTTGAAATCAGCTATAAAAGGCCCAGTAGCTTTTGGGTGGGGGATGTAGCATACTGCAAGGGATACGATTAGGAGTCTGTTCATTCTCTTTGTCCCCCTTCGGAAGCTCTGAGACATGCTGTGATGATGAGACATCATTTCCTTGGCAAGGCTTGAAAATTAGGTCCTTATATGTCACTCTTCCCCAGAGGCTGAGAGCACTTACTGTTTAACACCTGGGACCTGATTTGTCATGAAATAAATACTCTGACTCAGGGGCAACAGAATTTTCTTGCATTAAAAAATGTGCCTTTATAAAAGTAAAATTAAAGTGTCCCTTGTCAAAACTGCCTGACCTCTCTACCTTTTAGCATCTCTGGCCTCCTTCACATCCCAACCCAAGCACTACCTCCTCCTCCATGAGGCCTTTCCTGATCCCTTGACCAAATTACCTTGTATTTACTTTGCATCTATTTATATATACTTACATATGAACATTTCCCCCAATAGAATGCAAACTTCTTGAAGCAGGGAGTGTGGTTTTTGTCCTTGCAGACCAAGCTCCTAGAGTAGTTCCCACATAGGGGGAGCTTAATAAATGCTTCTTGATTGATTGGTTGTAATCCCCTTGCCTGGTGTCCCCTGAACCTGCTTTGCCTATAATTAGACTTGGCTCTGACTAAGAGAAATAGGTCAGAATAGGGGTGGAGAACCTGCAGCCTTAAGGCCACCTGTGGCCTTCTAGATCTTCAAGTGTGACCCTTTAATTGAATCCAGACTTCACAATAAATAAAAGATTTGTAATTTATAAATTAATATATTTAATTAATAAAATATTTGTCCTATAAAACTTGGACTCAGTCAAAAGTTTACACCCAAGGACCTAGAAGGCCACATGTGGCCTGAAGGCTGCAGGTTCCCCACCCTTGAGCTATAACTTTTTATTGTTAACAGTGCTTGAAAAGTGGGTTGTGGAACAAGTAAAAGCAACACCTGAACAGCCCCTACAAAGTTTGGGATCTAAGGTTGGAAGAGATCAGAACATCCACTCATTTTTCCCCCAACCCTTCCCCTTCTCTTTGTAACTTCCCTATTACTACTGAGGGTGCCACCATCCTCCCCATCACCTTGACTCTTCACTCTTATCACACCCCCCGCCCCGCCCCAACTATATCCAGTTTGGTGTCAAGGCCCATCTATTGTACCTCCATAACACCTCTCCTATGTGCCCCATTCTCTCTGACTCTCTGATTCACCCTGATGCAGGCCCTTACCATCTCATTAGACTATTGCCATAGCCCGCTGGTTGGTCTCCCTGCCTAAGTCTCTTCTCACTCCTACCTAGCCTGCATTCTGCTGTCAAAGTGATCTTCCTCCATCGCGGGTATGACCATATCACCCCCATTTTCCAGTAAACTTCAGTGGTCCCTTGTCACTTCCAGGATGAAATATAAAATCTTATGTTTGGCTTGCAAAACCTTTCATACCCTGGCTTCTTCTTACCTTTCCAGTCTTCTTACACCTTGAAATTCTTCAAGTACTTTGAGATACCTAGAAAGTCCATCTTTTGACTTTGGGCATTTTCACTAGTTGTCCCCTATACCTGGCTTTCCTTCAAGTGCCAGTTAAAATCTTATCTTCTACAAGAAACACTTTTTTTATCCCCTTAATACTAATCCTTCCCTCTGAGATTAGGTCCAATTTATCCTGTAGATATATTGTTTGTACATAGTAGTTGGTATGTTGTGTCCCTCATTTGACTCTAAGCTCCTTGAGAGAAGGAACCATCTTTTTGGAGCTATGAATAGATCATCAGGTCTGGATTCAGGAAGACCTGAGTTCAAATCTGACCCCAGATACATATGAGCTGTATGACCCTGGACAAGTCACTTAATCTCTGCCTCATTTTATTCATCTGTAAAATTAAAATAATAATAATATCCTCTACATTGTAGGATCATTGGAAGGATCAAATGACACTTGGCACAGTTCCTGGCACATCGTAAACACAATATAAATATTAGCTTTTGTTAAATTAATCATGGGGCAAACGGAAGTTTGAAGCACAGCCTGGTATTGGCAGGAAGGTTTCTTTTATCCCAACTCACCCAAACCCCCATCATCTGAAATCTCTCCCAAGCTGCTACCACTAATCTCCTTGGAATTTACCAGACAGCAGACATTTCCTCTGCCCATTTCACAACCTGTCATTGAGAAATTAGCTCTCTCCTGCTCTAGTTGAATAAAATCTTCTAAAACTAAAGTTTCAAGGCCAAGATGAATAAAATCACTTTTGTCAATCTGAGCAGAAGATGACAGTTCTGCTGAGGCAGCAACTGCTCTTGCTGGGGTAAGGAGAAGTCAGTGATTGGAAAGTCCTTGGGCAGCCTGCCCACACTTTCAGTCTCTGCAATCCCTTTCCACTGGATCAGGCAGAATCATACCGCTGCCCCACCTAACCTCAAACCTCAGGTTACTTAGTGAGGGTTCTCTCTTCTGCCACCCCACCCCAGCCCCCAGCACATGTTGATATATTAAAAGTTCGGATCCCAATCAGATTTTTGGATTAAGGACCAGATCACATTGGCAACAAAAACTTTAAACCACAACAGTAGGGGACAGACACGAAAGCCATACCTATTGTTTGTAAGGACAAATGAACACTTTTGCCTGTACCCTTTGGTCTGAGAGGCAAACCCTCTCTTTGTCCACTGCACATGCATAGCTTCAGGGCTGATAGAGTCCTCACCGTTATAGTTCTTTATCACCTACTATTCTTGTGGCTGTGAGGAATTTCCAGAAGGGTCATGGACAAGGTCTGTACCCTTGAGAAGTTCATTTTATTTTGGAAGAAGAAATGGAATGAACACGGACAGAATTAACCAAAGCATGACCATAGAAACATTACATGACTATTTCTCATTGCATTAGGAATGTTATGCAGTGGTTTCCCCCACACAAACTCTAAATTGGACATGCAGAATATCTAAATTCCCTACTTTGGACTTGGATCTGGACTGTCTCTTGCAGTCTTAGAACATCTGCTCTCCAAGACTCAGGAAGCAGAGGCTAGAACTGAGGAAAGTGGGAGGAATGCAAATGAAAAAAGAAGAATGCAAGAAAGTGGCATCAGCTCTTATCTCTGTCCTTGTCTCTCCATCTCTCTGACTGTCTCTGTCTCTGTCTCTCCTCCTCCTCCTCCTCCTCCCCCTAACCATCCCTCACTCATTTCTCTCTCAAATTGGTAGGCTTTAAGAAATAAGGATTTTGTTTGTAAAAGTTTTGTAAACCAAAAAAAAAGAATTCCTACAGACCACTGTGCTGGTCTATAGAGCAAAGGAAACCCCAGCAAAAAAGAGAAAGCACTGGATTTGATGTCCAAAGACCTAAGTTTGAGTCCTGGCTCTGCTCTTTACCAGTCCTGTGACCATGGGATGGTACTTAACTTTTCTGAGACTCAGTTTCCTCATCTATAAAATAAGGGTGACAACACAGACATTGCTAAGTTGGCAGGTTACAGTGGGAATCACAGGAGGTAAATATCTTCAAGTTTTTGAAAATATTTAAAGTATTCAAAGCATCTTCAAGTACTAGAAAGGTTGGAAGAATGGTTAGATTTCTTCTCCTTGTAACCAGAGGGAGGTTATAGGTACTGTGAAATTTTGTCTTGATTCAAGGAAAATGTTATTATTTGCTAGAACTGTCCAAAAGTAAAATGGGTCACCATCTGTCACTGGAGGTCTTCAAGGGAAGCCTGGAAGGCTCCATCTTGGGGAGGTTGCAGAAAAAATAACCCTTTTTCTAGACCTGGGTTGAACTAGGGTAGATTCTAAATTCCCTTCTCACTTCAAGATTGTTTGATCCTGAGACAATATTTGTGAAACGCTTTGTAAAGTGCTATGCAAACACGAGGGATTGTTATTAAGATTAATTTTATGAGAGACAGCATTGCACAATAAAGAAGATTTGGGTTCACATCCTTTTCTAAGATGCTTAATGAGCTCTAGGTACCGAATGAGTTTTGATTGACCAATTGATTGACAAGTCACTTAACCCCTCGATTCCCTCATGCAACCCTGCAAGACACTAAGTAAGCAACTAGTTGCCCTTTTGCATCAGAAGGGATCAGGGTAGGAAACCTGCAGCTTCGAGGCTACATGTGGCCCTCTAGGTCTTCAAGTGCAGCCAGTTTGGATTCTGACAAAGGTCTGCACTTGAGGACCTAGAGGGCCACATGTAGCCTCAAGGCTGTAGGTTTCCCACTCCTGGTAGACTGAGACAAATTATGATGATGATGATGATGATGACATCATCATCATCATCGATGTAGTAGAAAAAGCAATGGTTGCAGAGTCAGAGAACAATGAGTTCAGATCCCACCTTTGACACTACCTGTGTAAACTTGGGCAAATCGCTTAACCTCCCAAGATTTCAGTTTCTTCTTCTGTAAAATGAAAGGGTTGGACTAGATTGTCTCTGACATACCTTCCAGTATGAGTTTTGGTTCTGTGGTCCTACAATCAGAAGATAGTGCAGAAGTTGCTTAAAAATGCCAAAAGGATAAAGGTAGAACTTAGGAAAGACATGGGTTAGTGGTTCCTTCTCCAGAAGGAGAGAGAGAGAGAGCTCCTCTCTTTCCTTCCTCTCGCTCCTTGGCACCTAAAAATACCTTATCTTTCTATTGGAATACCTATCATCCCCGTAGCAAGAGGGAAGTAGCGAGAGGACAGGTGGTTTTAGTGGATAGAGTGATGGCCCTAGAGTTAGGAAGTATTCCTCTTCCTGAGTTCAATCTGACCCCAGACCCTTACTAGCTCTGTGACCCTGAGCAAGGTCTCTTAACCCTGTTAGCCTCCATTTCCTCATCTATAAAATGTACTGGAGAAGGTAATAGCCAGCCATTCTAGTATCTTTGCCAAGAAAACCCCAAATGGGGTTACAAAGAGTTGGAAATGAGATGACAGGGTCTTAAAAATGTATACCAGGTCTTCAAGAAACTAGCTTGCTATAATATTTTATTGAATCTACCCAAAACCATCCTTGAGTAATTTTAGGTTTACATTTGTTCTCCAAATGGCTCCATCTCACCCATATCTCTGTTTTATAGATTTAAAACAGGATGGAACATTGGAGATCATCTAGTCTGTTCTCCTTCCCCCATTTTATAAATGAAAAAACTGAGAACTGGTAAATGGGAATGATTTACCCAAAGTTACATCAGCAATGTGAATAACACTCAGGATGCAAACTGAGACCCTCTGATTCCAAATTCAGTGACCCTTTCACTCTCCCACAATACCTCAGGCAAAGTACCTAAACAAGGTAAGGTTAGAGAACCTCAGCTCTCAGGAATATTGCTTCTAAGTGACATATCAAGCAACCCTCTAAAAACATACAGCCAGTGCAACACTGCCCACAAGGGGGACTTAGTAAATGTTATTGAATTGAACATTCCAAAATTTGCTCCTCAAACATGTGACAGGAGGTACCGTTCTTATTTCCTGCCTTTTCAAAGATTCAAGAGGAAATCATGGGACTGTAGCAACACTCCATCTGTGGTTGGGTTTTTTACTATCTGACTTAAGATAATCATGTATTGACTCATTTGATTTTGATAAACACTTGTTATCTCCTATTACTAATTATCTACTATTACATGTGCAAACTTCAGATACAGGAGACCACAGGTTTAGAGCTAGAAAGGCCTTAGATCCTAACACAGTAATGCCAGGCACATAGTAGGGATTTAGTTGATCTTAGAGGTCATCTGGTACAATCCCTCTTTTAATAGTTAAGGAAACAGACAGAGAGGTGAGATTAGTTGTCCAAGATCACACAGGTGATGAATAGCTGAGCCTGAACTTGAACTCTGTTCCCATAATTAGCAATCCAGGGCTCTTTCTATTACACCATTTATGTTGCTGTCACTGGGGCCTCATAGTGAGTGGGAAGGAGGGGAAAAAGAGCTAACATTTAGATATTGATTAAAAGTTCACAAAACACTTTACATACATTATCTTATTTGATCATTCTCACAGTGCTGTGACATAAGTATGACAGGTGTTTGAGGAAACAGAGATGCAATGACTTACCTTTGTGATGCAGTAGAAAGAAGTCAGAAGACTTCTGTTCAAGTCCAAACTAACTACTTGTATGACCTTGGACAGTTTTCTTCACCTTTCTGAGCCTCAAGTTCTCCATTTGTAAAATTACCTGTTAGGTTGAACTGGTTTCTCTTGCAGCTATAATTACACAGGTAGTAAGTATTAGAGAAGGGCTTTGAACCTAGATTTTGTCTGTTGCCAAGAGAGGTAGGCTCACCTCTGCACTGTTCTGCCTAAATTTTGCAGTAAAGTAAGTTACTTCGCGTTCCCACTTTCCCTTTCTTGTGCCCCTTTCTGGTCACCAGTTGTACTTCCAACCCTTAACCTCAGGTAACCAGACTGCTCAGCATGTCCTCACCCTCTATCAAATCTCTCCCTAGTAAAAGCGTGAAAAACCCATCCACATTTAAGTGACAACTTAATGACAGCTGGCAGCTGAAATAATTGGACACAAACTTTAAGCCAAGAGATTGAGGCCTTTAATACGTGGAATTTCAGTCAACAGCCAACGCATGAGGAAGGTCTCTGGAGAACTTCCTAAGTATCCCTCAAATCACCTCACAAAGGTGCCTGCTTTTCAGACTGTTTCTAAGACCAGGGTTGCATCCTTCAGGGGCTGCTGGGGAAAACCAGAGAAGACAAGATGTAACTTGAGGACCACAGCAGAAGCTGTGCTTCTCCTGAGCTCTGGGGGGCAGTGTTGGAGAAGAAAGCCTGGAGAGGAGCCTGTCCAGAAGACACTATTAAGTTATATTCTCACTCCTTTGAGAAGGCTCACAGCATATAACAAGTTATGAGTCAGGGAAGGGTCGATTCACTCTGAAAAGCTGGGCAATTGGCACAAGGCCCCCGTGCAGATCATTAAAGGTCCAGGTTATTTGTGAGAAGGCAAGAGGTGGCTTAGACTGAGCAGTAGGGAAGATTGCTGGAGGAAATCAACAACAATAATTAATAGCCAGCTTTTATAGAGCACTTTCAGGTTTACAAAGTGTTTTATAAATGCACTTTGTAAATTCTGATTGCAAAGTTTGCAAATCACTTTACATGTATTATCTCTCCTGACCTTGACAATAGCCCTGAGGTGTTTGTTCAGTTGTGTCTCATTCTTCATTCTCTCTCAAGAACTTTGGATTTGACTGTGCAATATGGGAGACACTGGCACAGGACCACTCAGCCTGGCGTGCCCACATCAGGAAGGGTGCTGTGCTCTTTGAGCAAAGCAGAATTGAGACAGCACCAAGGAAATGCAGGGTGTCCAAATCTGGGATAGCCACCCCAAATATTCACACGGACTATCTGTGCCCAACCTGCAGTAGAGCATTCCGAGCTCCTATTGGTCTGATCAGCCACAGTCGGACACACTGAAACTTCATTTTATCATGGTGATGTCATTTTGGTCCTCTTTGAAAACAAAGGACAGCAACCAACCAACCATTTCATGACCCCATTTGGGGTTTTCTTGGCAAAGATACTGGAGCGATTTGCCATTTCCTTCTCATTTTACAGAGGAGGAAACTGAAACAGAGTTAAATGACTTGCTCAGGGTCACCAGTTAGTCTTACTAGCTGTGGCCAGATTTGCACTTGGGTCTTCCTATACACTCTATCCACACCTAGATATCCTAAAAAGGGGAGGAAGGTGAACTTAAGCCAGTCTCGGCTGGTTTATGGGATCCTGGCAAAAAAAAAAATAGAGGGAGGGCACAACTAAGACTGTTGGGATCCAGGCATGACTCAGTAAATACTTGTTTAATTCAACAGTTCATTAAATGGGTCAGTAATAATAGAAATGCTCAAATGTAAATGGCACTTGCAGGTTTACAAAATGCTTTTCTCCTAACTATTTGTAAGGTAGAAAGGACAAAGTTTTGGGGGGGAATCTGGGCCTGTCATTTCATGAATGTGGTGACTTTCTGATGTGGAAACTTCATCTACTAATGCTGATGAACCACTCATCTACAATTTAATATCTTAGAGAGTGTCCCCATTGTATAGAAAACTGAGACTCCCAGAAGCAAAGTAACTCATCCAATGACAAAAAACTAGTAAGAGGGAGATAAAATATGAACATTGACTCAAGTCTTCCCCAGTCCTTTCCCTACCACACCATACCATATTAATGACCTGCTCTCTACAAAGTACTCTATAAATCTCTGAGAGAGACACAAAGATAAATGAGACATGGTTTCTGACCTTTAGAAATTGACAGTCCATTAGGAGAAGTAAAACATGCATATAACTAGGTATCATATGTGAAATGAAATAATAATATCTAACATTTATATCCTACTTACTATGGGTTAGACACCGTGCTTAGAGTATACAGTTATTATCCCATGTGGTCACCACCCTGGGAGGTAGGATCTATTATTAGACAATTTTACAGATGAGGAAACGGAAACAAATTAAGCGACTTGCCCAGGTTTACATAGCTAGGAAATGTCTGAGACCAGATTTGAATTCAAGTCTTCCTGACTTCTCGACCCAGTCCTCTATCCACTGCACCACCTAGTCACTGTAACCTGCCTCCTGACACAGAGATTCATCACTAGGGCATCCTCTAGATGTTTTCTGTGTCTGAGACCTGAGGCTCAGTAGCAACATAGAAAAGCCCAAACATACAGTGAAAAGAGAGGAAAGACATGGGAGAGTATGATTTTAATGTGGGGAAGCCTGAATGTGGTTTAAGAATCAGCCTGTAAAGAGGAATAGATAAGGAGATGAAAGAGAGAGTAAACAGGTGTGATCCTGAAAGAGGAAATGTTATTTAGATATAGAAAGCCAGAAATGATGGATGGAAATGCACAGATGGGAGCAGTGTATGTTGTGGAGAAAATGGCAGATAAGTGCTAGGGTACTGATACGGGTAGCCAGGTAGCTTAGTGGATAGAGTGGATAGAGTACTGCGTCTGGACTCAAGAAGACTTGAGTTTAAATCTGGCCTCAGACGCTTACTAACTCGGTAACTAGTTGAGCATGTCACTTAACCTGTTTGCCTTATTCCACAAAAAAATGGCAAACCATTCCTGTATCTTTGCCAAGAAACCTCCATGGACAGTATGGTCCACAGAGTCACGAAGAAAAGCACACAACTGAATGACTGAACAACAACTGATATGTGTAATAGAAAGAAATTGAGAGAAGTGATTTGAGCAAGGAAGCCAGGGAAGTAGAAACAGAAATTAGAGTTTTCAGAGGCTACCAAGAGGACCTGGGAGAAGCTGCCATAATGTCTCGGTAGTCCTCGTTAAGGCCCCTGAAAGGACAGTGCTTTAACTTGGGCTGTAGACAGGACCAGATGTTAACACAGGTTTTTTCTTTTTTCTTTTCAGGCTCTTAAGTGCTAAAACTTTTTACAGTCTGAAAGTATTACTCTCTTTTTGACCATTTAGCTTTATGGCTAAATCTCTCTTTGACCATTTAGGTTTATGTATGACTCTCATCTCTTTTTCTTCCTGAAGCTGGTACATATTTAGGAGCAGGTAGAGACTATTGAGTTTCTTTATTTGCATAGAAGCCTGGATCTCACTGATTTCCCTCATGGCCAGGAAAGACCAAGACAGAATTTTGCTTAATGAAAGGTGGATGTCACTCAGGTAGTGTATATTGGATACTTTATATTCCTGGGGCAATAAAGGAATGGATGTGGAGGAGTATAGAGGATTGAAAGCCCTTCCATCTTTCATCACTTCCAGATGATACGACGTGATAGGGAAAGAAGGGAACCATATAGAATCCTCTTGATGAAGTTCTCCTTCCCCTTTCTCTGGATTGCAACCTCAGGTAGCTCCTCCTCCAACCTGCTCAAATCTCCTTCAGCTAGGCTGGACCTAGGCAACAGCATTGAGCCTGGAGTCAGGAACTCCTGAGTTCAAAGCCAGCCTCCGATACTTCCTAGTTCTGTAACCCTGGGCAAGTCATAACCTTTGTCTGCCTTGGTTTCTTCAACTGAAAATTGACTAATAATAGCACCTATCTCCCAGGGTTGGGGTAAGGATTAAATGTGATAATATAGTTTAGCACAATACCTACAGGCCCATAGTAGGTGCTTAATAAATGTTTGTTTCCTTCCTCAGTCATGCCCTTGTTCCTAGGACTCACCAAATAGCCTTCTTTGGGCTGGAATCTTAACTGTAGCTCCTATTTTGTATAGAACAGGTCTGACAGAAGGAAATTGCAAGTCTAATAAATTAGGTCATGTCTATCCACAGATGTTTAATTACTTTACCACTGCCATCTAGGCAGAACACTGTAAAAAGTTTATTAGTAAGATACCACCCCCTCAGGGTAGCTGTTCAGTTACCTTCAAAGCCACACTTAGCTCCTCTCTCACCTGCCTCTGCCTTTGCTGTCTCCACCCCTTCCTGTCAAGCAAAGGCCAAACCAATTCTCTCAGTATTCTTTCACTTTCCCCATGTGTGAACTTGCTAGGTTTTGTTCCTTAGACACTAAAAAACTTCTCAAGGGAAAAAAAGGAAATGAAAATATAATTCCCTTTACATTAAGATAAAATATCTGTGTGTACTCATACAAATTAACAAACCAAAATTTTAAATGTCATTTCCAAACCATGCTCTGTGACCAATAATCATGGTCTTATTTTCGAAGCCATAAAATCCATAAACAGTCCCACCTTCAGCCCCTGATGAGTGCCTGCATGACTTCAGCAGTTCAGCAGTCTGAGGCCTGGGCTGCAGAAGCTTAGGGGACCAGAACCTGCTGCTGCTCTTGTGACATGCTGGATCTTGGAGTATTGTGCCAGACCCTCAAAGAACAGCGGGCTTCATTTTGGGCTGTCCTAATGAAAGTTGATATGGACATAATCCTAGAGAGTTTGCAAAGTGCTTTATATCCATTTCCCCTGTGATTCTTGGGATGATCCTGTTGTTATATGTGTTAATATCAGAGATAGAATTCAAACAGGCATCTTCTTGCCCCAAAGTCCGACTTCTACTTCTGGAAGGCCCAGAAGCGAGGCACCCAGTGCTTTATGGGTTGAGTTGTCTGCGGACTACCCTTTGTAATTCTGGAGTAATGCAGTATGTACTGTAGCAGAGTAGCATATGACATTGATTACTATCAGCTTTAATAAATGCTGATAAACAAATGAATAAAAAAGTTTTTACTAAGTGCTTACTATGTGCCACACACTCGGGGATACAAATAAAAATCTAGACAGCTCCTGTTCTGAATGAGCTCACAAGCTAAAACGGGAATGACAATACATCTGGGAAGATTTCACTGTCAGGCAGATGGTGAGACCTGGTGGTCTCTAGAGTGCAGTAAGAGGAATATTTTGAGAAACTGGGGTAGAGATAGGAGTGGAAGGTCTTAAAAAAAAAGCAGTGTTATCACAGCCTGTGAAATGGAAGGTGGTAAGGGAGATGTGCCACTAGAAGTCTTCAAGCAAAGATTGAACGATCCATTTGCGTGTGTTATAGCAAGGATTCTTGTTCAAGTCCATAATTGCACTTACTGGCCTATAACTGAGGTCTTTTCCAGCTCTGAAATTCTGTGATTATATAAGAACCTATCTGCTGTGAAGAAACATCCGCAAAGGTCTTTGATGGGGTAACTCATTAGATCTTAATAGGGCAACACTTACTGGATTTTAATTAGTAGTGGATTTCGTTTCAATGCTCCAAGACTCTTCATTTTAGTATGGGGAACTAAAGCTGCAGGGAAAAAAAAGCCTCTTAAGCTGGAGTTTGTGCATTGCTGGCAGCTTCTAGCCTGGCTCAGAGCATTAAGTCATTTTTTGGCTCCCTTCCTTCCCTCCACATTTCAGAAAACAACCTTTACCAAATGAACTCTAACTGGGTGCATAAAAATAATGGTCCTCAAGTCATTGTTTCTAGTTCATTTGGTCTCTAAGTAAATGGAAGAGAAATGTTGCCATTTCTGGCAAAGTTTAAGTGCCTGTGACACTTGTGACTCCTCTCTGAGACAGGAAAGGCAGTGTAAAGTCACGGAAAGAACCCTGGATCTGGAGTCAGAAGATCCTGTGTTCAGCCTGACTTTGCCAGGAACCAGCTAGGGGATCCTTGCACAGGTTATTTGACCTCTCACTCATTAAATGAGGAGGTGGTACCGGATCATTTGTAAAGTACCTCCTAACTTGAACATTTTGTGATTCTCTATGGCAGTAGAGTTCTGAGTCCCATTACCCCAGCTTTCAAAGCCTAGGTTATTCTTTTGATGACGAACTCCTCAAAATTGTAATGTTATTCATGAGAACAAGACCTTGTACATCCACAAGAGAAGTTCTGTTTCCTCCTTCAGCTCCTCCTTTTCAAATTTCCTTGGTAGTAAAAGCAGTAGCCTACCCACCCATGTAGGATCTCATGGTGTAGCTGCTGCCTGTCCTCATCTTTCACTCTCCTTTTTTCCCCTCTCCTGGCCTTCTCCCCTTTAGCAATTTATGAGGGAATGGAAAGGTTTCTACTTCTAAGGAATCTGGGAGCCTGTTTCTAGCCTAATTAAATAGGATGGTTAAGAGTAAATATTAACAGCTAAGATTTGACCTTCATAAAGTCATCTGGATAAATTCCTATGCTGAAGCTTTAGAATTTCCAAGATACAATAAACAGTTACTTTTCCCCCAAAACAGTACAGATTTACTCTACAGGTGCCACAGATGGTGGTGGTGGAGAGGAGGGGAGGAGGAATTCATTTTGCTATTCATTTTTGTGAGTATCTTCTATGTACAAAATAACTATGTACTATGGGGGAAAAGAATATTGTATAGAACACATGTTCTCTGCCCTCAAGGAATTTATAGTCTACTGGGGGAGAAGAAGAGGAGGAGAAGGAGGAGGAAAAACATGTAAACAAATGTTATAAACACAAACATAAACAAAAACCAAATGCCAGCTGGGTTAGTCCTAGCCTATTGGGAAAGGATGTAGAAAGTCATTGCAATAATCAAGCCTACAAAATGATATATAAAGAAGTAGAAGGAGTATATGTGGACAAAGAACACCAAGACTGTAATCTCTGTGTGCAGTCATTGCTTTTGAGTATAATACTGGTCGCATATTTTTACAAAATTAAGTTTTCCAAGGTGGCTGACTGGCTGATCAGTGTTTACATCAATCTTAACACCAACCTTAGCTGCTCAAAGTGCTTTGCTCCAATCAAGCTGTCACCCATCAAACTACACCAGCCTGTAGCAAAGTGTCAAGGGACTTAAAGCATTTGACAAGATTCTCCAAACCAAGTCAACACTCAGTGACATTTGTGCAAAGCTGGAGACAGAAGAGAAAGATGAAAAAGTATGTTGGAAAACAAGGCTAGGATTCTAAAAATCAAAGAAACCAAAGACTTGTAAACTACTGGGTAGCCTCATACCTAAACAACTATGTATACTTAATAAGAGTTAATAATTATAGCTAGCATTTACGTAGCACTTCAAGGGTTTGTAAAATGCTTTATACATATTATCTAATTTTTTTCTCACAACAATGCTGGGAGTTAGGTGCTATTATTGCCTCAATTTTACAGATTAGAAAATTGAGGCTGAGGGAATTTGTCACACTTAACTGTCTCTATATTTGTTTCCAGGAAAAGGGAAGGCATTGGACATGACAGACATGAAAAACATCAAAAATGCAATATAAGGGAGACATAAGTGATTAGGACAACTTAGTCAAGGAAAATTGGAGTGAGGGAAGAATATGCTAACAAGGGAATGGTGAAAGCTTCATGATAAAGGTAGAGCCTTAAGAGAAAACAAGGGTTTGACAAATAAAGATGAGGAGAGAGTTTATTTTTGATACAGGGGCAGCTTGTGTAAAAGCCTGTGGTGCAAACTCATGGTCCCTGCCCCATACACTATCCACCTCCTCTCACTCAATTCCTAACGTCACACTTGCCCCTCAAACTCAGTTTGTCCAGCATTTCAATTTGTCCTATACTCAACTTATTTTCCTTCTTAAGTTCTCTCATCCCAACTTCCTATTTTTGTCAAAGGCACACCATTTTCTGAGTCATCCAGGTTCAGAAACCAAAGAATTACCTTTGACTCTCCCCTCTTAGGCTCCCCTTCTCACTGTAGGATTATAGATTTAAAGCTGAAAGAGGTCCTAGAGACCATTTAATCTAACCCCCCATTTTATAGACGAGAAAACTGAAGTACAGAGATCTTTAGTGACTTGCCTAGCATAACATCGATGACAAATGTCTAAGATGGGAATTGAATTTAGCGAGTGCCCAGCACTCTATCCACTATTTGATCAATGAGTTCTCTCTTTCACCTTGATGACATCTTTCTCAAGCATCTACTTTTCTCTATTCACACAACTACTACCCTAACTCAGTCCCTCATCTTCTCTTGGCTGGACAATTATGATAGGCTTGTAACTTGTCGGCCTGTCCCCACTCTTTCCCTTCTCTTATTCATCCTCCCTACAGCCGTCAAAAGAAATCTTTCTAATGAACAGCCATAACTATTCCAGGCTCCTGCTCAAAAACTTGCAGTGGTTCCCTATTGTTTATAAGACAAAATTCAAACAACATATAACTGGGCTACAAGTGGCAACAACTGGTTTTTTTTCCAGTCTTATTGCATAATTCCCCCCCCCATCAATCAATCACTCTGTTAACTGACAAGTATTTGTTAAGTACCTACTATGTGCCAGGCATAATGTTAAGTGCTGGGGATTCAAAAATAAAAATGAAGTAGCTCCTGGTCTTAAATTTACAATCTAGCAAGTTGAGAACTGTACCTATAAGGCATGAACTATGTATGTGTGTATGTATGTATGCATACACACATATAAATGTATGTATATATTATATGTATATATATATACACATACATATAAAATTTGCCTCATTTCCTCAACTGTAAAATGGAGATAATAGTAGCATTTACCTCATAGGACTGTTATGAGGATCAAATGGGAAAAATATTTTTAAAGTACTTAGCATAGTACCTGGCACATAGTAGACATTATGGAAATATCAATACTCATCCTCATCACTGTTCTATAAACAAGATAAATTTAGAAGGCTGACACCAACGCCTGAGGGGATACAATGGGCTCAAAAAGAGCTTCACTTCAGAAATGGCTCTTGAGGTAAACCCTGAAGGCTGTAAGGGATTCTAGTGAGGGGGGAAGGAATGTCCTCCAGGTGTGAGACGGTCAAAGAGGAGAAATGAAATACCAAATATGAGAGTAAGGAATCGAGCCAGTTTGATTGGACGGAGGTAGGCATGAAGGGGAGTGACATGTAACAAGTAACAAGGTAGGAAAGGTAGCATAGGGTCAGGTTGTGGCAGCCAGACCAGACTATTAGCTGTTAGTACAACTGAGACATCCCCAAATGGCAGTTGTGAGCATTAGACCATGCTTGTGGCTAGAGATCTTTTAGAACTATTGCTAGGTTTAAATGCTTAGCCGAATTCATACCCTCTTCTGGCTTAACCTAAGGCCCCTTTAGAGGATGGCAGACAGAATAGGGGAATCAGAATGACAAGATAAAGGAAAGGAATTCAACACTCTTTTTCAATATGCCCCATGTAAAGGAAATCCAATGCTTGTGTAAAGGGAAATGGGGGGTGGGGGTGGGGGTGGGCAGAAGGAGGTAAAATAATTATTAGAAGAGAAGAAGAAATAGAATAATTAATGTATGAATGGATGAGTTTTGTATGTATATTTGTTGCAAGATTTTTCTTTTTTTTCCCCCCCGCAGTGGGAGGGAGGTTGGAAAGGAAGAAAATAAATGTTTGTGAATTTAAAAAATGTAAAATAGATTTTTTAAAAAATGGATAAACAAATGGATGCGAGGCTTTCACTTGAAGGTCCCTGTTCTCCCAAAACACTGCTCACGTGCCGATCTGCTCCATTAGCAGAAATTTCCAATTCTATTTCATGAAAGATCTCCCATGTTCAAAGGCACCTAGCTTTGTTTTTCATTCTAGAGAAAAAGATTCATTGCCTGGAGATTCCCTGTAATGATTCTAAACATATTCTCAGGGCACTGGATTTTGTTTTTAAGCATATAATTTCAAAAAGATGAGTTACTCACTTTAGAGACATAACGATTGCAAGTTCACATCATACTGCATGTAATATACACTGTATCATAATTTACTTCTTTTCTCTAAGAATCATAAGCAATTGTTTTGTAATGCTTTGTGATTTAATGCATTGCCCAACGTAATCTTTTCACATTAAGTTTGTTACTGGGAGGCAGAATCATAACTAAGAGAAGATGATCAGGACTCTGTCCCAGCATGCTTACATTTGGAGGGACCATGCTTCTTTCTTGTAAGCGTTCTCCAGTCTATCTACCCTATGTAGCATGGTACCCCACCCCCAATGGTCCTGCTCCTCTCCCAGACCCCTCCTTCTCCTGCTGCCTTTACCCTGCTTGCTGCCTCCTCTCCCCTCCCTTCCCAGGGATTAGTCAACCAAGCTATAGGAGCTGCATCCAGCCTCTCTAGGGAACGAGTAGTCTCCTCTCTGTGAGATATCACCTGAGCTAAACAGACTCTCACCTGTACTTCACCTCACCTTGCACCTCTAGTGAATTTGCCCAAAATTCCTTGTTATAAGGAATCTAAGTTGATGGCATGGTGTAGTGGATAAAATACTATCAGTCAGACCTGTGCACCAATCTTACCTGTGATATTTATTAGCTATGTATCCATGGGCAAGTAACTCAGCCCCTCTGAGCCATGAAACAAGAACAATAGTATCTGTAGTACCTACCTAAAAGTGGTGTTGTAAAGTTCAAATGAACCTTATATGTTAAATGAACCTGAAATATATATGTATATATATACATATATATTAGTATATACATATACATATATATATATTAGTAAATTCTAATGCACTCATAAATGTCACTTATTACCATTGAGAAAAGATAGAAGAGTATAAATGCCCAAATAAAAATGAAGAAAATGATGAAAAGGAAAAAAAGGAACGAGAGAGAAAAGAAATGAAATCATTAAAAAATTTTGTAATTGCTGATGTTGATAGGAAAAAAAGGACACTTGGTGCATCCTAGGAGACACATTTATTTCATTTCATCCCAGGCACATGGTTTTATTACAGAACAAGAAATGTGATTCTTTGGAAGCATATATTGACTGAATGTATAGCTACCACAAAAAACACATCCTGTAACCTCTTAAGGTTTCAGATGAGACAAAGCTATATGGATACAAGATACTGCTAGTGGAATAAGGGACCCACTAAGTTGTAACTTAGTCTTATAAATTAAATTTTGCCCAATTATAAAGATGCAAAGGAATATTCAAAGCAAAACAGAGAAAAAAGTTAATAAAATATGTTAGAATAAGGGGGGAGGTGTTGTATTGACAAGAGGGCAAGAGATGAAGCAAAACCAGTTTAGACGGAAGGTTCATATGTGATAAACAAGTTGATAATTGTAAAGCTAGACCTCCTTCTTTGAAAGGTGTATTTTGTGAAGTCGGATTTGGAAGAAACAGGATAGGGCAGAGCCGAATCCAAAACAATGAGCTTTCACTAACAATACTAACCCCACCTTGACCTAGTCAGTGAAACTTCTCTTTATCCCCTTTTCCCTGTATCAAGGTGTCACTGGTTCACTTGGAATCCTCCATATAATGACCCTAAGGGCATTTCCAAAGTCATAAGTTTCTATTTGTCCACTGAACAGAGGAAATAGAGCAAATTCTCCTCTCTATGCTTAATGATCGAGTGGCACTTGCTCTGGATTTAGGAGATCCCATCTGATTCATCAAGTCTCTCATCAACTATGAAATGCCCATGATATTCTGCCATCACCTCAAATTCCACATGTCCAAAGGCAAACTTGGACTGAAGTTTATCCTATTTGCTTCCTACCCTCACTGACTTCCTAACACCTCCAACATGGAGATGCAGCCCAACACAAATTAGCCCTTTTTAGTACTTCCTTGCATTTACTTATTCAATGCAAGTGTCATGTCACCAAAACCTCCTTGAAGGTAGGGTCCATGTCTTAGCCTCTTTCTGTGAATTCTTACAGCAACTACTACAGTACTGAATATATAGTGTTCATTCAATTTATTGAATAAATGCCATATATGTACCAGACATTGCATCAGGTGCTAGGAATAGAAAGACAGAAAAGAAATTGAAATAGTTCCTGCCCTCAAAGAGCTTATATCCTATCTCAGAAAAACAAGAGTAACACAGAGAAACATCAAGTAGTTTCAGAGGGATAGGATAAGGTATACTAACAACTTGGGGAACTAAGAAAAGCCTACAAGAGCAGGAGATGGTACCTCAGATGAGCCTTGAAGGTAAGTAGGTAGCATGAAGCCAGGAAGAGCATTCCGAGCATGACTGTGCAATGCCCAGGAGCAACATCTAGAATGTCACCCACAGGGAAAGATGAGAATGTTAGTTTGGCTGAACATCAAGTATAGGAGTAGGAGTAATGTGTGACCAGCCTATAAAAATGAATCATAGTGAGATTGTATATGCAGTAAATTCTGGATTAATTTATGCTATTTATAATCCAAAGTCATAAATATTTGACTACATTCTAATTACTGGAATTTATGAGATGATTTTTTAAAAGTTATCCACATATTGTTAAATTAGTTTGCATTTCATGTATATATGTCATGTGGTATCAAAAGAAGACAAATCTGAAACATTGTACATGACTGAGGAACATCCACTGGGAATTGAAAATGTGTCACAGATAATCCACTGAGTGGATAGTATACACATAGATAATTTAAAATGTACTCTATAAATTCATGCATGTACATGTGAGTTAAGAATATGAGAATGATGTCTACTGTTCCTTGCCCTTCACAGCAATGCAAGGACCTAAAACATTCCCAAGTGATGCAAAATGCCATCCATATCCAGAGAAAGAACTATGGAAATGGAAAGCAGAATGAGGCAGAACATTTTCTCTTGTGTTATGTTTTGTTTTGTTTGGGTTTTTCTCATGGTTCCTCCTATTTATTTTAATTCTTCCATGCAACATGACTAATGTGAAAATGTATTTAATAAGAATGTATGTATAGAATCCAAAGAAGATTGCATGCCATGTGGAGAGGGAGGGGAAAGGGAGGGGGAAAGGTCTAAGATTTATGGAAGTGATTGTAAGAAACTGAAAACAAAAGAAAAAAAGAATATGAGAACGAAGGAGATTTTAAGATATTTGCATCATTTCCATACATTCTAAGTTACTAAAGTGTTGAGATCAAGTCTTTATGTTATTATCAGTACTTAGCACATTACAAGGATTTAAATAATACTTATTGAAGTGGAATCCTTGGGAACTTCATGGAGAGGCTCAGAACAGACCCAGCTTACTCTGTGGGCCTCATGGGTTTACCCCCAAAGTGCTTTGCGCTAAGTGACTATGGTTTTCTTAAACCAGTTCCAGCCCTGACCAGCCCCCAGGGAGGGATGTTCCTGATGGTGTAACCATTGAAATTACCAATCATTTCCTCAGCACTTTTCATGTATAAATTATCTGAGCAGCCTCTGCCTTCCTCACTTGGTTATATCGGCAGAGATATTGTAGAATCTAGGGTTTCTTTTCTTGTGCCTTAGATTGCACCATCAACTCCCTTAAAGGTTGAGGCAAGGTCTATATTGCTACATATTTTGTGCTCTGTAGCACTGTATGTGGACCTCAGAATGACTGAGGAGAACATATTCAAGAGATTGTTGAAGAGCTTTCTTTTCATGATCCAAGGACTTGTCATTCAATCCAACTCCAGCAATATTTATTAGGAACTATTTTTTGATTAGATAAATAAATGAAAATGAAAAAGGGCCTATTACATGTAAATACAGGCCTAGCCACTGGGACCTCAAAGATCAAAAAATAGCATACTCCCTGCCCTCAAGGAATTTACAGTTTAATAGGAGGGATATGACAAGTAGATAGGTAAGTATGATATATGGAAGGACATGCTAAGAGCAAAGGAGAGATGCACACAAAATCTCTAAGAAAATTGGAGAAGGTAGAGATCATTTTCAGTTTGAGGGATTGGAGAAGGGTTCATTGAGGAAATGGTACCTGAATTGAGCCCCACAATAAAATGAGGATAACAAGGTATGGGTCTAATGAATTCTGAGCATGGAGGATGGCTTGTGCTAATGCTTAGGAGACTGGGGAACAGCTGATTATATAGTTTGCTTGGAATGCATCAACACAAGACCAGAGATCTAGAGCTAGAAGGGACCTTAGATGCTAGCTAGTACAGCCCCTTCATTTTACAAATGAAGAAAATGAGACCCAGGCAGATTAAATGATTTAAGTGTCAACACCAAAAGTCAGGAAAACCTGAGTCCAAATTTGGTTTCAGACACTTACTAGCTATATGAGGGCGGGCACATCAACTCGCCCTGTTATGCTTCAGTTTGCACATCAGTAAAATAGGAGTTATAATAGACCTGCCTCGAAGGGCTATTGTGTGGATCAAATGAGATAAGGCTTGTAAAGTGCTTTACACATTTTAAAGCAATAGATAAATACTGTTAGTGTTACCTTTCTATGGTACCAAGAAAAAGATAAATGTGAATTGTCATTAAGGGATGAGAAGGAAGAGCAGGATAACCTTGTGTTCCAAACGAAGGAGGGTAAACAAAATTCCAATTGACTGTGACTCAGACAGTTGTAGCTACTTTGGGACTTAGAAGTCTTTCACTGAAGAGACATACTGGAGGGGTAATGCTAAAAGTCAGAAGTTTTATTATGAGTATAATGTAATTCATTCAAAGGAAGACTTAAAGTCTAACTTGAGAGGCTCCTGTGTTTGAGGACAGGGAAAAATGAAAAGAGGTTCCAGTCAGAGGTCGAAATCATTAGAGGAACAGCCTGGACCTCAATGTGATGGTCTTCAGGTTCTAGCAGGAGGCAGAGGGGAGTCAATGATTCAGTTGCTCTTTGGCGGTGGAAAACTCAGGGTATGCTGAGCTGTAGTTGTCATCTGTATTCCATATTTAATGTAGGGACTGATATTGGGGCTTGTCTTACATAAAGCAATTCAGCAGCTCAATCCCAGAGGCCAGGAGTTGTCTAAGGCAGTTCAGCTATCTCACTCAAGTCTAGATCATTGATGTCTACCATGTGTACCATCATGTCTACCTCTGATCATTAATGTCTACCATGTGTACCATCATGTCTACCATGATGTCTACCTCTGATGTCCCAGACAGGGAATGATAGTAAGGCCAAACTGAGAAAAACTTAGAAGTTTCAAACATGGATGATTCTAAATGTGGAAGATTCCAGAAAAAGGACAATAGGGAGTTCTTAGAGTAGAGGCAGCCTATTATACCTGAACTTTCTTGATCTCAAAGAGGTCATCCCCAAAAGAGTAATTTTTCAGATGACTGACCATACTTTGGGAATTTAACTTCACCCACTGAGCCTTTTTAACTTGTGAAAAATTACAGAAAGAACACAGACTTTCCTTGCAAGATTAGTTAAGAGGATTGATAATTAGCATCTCAAAGATGAATAATATGCTAAGCATTCTTATTTTAAAAAGTCAAGAATGATGCATAAAATAGATTTGTTTGTTTCACTGGCTTGTTGCCCAGCTCCACAAAACTTGTTGAAAGGGGAGTTTGATCAGGTGTCAGGATGGAGATTGTCTTTGGAAGGAAGCCATACAGAATCATAAACAAGTCCGAGATTTGGAAACTACCTATTATCTCTAGTGATGAGAATGTGATTGTCTCTGAAACATTTGGTGAAGATGAAGTGGAAGTCATGCTGGGACGTCTGGGTCTCATTTCCTATCTGAAGTCACTGAATATTGGCATTAGAAAACCAAAGAGTGAGCTGTACCTTCTCCAACCCTCCTAGGCAACATTATTCAGCATGCCACCTGTGGCTTACAATTTTCAGTGAAAGAAGTGTACACTCAAAAGGAGCCGAGAATGGAATAGTTTGGGTAGCCAGGGTAGCTAATGCCTCCTGGGGTGAGGAGGGAGTGCATAGCCACTGGCTGAATTTTTGCACAGTAAAAGACACTTTTAAATGTTACTTTTTCAAATTAAAATGCCCTTATCAATACCTATATGTATTGATTTTGTGATGAGTCAAGTTATATTTGTTATAGTAAAGACTATACAGCCCTCTGTCGGGGAGGGGAGGATGATTTTCAAACTTTTCCTAGTGCACATAAATTTGCAATGGAAAGCATTTCCTGATCCCTATAGTTGTCAATATTTTCTCCTCTCCTTAATTTATATAATATTTATTTATCTGTTTAAATGTTGCATTCCCCTTCCCTCCCAGTGAAATATTAGCTCCTTAAGGGCAAAGAATGATTTTCTTTTCCCTTACTGTCCTCAACACCTAGCATAGCCCCTCCCAATTAGTAAGCACCTAATAAGTGTTTGTTGAATGAATAATACACAATGTCTTATTTCTGTATTGCTCCAAGACTATTTTTACAACATAGAAAGGGGACCTGTGTGTCCCTAAACATAAGCTATTCACTTAAGATGTCAGCCTAGTGTGTTGTTATGCCTTCAAAGGCTAGTGGCCATCATCAGTACAAGAGTTGGAAATAAAATAGAAAATATCTTAAGCTTACATAAACCTCTGGTATATCTGACATTTATTATCAGTGGGCAATTTTTTTTTTTACTTATTAGGGCTTCAACTTTAAAATCAGAGGTTGGACAAAAATAATCTGTAGGTCTATTCCGGATCTAGGTATGAACTCCTAGGACAAGTGGCAAGTTGCTTGGAGAGCCAACTTCAAATTAAAGACCTAATAAGTTAGATCCTACTGCCTCTCAAGGGAACTATTCCACTTTGGGATAGACCTAAGTGTCAGAAAGTGTTCCCTCAAGATGAGCTTCAAAGTGCCTCTTCCAGTCACTGTTCCTAGCTCTTCCTCTCTGGGGTCTAGTAGAATGAGGGTAATTCTCTCCAATTGAAGACAATTATCATTCCTCTCCCCCCCCCTCCCCCCCGACCCAAGTCAACTCTTTTCCAGGCTGAACATCCCTTTTGCCTTCAATTGCCCCCTATAAAAGGATGGTATAATCTTAAAACCTTTCGCCATCTTTATTAAAGAATGACAAATCTCGGAAATTCAGAATTGGAAGGAATTATCTTGTTGAACCCACCCAGACCAAGAATCTCCTCAGTTTTATTCCTGTTAGGCCATAGACTTTTTTTTTTTAATTGTAAAACACTGAATGAGAGAGAAATCCACTGGGTGGGGAGAAAGGGAGAGGAAATGTCCCAGCAGTTTTAAAAGATGCACATTTTTAAACTCAATCCAGGAAATCCAGGTCTCAAGATCCCAGGGAATTTAAATGAACCATATTACCTTAATTCATTTGAATTGGTACTATTTTTAAAAATTTCAACCTGAAAAGGTTAAAGGCTGAAGAGCAGGCTACTAAGGGGGACCATTCACTTAATTTTTAGGTCTTATTTTCGGCTTCAACTTTCTGAGAAGTCCTTGATTTGACTTATTAATTCAATCTTCCTCAGGACATTAAATACATTAAATTAAGTATTTTAGGCATCTAATTGCCTCTAGTGGCAGCAGCATGGTGTAGGTAATAGCACTGGCCTTGGAAATAGAAAAAGTGGGTTCTCACACATGTCAGCTATGTGAACCTGGACAAATAAAACAACTTCTCATTGCCCTCAATCAACTCTTTAAGTTGCAGAGAGAGGGATCTTCAATGAGTTTTTTAGACTAATGAAATCACAGATCAGGGGAAAAAAACCCACCTAATGCATGCCATTTGTAATTTGCTATGTATAAATAAGTGTTTGGTGTGGGAGAAAGTAAAGAAAGAGACTTTAATGCTGCTTCACTATCATATAATTTAAATTACTGATGCATTTTAAAAGGTTCAGCATTACTGAATAATTCATTTATATAGGCAGTGAAAACGCAACCTAAACAGCTAGAAGGGAATAGAGGATGTTGGAAGAGTTGGCAGAAGTAAAGCTTGGTGCCAAGAGTAGAGAATTAATAGGAATCCAGACACTTTAAGGGAGAAATAAAGCACTGGTTTTGAGGTAGATCATGAAAGAGAAGGAATTAAGAACTGATAGGAAGTTAATGAAAGGAAAGAAAAGATCATCTAGGAAGCAGAAGATTAAAGAGAAAGTTGGAAGATCTCAAGGGAAAGGTTAAAAGACAAAAACAAAAGAGCAGTAAGCAATTATGGCACTGGATACAAATAATTGGTGAAATGAAAACTAGTGAGAGAAAATATTTGGAGTTTCTTCATTAAGCATTAAGAATAGCAGTTGTAATTCTAAACTTATGCTTGCTTGAAATGAGAATTTTTACAGATACCTAAATAAGAAAACCTTTCCTTAATCATATTTGTACTGCAGCAATATGCTTTTAATGACAAAAGCAAAGACATTTCCATTAGAATGTTGGTGGAAATCCAAGTTTTGGAATACTTTTTCAGCAGTCAGCAAGGCATTGACTGACAAGCAACAGGATGATAGAAGGAAACATGATGCAGAGAAAGAGCACTAGACTAGGTATGTAGAATTTGAGGTTCTAGTTCCAACTTAAGTCTTTTTTAAAACCTTGAGCAAGTTATTCTCCTCTCATGGGAAACTAGACGATCTCTAAGATTGCTTCCAGCTCATAATATTCTCAGATTTAAGGTAGGACATGTAAATGCAATAAAAAAAAAACAGATGACTGGGTTAGATCAGAGGAGGAAGAAATCAATTCTGGTCAAGGGAAACTAAGTTTTATGACATTCAGCTATGAGCACAACACACAAAACACTGTTTTGGGTAACTTTTTGAGAAAGATTAATATACTGGCTACAAAAGGCTATTACTGATTATGCTCCAAATTTAGCCAAAATTTTACAAAATGATAATGCAGGTTAGGTCAGATGACAGCAACCTAGTACTTAGCCAGATACAGCTGTGGTCACAGCAGCAATTTATCAAAAAACAACTAAGAAGTGAATTACATTTGAATAGTATCACCCAAGCATTTTCTTTCCTCTATGAACAGCATAGTTAGTCAAATCTTCTGGGTAGGGTAGGAAGGGCAAATATTTTAGGTGGAATGTTTAGACTGACAACTGAAATCTGATTTTAATTCTGCTTGACTTCTTTCTGCTCCTTTGATGCATAGACTGGACTTAAGAGCTTCAGGGAGTATTCTAAAAAAATGCACCTGAACTTTTTTGTAAAAGAAAAGAACTGGAAACAAAATAGATGCCCATAGACTGGGGAATAGCTAAACAAATGATCCTACCTGAATATAATGGAATATGACTGTTCTATAAGAAAATAAATACAGAGAAGCATGGGAAAAGTTAAATGAACTGATTCAAAGTAGAATCAGGAAAACAATATATTCAAGATCTTCAGCAATGTAAAGGAAAAGAACAGGAGTAAAACAATCAAAACTGATCTCTGTAAAATTAACATGACCAACCTTGAACTAAGAAAAAGAGATGAGGGAAGGAACCTCCTTCCACGTTTTTGTAAAGGTGAGTCTGGGGGAGGAGTGATAGGTGTGGAGCACTACATACAATATCTGACGTTTTGATATATTGACTTGTTTGGCTGAATTGTATTTTCCTTTCTTTATTCTTTCTTACAAAGGAATGTAGGAGGGATACATCAGGAAATAGAGCTCATGTGAAAACAAAATATAACAATAAATTTTAAATGAACCTAGGAATTAATTTTCCCATTCGTTTTGCATAATTAAAACAGAAATACTCTTGTGAATTTAAAAAAATGTATATCACTTTGACACAGCAGATGCAAGTAAACATGGACAAAATCAGTGTGGCCTAATGGAGAGGACATTGGATTTGGAGCCAAATGACATGGTTTGCTCTAATATTTATTAGCAGTAAAACAAGGAATAAGTCACAATCTGAGTCTTTATATACCCATCAGTGAAACAGAATAATAATAATACTTATGTTGTCTATATCACAGGCTTGTTGTGAAGGTCAAATAGGATAATATATATAAAGCACTTTGGAAACCTTATATGCTATACCAATGGCAACTTATGACAGGACCACTAAGTACCAGGATTCCACCTCACTCTACCACATGAGTCAGACTAGTTTTCCTTGAAGGGTGACAGAGTTGTCTCCAGGATTTGATTGTCCTTGGGAGGGGGTAGTGCTAGAACACCGCCACCAAAGCTATACTTCCCTTGAGGATACTTCCTGGTGGTCTCTGGCCCAGTTGATGTAGCTTTGTGGCCACATGGAGTGGGCAGGTTCTCCATCAGTTATCCTTGGTTTTTGCTATGTGTCAACCTTCCTTCTTTTCTGGTTATATATTTCTCTGATCGAATCCTTTACCTATTCCTAATACACAATTACTCATTTACAATTGTTTCAGCCTAGTCATGCCCACCATACTCTTCTCCATTGCCCTTTACGTTAGACCCAACTTCTGTTTTGTCAAACGCAGCCAAGAATTTTGGTATTTAAATTATTGGCCTTTATTTCAGGCAGAAGAAAATTGAAGTCATTAAAAGAACCATGTAATATCCCAAAGGCAATCCAGAAAGTAACATGATATTGTTATTACAGATTGCAAAGGCTCCCAAAAAGGATATAGAGGGTTTCATGTTATTTTCATTAAATAGCAGCTGAATAAAAAGTACATAACACATATAGTTCTTCTATTACAGGTGACCTTGACTGGAATGTGACTGCCTAGCATACCTAAGTAAAAAGTTCCCTGACCCAAGTTAATCGAATCAATATCAGAATGAGATTCAGTTCAGACATACTTTGCCTAACATTGTTAACTGGCTCCAGAGAAAACTCAGGAAGTGAAACAGTATTTCACAGTGCAGTTGGCTCTGTAAGAACAATATTTGTGCACAAGCAATAAGCAATATAGCGACAGTGCATAGGCTCACCTTAGGCCACTGGGTCTCAAGAGCTAGCTTAAGCTTTTGATAATCTGTACCTCAGTCAGTCAAATTCTGTTAGAGTGAAGTAGCATAATCTTATTATGGGTTTTGGTCGTGATATATTGACAGTATCATTGCAAAACAACATTCGCTAGGGCAATATTAGATGGGAGCATACCTTCTCCAGCTCATTTTACAGATGAGAAACTAAGGCAAACAGGTTAGGTGACTTGTCTGGGGTCACAGAGTTAGTAAGTGTTGGAGGCCTGATTTGAAAACTCTGGAGGATGAGTCTTCCTGACTCCAGATCTGGCATTCTATCCATTGTGCCATGCAGCTTTTATCTTATTGTGTGAGCTGTCAACATTCATCATATTTTACAATCTAAGACAGGCACAGCACACATCATTGCATCCCTTTTTTAAATTCATAACTCTCATTCCATCTGAAGTTAATGATTTAGCTACTTGATTTTTTAAGGTAGTTTTAGACAAGTGAAAGAAAATGACTGATTTGTACAGTCAATGCATTCTTTTAAGCCAACGAGTCCAGTCAACTGTTGAAAGTGTACAAACTATGTATATTTTTTTAAGTATAAGGGAATCTTAGAATGCAAACTTTTTATTACTTAAGCAAAAACCAAAACTATTTGCTACCCTATTCACTAGGAATAGCATGATTCTTTCTTTCTGGGCTGCACTTATATCCCTCAATTCTAGAGAGAAACTCATCTCTTCAAAACTACTTGACTTCAATGGATCCTATACACACAGTTTCTTGAATGAAAGTCCCCCTTTGCATGGAAGATGCAGTCTACCCCAGCATAAGTCTCTACTATGTAAGGTTGCCTAGTTTATAGTAAGTTTGTGATAAATGTTCACTGAATCAAGCATTTATATTAAATACTTAACTATGTGTCAGATCAGAGGGAATGGGACTTAGTTTCACATCTCATTTCTAACATTTATTGATTATGTAATGCTGGATGAGTCATTTCAATCAATTAATCTACTAGCATTTATTAAAGTAGCATGGCATAATAAATAGACAGCTGTCCTAGAACCTAGAAGGTTCTGGGTTCAAATATCACCATTGGTATATCTGACTTGTGTGACCTTGAATAAGCCACTAAACTCTAAAGTAACTGTTGAAGTCTAGAAGTTTCCAAGAAGGTGCCAGACTGCATTGGCAAAGGGAGTTTCTTATCCTGGAAATTCTCTATACTAATCAAATCATAGGTCCATTCCCTAAAACTATGCAATAGGTATTATGCCAAGGGCTAGGAATAAAAAGACAGATGTACCTACACTCAAGTAGTTTACATTCTAACAGGGAAGAAACTACCCATAAGTAAGTACAACACAAAGGGAAGATATGCCCATATGTAAGTATACACACACACACACACACACACACACACACACACACTAAATATAGGGTAGTTTGGGGAGGAAGCACACTAGTGTCTTGGTGAAAAGTCAGGAAAGGCTTCTTCTGAAGCTTGAACTGAGTCTTCAGGGAAACCAGTGATCCAAGAGGAAGAAAGGAGGAAGGAATGGAAGGAAGTAGAAGGAGTGCTAAGTATGGAGTTAGATGGTTGGATTGAAGGGTATGTTGAGGGCAGCAATCTGTAAAGGGACTGGAAAAGCTAGGGGGCCCAACTGTAAAGAACTTTAAAAGCCAAACTCAAGATTTTATATTTGATACTAGAAGCAGTAGGAACTATTGGAGTTTATTGATGTGGGTGGAGGGAGCTGACAGAATTGGACTCATGTTTTGGGGAAGGCTCTTTGGGGGCTCTATGAAGGTTAGAATGGCATAGGGAGAGAGGTTCAAGATACAGAGACCAAATGGGAGGCTATTATGGCAACGAAATATGATGAGGTACTGACCTAGGATGGCAGAGAGGAGAGAACATATCTATCAGAGATGTTGTGGAGATAGAGCTGGAATATTGTATATGTGGAGTGATTAAGAGTGAGGAATCAAGGATAGCACTGAGAATGAGAACTTGGGTGATTGGAAGGATGGCGAGAAATAAAGGAAAGTCTATAAGAGGGTTGTGTTTTGGAAGAAAGATGAGTGTTGTCTTGGATATGTTGAATTCAAGATGCCTTAGAGGAGTCAACTTCTCACAGTCCCCACACAACATTCTATAAGTTGCAGAGCAAGTGTTGATCTTCATTGAAGATGGGAGTTTCAACATTGAGACTCCCTTTGAACAATGTTTGTAGTTTTTGCTTTGTTTTAAGTGTGCTATGGCAGAAATTAAATTGAATTGCTGAACTGATTGGGCTGTCCTCTTGTCTTATTATATTCCTTTCCTGTGAATTCTCTCAGGGGTCCTATTTCAAAATTAAAAAGTAACTTTCTAATACAAGATGTGGAGGCCTAGATGCAATTACTTGACCTAGATGACTTGAACCAGAGTACCCAAAGCAACACTGTGATGTAGGAGTAAGAACCTGACTCAGGAGTCAGGAAGAGCTGGGCTCAAATCTTGCCTCTGACACTTTTTAGCTAGGTTACAAGGCACACAATCATGTAAAATGAGTTGCTTTTCTGCATAGATGGAAGAAGTTTCCATATTGGGAGTTTCCTGCAATGGAATCACAAGCTCAGGAACTTTGACCCCCCATATTATTATAAATTTTTTCTTTGATGAAGCTGGAGAACTTTTTTGAAGTATTAAGTCAAAACTCCCATTCTATCTTCCTTTAGGATCATTCTTTATGATGACAAAAGTGGGTTGCTGAGTTAACTTTTGTAAGAGAAGTTGTAAATACCTTCTTCACCCAGTATGGATGCTAAAGTGTGGCATAAAAATCTAGTCTATAACTGCCACTCCAGAAATATTTATTAAATACCAAACTGGGTCCCAACTCATAAAGGGACTGTGTACCAAATGCTGGCTTGTAAATTAGGTGCTTAAATTTAGAATACATTTCTACAGTTATAAATGGAGATATCCTGATAAACCCCATAGGTGATGTCTCCTCCTATTGGAATGTAAGAACCTGGGCATAGGTATCTATCTTGCTTTAACATTTGCATCATGCTTGGCATAGTATTTTTGCATTCATTTAACCTACAATATCATAGAAACACTGAATGTATGTAGTGAAAAATAGTAGAAAACAATACTAATGTCATACTAGAAATTAAGTAAAACATTAAAACAATATAATGGAATAAGAGCATATAAAACTATCTTAAATACTAGTTCCCAATGAAAAGCAAATTTAACTAAAGGTGGATGAGGATGGAAAGAGAAGGCTATTATAGATCTGAAAGGCAATTCTAGGCACTTTCAAGAGCTTTAGAGGCTGATTACTATCTAATTTTACTTAAGAATTCTCCTGTTCCCTGAGGATGGTGTATCTCTAACAATGGTTTTTCTTACTTTAAGAGATAAATTCATTTTTCCACTTAACCATGATTAAGGTTATTGTTGTTATTAACACAAATAGAATAAACACACATGGGAGACAGGGAGGATGTGAAAGGGAGGGATTTTCCCAAAGAGAATTGAACAAGAGTTGGAAGAAATAAAGAAGTTAAATGAGATGTGTCTGGGTATGAAAGGAAGGTAATGTTTTGTTTTTTAAAGAGGAAAGGGGGCTTGTGTGATGTGTTATGCACAATTTCCCTCAGAACAGAGATAAGGAGAAAGATGATAGGAAAGAGACCTTGTGCGATACCATTATCAATATTGCCATCCTCCAGAATGAGCAAGGAAGGAACAGAAAGGGGGTAAAGGGAGAGGATGGAGGGAGTGGTGTGTCACTTATGTGTTTGGAGGCAGTGCTTGAACACCTGAATCCTACCTGACACTGTGTGACACTGGGCAAATCACTTAACCCTTCTGAAGCTACTCTTCGTCTGTGAAATCGGGCTAATACATATTATCACAGGATTGTTGGGAGGTTCCAGAAAGACAAAGTATGTAAAACACTTTGTATATTTTAAAGTGCTATGAAAAGTTTGTCCATTATTGGTTACATATCTTTACATTTATAACTTGAGTGTTACCTCTATTGGCTAAAAACAGATGCTTGTAGTCATTTGGTTTGAAATCTATTTTTGCCACTAGTTATCAAATATAAATTCCTCTGTTTGATATCTAAAGTGCCAGCATTTACATCCTTGCCTATCCCAATCATGCATGATTTATTAACTATTCCTCCCCTCCATGTACTCTACAGGTCCAGACATATTAGCCTACTAGCTTTTTGTCACAAAAGACACTTCACCCATCTTCCACTTTTCACTGGTTTTCCCCTGTACCTGGAATGCTCTCCTTCCTCACCTCTGCCACTTGGGATCCCATGGCTTTTTTCCCACCTTCCCCACGGAAGCCTATTTCTAAGACTAGCTTCCACCTTCCACACTTCTGTTGGAGGCCTTTCTCTAAAATAATCTTGGATCTATTCTCTTTCATCATACACACTATGTATATATGTACACACTCATATACATACATGGGTGTACCTTTACTATCAAATATAAATGTGGATGTCTATGTATATACATATGTGTACACACAAATATGTACATAAATACATACATTTTGTCTATTAGAATGAAAATTCCTTGAGGGCAGGGATAATTTTTGTTTTTAATTTGTATCTTCAGGGGCTCATCGAAGTATTTTACACATAGTAAGCATTTAATAAGTTTTTATGTTATGACAAGTAATCAAGGAGTGAGATAGCTAGGTGTCAGCTGAGTAGAGGCACTGGTAAACGTGGGCATATTTTGTAGGCAAAATAGGACATTTGCAGCCTAATTTTTTTTTTAAACTGCCATACAAGATCAGCAAGTTTGGATTAGATGACCTCTGGTTCTTTGCCCAATGACTTTATGCTGTGGCTTGATTGGTTCAGTAGCATAGTTAGAAGCAGAAATCTTACATACCTATCCTAAGCCCATTCCTCTCACCTCTGTTATCATTCCCATCCTCACCCCACCTTGTAGGAGCATAAAATACTTTAAGGCTAAATGACTGCTTAATCATCAGACAGGCTTCCCCCAAACAACCACATGACATAAATCCAGCGTGTTTGTTTTATAATGAGCTCTTGCTGCACTGGATTCACAATTTATTTTTCATGCTCCCCCAACACTCCATTCTGCCCCCTTGTCCTGTGATCGTTCAAGGATCTTATACCTACCTTAGATCCCTCTGTCAGGAAGGAAATCATTCTGTTAAATTACAAATGCTAATCTAAGTTAGGTATTTAACTATACATTTGAACCTTCTCAAAATGTCAGACAATAAGTTATTTTCAAAGAGCACCTGGTCATTGGAAAAGACAATATTTAAGCCTAAGGAGTGAATCTTCAGTGATGGAATTTTAGACAATGCAGCACCTGAGTGAGAGAGTTTTGAGGGAGGGACCTTTCTAAGCAATCTAGGGCCAGAACTGAATGACCATTAGAGCTGGAATGGTCATAAAAATAGCTGATATTCAACCTCAGACAAAAACTTGGTATGTGACCCTGGAAAAGTCACTTAACTTCTTATTGAATAACATTAGTCAATCAATCGATCAATAAACATTTATTAAGCATTTATGATGTTCCAGGCATTGTGCTAGTGGTGGGGACATGAATATGAAAAAAAGAAAGACAGTCTGTGTTCTCAAAGAGCTTACAGTTTAATGGGGGAAGACAGCACACAAAAGGAATCTGAGAAGGGGAAGGGGAAGTAGCCAGTGTGAGACTTTGACAGGGAAGTCCAAAGGAGAGCACTGAGTGGGAAGTGGAAAGCACTGGCAGTTGGCCTGGGCACCATCCTTATACAGGGACTGTGGAAGGAGCCTTTTACACCACCCAGTCAATCAGAGGGGTCCAGGGGCAGGCGTTCTGATGAGCATGGAAATCAGCATGGAAATACGACAATTCCTAAGGATTTTGGATTCAAATCCTTAGCTGTTTTCATTAGCGTCTGAGGAAAGACAGTGATCATAGTGGTGGTGGTGGTTTGATATGCCTGATATATGCTTGGGCTTGGGCTCAAATCCTGGTGGCACAGTGATACAGTGCCAGGCCTGGAATCAGGGAGACTCATCTTCCTGAGTTCAAATCTGACCACTCCCTGGCTGTGTGAGTGAGCAAGTCACTTAACCCTATTGGCCTCAATTTCCTCATCTGTAAAATGAGCTGGAGAAGGTAATGACAAGCCACTCAAGCATCTTTGCCAGGAAAACCCCAAATGGGATCATGAAGAGTCAGACACAACTAAAAACGACCGAACAAAAACAATAGTAGAAATAGTAATAATCTGTGTCACCTTGGGTTAACCTTTGTGGTCTCAGTTTCTTCATCTGTAAGGGGATGAGGTTGGACTAGATCATGTCTAAGATCCATTCTATTCTAAATCTTATTGACTTCCCCTGGGCATAAAGCTCATTCTGAGGATTTGCATAACCTCTCCTATTTTCATGGCTACTATGACTGGGACAAGTTGGAACTAGAATTTTCCAGTTTCTGGGAGTCTGCCCTTTAATGTCACTACTAGGTCAGGTGTTAACCCATTGCTCAATCTAGACTGTCCTCATTTCCTTAACATTCATTTTGATTGTTGGGAAAGCGAAAAGGCTTTCAGTTGTATGTATTAGGATAAACACCAAAGCACTGTGGAAATCTATGCACAGTGAACAGTAAACAGTATAATCTGTACAGGGCTGATGTTGTAATAGACAATACTGACATCATGGAAATCTTTATTAAACTTTACCCCCAGCACAGAGGCATGTACTTATTGCATAGGACATGACCTTCTAGGGGCAGATGGTTCCAGGGTGTATGCTGCTTAAACAAATGCATGTATACTTCTATATCACTTCAGCAAACTTCAGAAGACAAAGAGAGATATTAGATGGCTCCAAGGAGTGACTGGTGAATGGTTTGAAGAAATCCAGAGAAAAAAGTTTCGCAATGACACCAATGTCAACCAGATGTTAAAACCACCACTCACATACAGGCTAAGGAAGATGAAAAACGGTGAGATGATGGGCTTATGTATTTTCTCAATTCATAGCTCTGTGGGGTTTTGTTTTGTTTTGTTGGTTTCTTTGGTTTTTTTGGAAGAAGGAACAGGGAATCTGAGGAGGGTGGTTCAGACCTATGATTTCATTGGTTACAGAGAATTTCCAAAGTAGAAACTCCACTAGTATGGAAATTCCCTCCACCAATGTAGATTGGTAACTAGGACCGTATAGGATCACATATTACCATAGATCTAGAGTTGGAAAAAATCTTAGAAGCCAAACCCTCTAATCCTCTCGTTTTATACATGAAGAAATTGAGCTTCAGAGAGGATAAGTAGTGTACCCATGGTCATACAGCTAATGTGTAATGGACAGGACTTAAACCTAGATCATCCTAACTACAAAGCTGGACCTCTATGTAGTATTTCATACTACTTTAACACTGTTAATAATGCCTCTATATACCTTTAGTCTTGCCAAAAGATAAAAAAAATTTCACTTCCTTTTTTACAAATGCTTTATAGAATCACATATTCTAAAATGGGATTAGTAAATTTGAAGTCAGGTTTGCTGGAGCCTCTCGGTGGCATTGGAATCCACCACCTTCAGGTGAACCCTGTTCACCACCAAGTCTTTATGGTACTTCACTAACCTTGTACTCTTGATCGGACTCCAATATTGGTTCCAGATTTCAATCAATTATTAATACTAATTTCTTAGGAAGAATTTATTGTAAACATTCATTTTTCTTCATTTTTGCAACATTTGCAGTTCTTATATATGTGAATGTCTCAAAGCATATAGTACATATACTGTTGTTTTAAGATTAAATGCGTGCCATAATGATCTTTCTCCAGTTAAGTGATTTCATATAAATATTTCCATATATCAACATATTCCACGGATGTCTTTTACTTCTATTTTGAACATGTTGAGAGATTTTTATAAAATATCTAGTTTTTATTGTTCAATGATATATGACTGAAACTCAGCAAATAAACCAGAATTGAGTATCATCTTCATGGAAATGATCATTAAATTCATGAAGGAAGGAAGCATCTATTAAGCACCTACTGTATGCTAGGTACTATGCTAAGTGCTTTACAAATACTATTTCATATGTTTTGCATGACTGCACATGTATAACTTTTATCAAATTACTTGCCTTCCCAGCAAGGGGGGAGAAAAGAAAGTATAAGAGAGAATTTGGAACTCAAAATCACAAAAAAGGAAGGTTAAAAATTGTTTTTACATGTAATTGGGAAAAAATAAAATACAAAAAATTCAAAAAAATTTCTGAAAGGTATACTATTGCATTTGATCCTCATAATAACCCCAGGAGGTGGGTACTATCATTATCTCCATTTACAGTTAAGGAGACTGAGGAAACCAGGATTAAGTGACTTGCTCAGAGTTACAAAGCAGTAAGCATTTGACATGGGATTTAAACTCAGGTCCTCCTGACTCTAGGCCCAACACTCTATTCACTTCATTACCTAGCTGCCTCTATGAGAAATCATTAAATCACCAAAAAAAAATGAGATAGGGAGAGAAGAAACAGGGCCCAAGACAGAGCCTAGGGGTATACCTGCAGTTAAAAGGCATGAGCTAGTTAGATAACTAGAAAGAGAATTAGGAGATAGTAGAATCATGAAAACCCAGAGAAATGAGAATATCTAAGAGAGAGTGACCAATGGTGTCAACTGCAGAAGAGAGGTTAACAAAGATGAGGGATGTAGAGAGATGAATCAGTCTGAAAGTTAAGAGATTGTGGACAGCTTTGGAGAAAACAGTTTTCATTCAGTGGTGAGGTCAGAAGCCACAATGCTAAGAGTTGAGAAGAGGAGAGAAAATGGAATATGGAATAAAGCAGATAATTTAGAGGCTATTTGCATTTCTTTTTTTATATGAAAAGTTGATTGTTTTAAATCACGTTTTTAAAAATCTGTATGCTGTATACCACCTATTACTATTCTACGGAACCACTAAAGTAAAATTTTCTAAAGGCAAATAGCAAAGTAGCCACATGAGAAATGGATGGGTTTCACCCTTTACCTGACTTTTTTTTTTGTTGTGTATGGATAGACAAGATTGAGACCCTTGCCTGTTACAAAGAGAGTGAAATTTATCAAATTTTGTATTTGGAAGTGTCCACTGAGGTGATCTAGGCCTACCTATCCCTTAACTACAAGTCCTCTCTCCAACATTTCCAGTAGGCAATCATGTGACCTATGATTCTGTGGTTCTTTTTGTATAATGTTTCCATCCATCCAAATCATGAATAAATAGGGGTGTCTTGAGAGGCTCATCATATTTTGCCATGATCTTCCCTCCTTACAGAACCATTGGCTACCCAGCTCTATAAAGGTTAGTGTCTGGTTGCCTTCCAGTTCCTGTGGCCTCTACTCGAGTATATACTCCATGTCAATTACTAGACTCTGTGAGTCTGAGACAAGAGAAAGGATGGGAAAGAAAATGGGGGAAGGAGTTTCTTTTCTTTGAAGGTTTAGCATTTATCCACAGTAAAGTTCTATTCAAAGGCCATAAGAGATAGACAGCACTGAGCACTCAGTGGTTATACTAATGGAGCATAAGTTCTGGCAAGTCTGACCAAACTAGAAAAGCCTAGAGTATAGGACCTGCAAAGGATTCTACATCTATCCACATATGACCAGTCTAGTTAAGTTCATAGAAGTTTAGCACTAGGATATCCTCAGGATAATGAATTTTGTGGCCACAGCAGCTTCTGTCCACTTCTTAGTTTCCCTCATTTCCTACAAGACCCAGTTCAAATACTACCTTCTTCAGGAGGACTTGCTGGTTCCCCAGCTGCTAAAGCCTTCCCTTCTAAGGTTATATTTCATATACTCTGTATCTTGTATGTAACCTATTTATTTACATGGGATCTTCCCCATTAGACTGCAAGGTTCTTGAGGTCAGGGACTATGTTTTGCATTTCTTTATATCCCCCTCCCTTTACACAGGGCCTGGCACATAGTAAATGGTTGATAATTGTTAATGGATTGATTAAAGTCTTGAGGGGTTGCAATCTGCATTGGTGGAGGGTTAGCTCCCATACCTATAAAACTACAGACCATTGAAGTTCACAGCATGTATACATTAACATTTTTTAAAGAATCCTTGACTGCTTGCATGTTGTTGATGTTTGCTTCTAGATTCTATGCGTTCACCCATGTCAAGATCCCCAGATCTTCCACATCGAAATAAACCCTCATCTACTCCTCACCGCCTGGGCTTCCGGTCATCTCTAGCTTCACTGTTCTCTTTTGGAAAAGCAGGAAGGGAGATTATAAAACCTCAGCCACCATCGCAACAAGGGTAAGGTAACCACAGATCATATGTACATTCCATTAGCCAGCATACTATCTAAGAAGCAGGTATAATATTTCCCATTCAATATTTTAGCTATAATAAGATTGGAAGTCGGTAATACTATAACCCAAGAAAAAATTAAGGGCCTACTACAAGCGATGCACTGAGGATTCAAGGACCAAAAAGTTAAATATTCCCTGCGCTACCCTTACATTGTATAGAAGGATGGGGATGGAGAGGACACAACATATGCAGATCAAGAGAATTTGAAAAGAAGGAACCCTAACATGGAGGATCAGAAAAAGCTTCTGAACACAGCTTTCAGGAAAGGCCAGGTGGTGCCGGACTTGAGCCTCATAGAGAGACACTTCATTCTTAAGTGACTTCCTGATTGATTCATTATAGGATGCTCACAGGTGAAGAGGCTTATGTTCCGGACCTGTACTTGGGGCATTAGAGTCACCTGACCTGGTCTTGGAGCCCACATGAGGCTCTGTGAAGCATGGCTTATCTGAAAAGTTCCCACCTTGGTGCTTTGGATACTAGCTCTTGGGACTAACCATGAGGAAAAACTTTATTGCATAGTCTCCACTCATTTCCAAGAATTAAATTAAAGAGCTACCTGGTATTCTTAGTATGGAATGAGGAAATCTTGGGGGTTGAACCCGTGAAACCTTTGAAAGACTGAATGGAAGTAACTAAGAAATGTGAGATGGACCCTGGAGAGCAAGGCTGAATCCCAGACTGCTTGGCTCAGTTACGGGATTTGTCATTGCTAGGCCCTTTTAGGGTTGCCTGGTGGTTGCTAAGTCTGGGCAGAAATAGTGAGAGGCTCCATCCTAAAACTTCCCCAGAACAGAGTTCAAAGGTTGGGAGGATGCAGAGCCAGTGGTAGGAGCAGCAAGGCCCTGCTAGACTAGAAATATACATAAATCAGTCCATCATTACTCATGTGCTGTCAAATTGGGTTGTTTTGGTTTTTTTTTTTAAACAAGAAGCAAGCCTGTGGTTACTTTCAATTGAGCTGACTGCTAAATATTTTAGTCACGTCTCTTCCTGGTTTAAAAAAAAAAAGCTTCCCACCCTTTTAAGGTGTTGGCTTGGCGTGTGATTTTGTTCCGTATGAAGACAAACTATTAGAAACAAGCTCTGCCAGCAGTCAATAAAGGTGTTGGAGATGGAGTACTAGCTGCCTAGGGAGGCAAGAGGAAGCGTCAGCCACTCACTGCCCAAGTCAGGTAATGAGACTCACGAGCATTGATGGCAAAACTTTCTTTTCCTTGAATTCTGGGGCTGGAAGCCTTGCAGCTCCCAGCTGCCACCTGAGGGCTATTTTGTTCTCTGAAGAGATTTTTCAAATCTGGGAGGAGAAAATAAAAGGAAGGTGTTTTTTGCTTTGCTCTGGTTTTGTTTGGGGATATCCTCACCAAGCTACCTGATTGACAACCTGTGCTGGGATCTTTTTTGGCAGGTAAGAGTAATTTTTTCTAACAAAAATGTTGGAATGATTTGTAATTATTTTCATGTTCGGACCCTTGAGACTGGCTTGAAAGCAATGTTTCTGTTAGAGAGAGAAAGGAAGTTTTTATATGTGATACAGGCAAGTTATTTGCATGTGACTGGATTTTAGATGATTTTTATTAGTTACTTTTATAGAAAATAGAATAATCCAAGATGAGGAAAACTGGGGTCAAGGTTTAAGAAAACCCGTAGCTCATCCCATTGATCTGTACAAGTGTTTTCAGGTTGTTTCAGAAAATGTGAACCTGAGAAGTTTAAAAATCTCCTTAATTATCTCTTATCGCCTGCAATCCATGTAATATGCATGGGGTGTACAAAAGACTTGTAACTTTCTAGTCTGGCAGCCACCTTTCATATAAACTCTATGGACTTTTAGCTCTGTGTAACTTCAATCAATGAAAAACAGTTCACATTTTTCAACCAGAGTTGTGATTATTGCATCAGTGCAGGTAGCTATTCATGCATGAAAAGAAAAAGAAATATCATTAATTGTTAGCTAGAGAAAACCTGGTCAAATGGAGTCATTTTAAGTATATGTTTTTTAAACTTTAAATTTTAATCATTTAAAAAAGTCTTCTTTTAAATGTATGTCATTTTCAAAAGATGAGTAGGAAAGTTTGCTTCATTTAGCTCTTAGCCCAGTAGTTTGCACACAGTAGGTACTTGATGAATTGCTTGTTGAACTGACTCATCATTAATAGGTATTTGTTGATTTTAATAATGCATTGGACACACATTTAAAGAAGCCATGCTTCCAGTCCCTTAAAACTCACGTGCTAAGATATAGATGAGCAATCCATGAGCATTCCCACATACTCACCTTATGTTTTTTAAATATATGAATGTGGCTTAAAAGGATATAAATCTGGAAAGAGCTTCCTCTCTCCAGTTCTTTTATACCATATTGAATAATGTGAACCATGCATCACCAGCCCTGTGGATCACTCAAAACTTGAACTAAACCTGCCTTTTATTAGTCATTCTGTTCATTAATCTCAACCTACAAACTGTAAAATCCAGTAGAGGAGGTCTTCCCTGCCTCGCAGCACATTGGGAAGAATTAACAAAGCACTCAGGAAAACAGTCACCCTGAACAAGGCAACAGTCAGGTTTATACTTGCTGAAGCAGAGGAAAATATGCCACATTATTACTTGCCAGGCTCCTGAGAAATAAATGAACAAAGTACAGCAGAGGCTTTTTTGTAAAATTACCTTGCAAGAAAAAAAGCACCAAGTCCCCCAAACCAAGAAACCCTTCTGCCCACCCTGAACTAGACTAGCACAAAAATGTCTTTTTTCCTTCCTTCCTCCAACTGTTTGTTAATTCAAAGAGCTGGTTAAAAGTATCACTTTTCCAGAGACTGCTGACTCATTAACATCCATGAGCTCTTATTACCCTTCCAGAGTTACAGAAATCATCTCCAGTATGGTTGTCGATAACTTTGATGTCCCAACATTTGCAGGTCAACACAGAGAGTGGTTAGGGAATACGCTTGTTTGCACAAGGGACCAAACTTCTCTTCTTTGTTTCATGTGCTCCCCCTGAAATTATCTCATTGTTATTTTTAATCCTATACTTAATCCACTAAACTTTACCCATATATTATTAGTTCTTGATTCTAGAGAAAAGAAAATACGTTCTGTTTACATTTCACTTAGCTTGCTTTCACCAAGTTTTCTCAGCCCAGGTAAATGAGATGGATGTTGAATTTAGTGCAGCCTACTCAAAGCCGTTTTAATAGGATCATTGGTTTAGAATGGGAAAGGAAATGAGAGTTTATATAGTCCAACCTAGGCATGGGGAACCTGTGACCTTCTAAATCCTTAAGTATAACCTTTTGTACAGTTTACAGAACTGTAAAATTTGGATTCAGTCAAAAGGCTGCACTTAAGGATTTAGAAGGCCACAAAGCTGCAGATTCTCCATCCCTTCCTTTTACAGCTGAAGAAGCCAAAGCCCAGGGATTGCAAAATCATAGACTTAAAGCTGGAAAGAATTTAGAGGCCATTTAACCTAACTCTCATTTTATAAATGAGGAAACCTGAGGCCCAAAGAGAAGGGACTTTGCCCAAGGTCGTACCCAGGGTAAGGCATTCATGCTCAAGACCTCCTACTCTAAATCTGGAACTCTTTCTTCCACATCACAAGATAAGGGACTTGTGGATGGTCATGCACATAGTGAAATACCGAGGAAGAATCTGAACCAAGGGCCTCTGTGCTTGATATATTGCACTGTGCTGCCTTACTCTCTGTTTGATATTGACAATGATGATGGTGGTGGTGATGGTGGTTATGAGGGTGATACTGTTTTAGGGTTTGAAAAGTGCTTTATATCCCTTTGAACTTTACAACAACCCAATTTGACAGGGTGGAGACTGATGTTCCAGCAGGGCTACATGGCTTCCTTAGCCTTTTTTATGTTAATGTTCTTAGATTATAGGGAAAATAAACTATGGCTTTAAAAGCCATAGTTACATCATTAAAAAAGAAGAGGAAAAGGCTAGAAACCATTCACACCTCCATTCTTTATCTGGGAGGAGAAAAGATCTTGCAATCTCTTTTTGCTTCTCTCAGAGTGCCCTGACTCCCCTCCCTATTCTCTACTTCTCTCCTTGGAACATATTGGAAGCCCCTGTGCAGAGGCAATAAAAAGAATCAGACACACTGAGAAAGATGCATTTTTCCTTGGAGCTGATCTTTGTCCCAGCTCTGATGTCCACTTATATATGGAAGAGATATAAGGAACGCAGCATAATGAAAGTGCTGGACCTGGAGTCCAGATATTTGAATTTGGATCCCTGCTATCATCATAGTGATCACATGGGCAAGTCACTTAAGCACTCTGATTCCCAGTTTTTTTCACCTGTAAAATAGGGATAATATTGTCACTACTTGCCTGTGAATGCATGCTAAATAATCTCAACTGGGTGCTGATCACAGCAAGGCAAACTTTTACACCTCCCTAATTGATTCTCCCTCACAGCAGAGGTTAAACAAAACCTTTTCATCCTTCCTCAATTCTTGCACTCTATAATGCTCTCTCAAGACCCCCCCCCCCATGCTTCACTGAATAAAGAATGAGGCCATTTAGCAAAAGCTCCTTCGTCTTCCCTCCTCCTCCTCACGTCACTCAGATGTCTTCCCCCACTATGCCCCAATACTCTTTCACTCCATCTCTTAAAAGTGGCTCTTCTTCTCAAGACCTTGATCCAATACACCCTTGATCCAATACCTTCCCACTTCTCAAGCAGATTGCCCCTTCTATCATCCTCATTCTCATTCATCTTTAATCTCTCCCGATGGATTGGCTCCTTCTCTGCTGCCTACAAACATACCCATGTCTCCCCTCACCCCTATTCTTAAAAAACTCTTACGTGATCTGACATAGCTCTCCTTTCTCAGCTAAAATCCTTGAGAAAGCCATCTACACTTAGTGCCTCCATTTCTTCTCTCATATGCTTCTAAAACGACTTCAGTCTGGCTTTTGAGCTCATTCTTTCAGCTGAAACTCCTTTCTCCAGAGTTAGTAGTGACTTCTTAATCTCATGTCCTTCTCTCAATCCTCATCCTTCTTGACCTCTCTTGGCTCTGTAGAGTGTCCTCTTCTTCTCCATATTCTCTCCTCTATAGGTTTTCATGACGTTGCTTTCTCTTGACTCTTCTCCCTGACTCCTTCTGACACAGCCTCCTTTGCTGGATCTTCATCCACATAGCCCCACTAATGGTGGATATTCCAAGGCTTTCTTGTAGACCCTATGCTCCTCTCCCTCTGTAATTTCTTGATTGGTGATCTTATCTGCTCTCGGGTGTTTAATGATCATCTCTACACAAGTGATTCCCAGATCTAAATATTCTCTCCTCTCACTCACCCCACATGTCTAATCTGTTGTCAAGGCTTGTCATTTTCACCTTCACAGCATCTCCCATATAGAACCCCTACTATCCACTCACACAGCTGCTGTCCTGCCCTCATCGTTTCAGCCTTAACCATTGCAATAGTTTTACAGCTGATCTCCCTCTCTCCCTCTTGTCTCCAAACCATCCTCTCCTGGGCTGCCAAAGTGATTCCCTAAACATCAAGTCTGACCATGTCACCCTCCCACCCCATCCCACCCCCACCCCCACTGCTGCTATTCAATAAACTCTAATGGTTCCCTACTTCCTCTAGGATGAAATATTTAATATTTAAATATTTAAAGCCTTTTACAACCTGGATCCTTCCTACCTTTCTAGTCTCTGGATATGTTACTCCCTACCATGTACTCTGTGATCCAGCTCTCCTGGCTCACTACTCCTCACACATGATTCTCCATGCTTTTCACTGGCTAGTCCTATGCCTAAAATGCTCTCCCTCCTTCCCTCTGCTTCCTATCTTCTTAGGCTTCATTCAAAACTCAGCTTGAATCCTACCTTCTGAAGAAGATCTTTCCTTGTCTCCCTACTGCCACATACCATGCCCCCCCCCACCCCGACACACACACAGTGCTTATGCCTTCCCTGTTCTATTTTTTTCCATTTACCCTGAATGTATCTTATTTGTCTAATTTTTTGCATGTTGTCTCCACCATTAGAATGAGTTTCTTGAGGGCAAGGACCATGTTTTCTTTGTAGCTCCAGTACTTAGCATTATATGCGTGGCATATAGTAAATAACAAATGCTTTTTGACTGACTACTGAATCACTAGGAGGAAAGTAAACTTTAAATGACTGTATAAAGATGAGTTGTTATTATAGGGTATCACAGCACTTGGCACAGTGCCTGCCTAATATTAAATGCTTAATAAATTCTTTTTCATTCATTCATTTATTCATAATATAAAGACTCCAAGGTATAGTTAAGTCAAACAGAATGTCCCCTACCATCTGTTTGGTCCCCACTGTCATTTCTAGAGTAGTGTTCCTCCACCACAACTCCACTGTCTACCTTTTATCCATAGTTCCTGATACTCTCCTAACCAAAGTGGACTAGTTGCCATTCCCTTTCCTGTCTCTTTGTGACTTTCCTCAGCTATCCAGCTGGAGGAAACCAGGTGATGCACTGGATAGAACCTAAAGTCAGGAAGACCTGAGTTTAAATCCTTTCTAGACATTTACTGGCTTTGTGACCTTGGGCAAGTCACTTAATCTCTGTTTGGCTCAGTTTCCTCAGCTGTAAAACTAATAATAGTACCTACTACTCAGGATTGTTTTGAGGATCACATGAGATAATGTTTGTAAAGCCCAGTCCTTAGCACATTTAACTAATTTTTTCTTTCTTTCTGAAATGCCCCTCCACTCCAATCTCTGAATATGAAAATTCTATTTGTTCTTCCTAGTTCTGTTCAGTTAATTCCTCCATGAAGCATTCCTTGATACTCTGAGCAGAAATAGTCTCTCCCTCTGAACTCTTAGACAGTTTCAGTGGTACTCTTTTCATGCCACTTATCACAAGAACAGTGCTTTGTTCTGGAGCTTTTTGTGTACAGTTCTTGGCTTTCTTTTGCAGGGACGAAGCCTGCAGCAGGTAGGGTGGGGTAGTTTTATGGGTGGGACAATTCAGGATGTCTTTCTGCCTTGGTTACAGCTGGCTAAGCTGTGTTAGATTTGCTAATGGCTCAAAGAAGCTGACCAAGGTAAATTTAGGACTTCTAAGGACTCAGTCATTCCTTCTAGTTCCCCAGTCCAGACCAGCAAGGCCCAGTGCAAGCAGAAAGTCACAATTCAGTCAAGAACTGAAGGGTGTTATCTAAGACGGGCTGAGCCAGAAAGCAGAGAGGATTATGGTGTGATATATAAATTGCAAGGGAGAAAACAAAAACTACATACAAAGCTAAAAAGTCAGAGATCTGTGAAGTGGCAGGAGCCCGAAGAGGTATCAGGGCTTAGTGAATCAAGCAACTTGCTCTGATAGTGTATTCCTGGGCAGTGTTAGTATTTATTGAGATAATTGACTATAGGGCTTATGAGCCTTATGACCTGGGTTAAGTTGCCTTGATAAGGAGGAAGAGGTTGTCTCCATATAATGAAAATGCTCCTAACAATTAGAGGTGGCCAAAAATGGAATGGTCTGCCTCATGGAGTAGCAAGTTCTGTCTCACTTAAGGTATTCAGGAAGATGTTGGTTGAACATTTATTAGGTAGGTCATGGAAAGAATTTGTGCTTTTGGTAGGAATTGGACCTCATAACCTCAGAGAGGCTATGAATGGCATTAACTTTTAGGGCCTGAGTATGAGAGTCATGAAGTCTAGTTGGCACGAAGTCACAGCAACATTTCTAAGGTGTGGTTAGTGGTTTCTATGAGGCCAGGAATATGTAGAGAAAGGTTGGGTGAAAGTATAGCCTTCCAGAGTCTGTTGACTTCATTATACCCCATTACATATTATAGGATCATTAGTTCTGTGTCCTAAGAATGTACATAATATTCATATTGAAAGAAGAAAAAAAGAGGAGCCAGTACCTGTGGTACTAACGGAGTGGTGGGTTATGTAGAGGTGATCCAAATTGTCACAGTCTGTGCAAATGGTGCCTTAGTACTGAGCCCCTTGGAGACAATACTGTGAAGGACAATTAGCATGAAAACTACTTTTCTTGCTGAATTCATCAGATCATAGATTTAGAGCTAGGACAGACCTTAAAAGTCATTGAGTTTGACTCCTTCATTTTATAAGTAAGGAAACTGAGACCCAAGAAGATGAAATTACTTCCTCAAGGTCACATAAGTAGTAAATGACAAGACTGAGACTTGAACCTAGGTTCTCTGGCTCCACATCCAGCTCTTTTCCTGTGGTACCATGCTACCTCTGTTAATTTTTCAGTGGTGGAAGAGTATATGACCTCAAAACTCAACCTCCTCACAATCAAATTTATAGTTATTCTTCACGTATCATTTTCAAACTTAAGTCCAAAATGGAACACTATCTTTCCCTCCTCAAACCCAAATTTCCTCATTACTCATGAGTGTGCCATCCTCCTTCTAGTCACCCAAATTTTCTCACTTCAGGGTCATCCTCAACTCCTCATTCTCACTCATTTCACATATATAATCAGTTGCCACATCTTTGTTTCCATAATTATAGCATTTGATCATCCCTATGTCTCTTCCCTCACATGGCCACTAGCCTAGGTCAGACCCTCATCAACTCTCACATGAACTATTGAAATGGTCTCCTAATTAGCTTTCTTGCCTAGTCTATCCCAACTCCAGTCCATCCTCTACACAACTTGCTAAGTAATGTTTCTAAACTGTATATCTGGCCACGTCACTCAGTAAACTCCAGTGGCTTCCTATGTATCCAGGATCAAATATAAATTCCTCTGTTTGGCAATTAAAGTCCTTCCAACCTAACTACCATCCTACCTTTCCAGTCTAATTGTACATTTTTATTCCTCTTCATATACATTATGGTCTAATCAAACTGGCCTTCTTCCCATTCCTCACATAGATGCCCCATTTCCCTTCTTATGCCTTGGCATTGGCTGCCCATCATGCCTAGACTATACTCCGCATTTCTGATTCCCTTCAAGGTTCAGCCTAGATGCTTTCTACACAAAGCCTTTCCTGATCTCCTCAACTCCTAATGCTTTTTCTACAAAATTATCATGAATCTGTCTTGTTTGTACTTATCTGTGTACATGTTTTCTCCCCAAGCTAGGGCAGGTACTTTTGTCTTTGTACCCCAAACACTTGGTACCACACCTGCCATGTGCTTGCTGATTGAGTTTTAGGACTGTCTAGATTGGTGCTGTTTTCAAGATCCCTTGAAGTCAAGATCACTGAGTACCAGTGTCCTCTGAATTCTGACAAAGCCATGCTAGAGTGACTAGGGAAGGGCTAGCAAGCTGTTATCAAGGTCTCTGCTTTTGCTAACCTTGTGACCCTAGATTAGTCATGATTCAGCTCTTCAGGGCACTTGATACCTAAGCCTCAGGTAGAATGCCTACTAGCTAAGGCACAAGACTTTCCCCCTGATATATATAACTTAAGAGGACGCAAGTGGAGAAACAGAGGTTTGGCCTAGCTCTCTTGCATTCATTCCTATCAGGACAGACAGCTGTACAGTTACAATTAAAAGGCTAGTTCAGAATACCAACCCAGAGGCTTGGACTTCTGTCTAGTTTTTAAGTGTTGCCTACAGGCACTCTCTTTGTAAAAGAAACTGATACCCTCATTAGGGCTATTAGCAACTAGCTGCCAATGCCTTCTAACTCAACTGCCCTGCCTCCCCAACTGAAGTTAATATTGCATTTGAGCCAATTTTTTTTTAAACTGGATTTTTCTACCTTGTCCAGGCTGAAACTGCAGGGGCTGATTCATTGGTCAGACCCTATTGTTTATTGGAAAGAGAGCTTTGACCTACTCAGTTTCCAGCCTAGTCCAGTTTCCCCCTCTTTATTGGTGCTGGACTTAGTTGGAAGAGATACCAAATTGACATAACATATTGCAGCTTGGAATTCCCAAGCTCAAGAAATCCAGGAGCCTCTGTCTCCCTGGTAGCAGGGATTAAAAGCATGTACTACCACCCTAGCCTGTTGGGCCAGTTCTTGAGAATATACAGAGAATATCATTAAGTAAATAATAGCATGGTAGAGTGCAGAAAGAGCCAGTCTCAAGAGCAAGGTAACCTGGATTCAAGTCCCATACTGGTTGTATGGCCTTAATCATTAAACCTCTCAGTGCTCCAGACCAGTGGTGCCCAACTTAAATAGAAATGGGTCACTCAACCATATATAAAGATCCCTGTGGTCACATACTATTTAAGAAAAATCTATATTAAAATTATCTGTGCTCTATCTCATTTTTATTTATTTTGTTAAATAATTCACAATTACATTTTTACCTGTTTTAGACTGCACTCTGGCACGTGGCCCACAAGATAAAGCCTGCCAGCTGTGTATTTGGCACCTCTGAGCCAGACACCTCTCTGTGAGTATAAGTCACAGAGCAGGTGCAGATCTACTTTGGAAACAGGATTTTTTTCACTGAGAGTTCTGCATAATAGTAAAATCACAAGTCTGGTCCAAAAGTTCTTTTAAAAATTATCAAGTAGACAATGATGCTATGCATAAATCACTGCAATACTGCATTGAGGACATCAGAAGGCCTAGATAAAATCATTCCTAATGGCTACACCTGGTTCAAAATGTGGACTTCCATTCATCCTTCCTCCGTTTATGAACCAGGTTGCATACTCCTTTGAGGGCCAACTTAGTATAAATCATAGCACACCTTTCTCTCCCCCAGAGTTGATCTAGTTCGGGAGTGGGGAACCTGTGGTGGTCTTCTAGGTCCTTGGGTACAACCTTTTGACTGAGTTCAAGTTTCTGTGAAGTTTGAATTCAGTCAAATGGCTGCACTTGAGGAGCTAGATGGTGATGTAGCCCTAGGTTCCCCACTCTGATCTAGTTCAAAGGTGTCAAATATGTGACCAAGGATACAGCCCACAACATTCCCAATTCCAGCCTAAACTAGACTAAAATGTAATTTGGAAATATTTAACAAAATAAATAAAAACAAAAAAACCATGCACAATATTAATATGTGGTTTTCTAAGTCAATACATAACCCTCAAGGATGCTTATTTATTATTTAGTGGCCCCCATTTCTATTTGAGTTTGATATCACTGGTCTAGCTGATGAATCAATACGTTATAGGTGATAATTATCCTAAGGGGAGTATAATCGTTAAGGGTGGAGGGGCTATAGCTGTGAATTCACTGGTTATGGAAATTCCCTGTGCCAATTGAAAGTGGAACTTACTCTAGAACGTATAATATTGTAAAACAGCTTGAGACTGTAAGAAGATACAGCCCACAACATTCCCAATTCCAGCCTAAACTAGACTAAAATGTAATTTGGAAATATTTAACAAAATAAATAAAAACAAAAAAACCATGCACAATATTAATATGTGGTTTTCTAAGTCAATACATAACCCTCAAGGATGCTTATTTATTATTTAGTGGCCCCCATTATAGGTGATAATTATCCTAAGGGGAGTATAATCGTTAAGGGTGGAGGGGCTATAGCTGTGAATTCACTGGTTATGGAAATTCCCTGTGCCAATTGAAAGTGGAACTTACTCTAGAACGTATAATATTGTAAAACAGCTTGAGACTGTAAGAAGATAAATGACTTATCCAGGGTGACATGTTTAGAATTGGTTAAAAGTGGGCCTTGAGTCTAGATTTTCTTTTTTTTGTTTGTTTTTTTCATAGCAATAGAGGTTAAGTACCTTCCTGCAGGGTCACACAAGCCAGTAAGGGTCAAGTATCTGAGACTGGATTTGAACTCAGACCCTCCTGACCCCAGGGCCTGTACTCTGTTCACTTCACCACCTAGCTACCTCCTACCTGCCATCTACCTGCCAGATTTTCTTTACTCTGAGGTTAGCTCTAGTTACTCTAACATGTTTCCCCCTTCTATCTGGTACATCATTACAGTTCTCTGTCCTAAGAAATCCAGGGGGAGATGTAGGTGGCAGTTGAATTCTTGCTGGGGTTGGTTTCAGTGAACCTCTGGAGTGCCCCTATCTTTGGTTCTGACAAAGAAAAATAAAGGTGCCCCTCAGGAAATTGGACTCTAGACACGAACACTGCAATTCGGTCATAAGCGTTATGGGAGGGTGAGGGTAGTGATGAGGATGTATTAAGGTCCCAACTTTGGTGAGCGAATAAGTCTTGTTATTCATGTTATCTCAGGCAGGCCTGTGCTGGTGGTGCTCTTTACATTTATAGTTCTGCCTAGCCTGACCCAGTTGAAGAATATAACAAAGGGTGGGGTGAGGGCAGAGCATGCAGTATTGGGCATCTAACACTCCTCAGGGGTGTGGTACTTTGGGTGAGGAACCCTTGTTAAGTAGAGGAAGGGCGGGAGCCAATTCTCTCCCGAAGTGAAGACGTTGGCAACAGGTCAGTCAAAACAATCTGAAAGAGCCTGAGGCAAAGGGGACACCCTTGTATCAGAGTGAAGCAATGGGGCAACAGGGGTATCTGAAGGCAGACAGAGCTAAAGGCCAAGTAAGTAACTGATTGGTTGATAATTAAGCAAAACTGGAAACTAGATAAATCAAAGGAGATCTATGTAATCAAACCTTGAAGGAGAGTCCTTGTAGCACCAAAGGACTATCACAGTTTATTGCTCTTGGGGACATTTGTTTGTTTTTAAGTTATAGCTAACTTAACTTTGAAAGGGGCTAAAGCTCTCTTCACCTAACCTCCTTAACTGGTTTCAGCTGCATCTATTCATTCTCCGCATGTGTGGAAGCCCATGATCAGGTTAAAACAGACACTAGGTGGTATTGTATACTGCCCATGAGGGCTGGTTACTTCCAGGGCAGCAGAGTAACTTGAATGCTATGAAGTTGAAAAGTATTCCACAGCTGTTTTTTTCTTCCACTCATCATGGCAGGGCTGAAGGAAACTGTCTCAACCTCCTCGCAGAGGGAGGGTTCATTTTTATTCCATTTGTTTCCACCTTAAATTTAATTTAATAATTTTCCACAAAGGAAAAGTCTGAGAGACATAATTTCTGGGTAATTAAGATCAATTTATTCATTATAGCTAGTAAATATGTAATAAAATGATGGTCTTTGTCTCATAAACCAAAGATGCCTGGAGAACATTGGATGTTTAAAAAGCCTTTGGAAAAGAAGGTGTACTTGAGGATGGAAATCAACTCTGGTTGGTTAACAATCAATTAGGACATAGGTTAACTGTCCTCAGCTCCTCCGACTGAGAACTTGACCCAATCATGAGACTCAGCTGCTTCTAGCAATCTGGACCAAAAAATCCATCTCCATTGGGACTACTCTAGCTAGTTTTCCCCTTCATAGAGTGGGTTGCTCTAAATTCTAATGGAAGATCCCAAGAACAGGGGCTTGTTTCCTAAGGGCAATATCTTGCCTAGATTGGATTCTGTTTGTAAGGTCTTCTAGTTATTCTTGACAAGATGGAAATCATGTACCCTGAGGATTTGGGCAATCTAATCTATTAGCAAGGTCCTTCAGAGACTGGCCAGCTAACCTAAATGGGTTGGTTTCTGAATAAAGAAATAGAAAGGGAAAACCTTAACTAATAATCAACTGTTAATATAAGAGAAAAATACTCATTTCTCTCACCATCTACATTCTGGAATGTTCCAGTTCCAGAATGATCTTCACATGACCCACTACTGATACTATTGTGTGATCTAATGTAACAACGTAAAAATAACAATTCCCTGACACTTATTCCCAGCATTCTCTTCCACCTCACACTCCAAATCACCCAAGCGGACAGCAATAGCATCACAGCTTATCCCAACACCTTCACTGTGGGCTTGTGGTGCCTGAACTTTGATGCCTCAGGGCAAGGTCACAGCATTTGTGCCTGAGTGAGCAAAGGGTTCCTGGAGGCCTTCCTGTAACTCCACTGGAGCATGCGCATTCCAGTCAAGTCCTAGACTAATAGGAGGAAGGAGCTCACATTGCCCAAGACAAGTCAAGGCCCTCACCGGAGCCTCTGGGTCTGTCTGTCAATGGCCTGACTTCTCTACTTTTGGATCCTCCTGAGCAAAAGGTGGGCTAAAGTATTTAAAGGATTATTTTCTGTTCCATTAGTGACCTTGATAGCCCCCTACAATTCTTCATCCCCTTTATTCTTCTCCTGTTTAGTGCCTTCTACCACTGCCAGTACACTTGCCCCCTTCTCAGATTCCTTTATCTTTGGCATTAGATTGTAACTCCTTGAGAGAGGGGGACAGTTGTTATTCCTTTTTCTTATTTGTATCTTTAGCATTAGCTTAATACGTGTTTGGGGCAGCTAGAAGGCACAGTGAATGGAATGGCTGGCCTGGAGTCAGGAATACCCAAGTTCAAATCTGACCTCAGACACTTACTAGCTGTGTGACCTTGGGCAAGTCATTTAAGCCTGTTTGCCTCAGTTTCCTCATCTGTAAAATGAGCTGGAGAAGGAAATGGCCAACCACTCCAGTACCTTTGCCAAGAAAACCCCAATGGGGTCATAAAGAATTGGATATCACCAGCCAACAAAACAAATATTTACTGATTGATTATGGAGTTTTCCAATATTCTATCCTAATGCTGCTTCCTCTGTCCTTTCCTTATTACTTTCAGTTATAAGTGACCTCTTTCTTCCCTAAAATCCTATCATACGTTGTCTATATCACCACTATGGCACTTTACAGATTCTACTTTAGATTGTAATTATCTGTATGTTCATCTTATCTTTCCTATTAGATTGCAATTCTCTTTAGAAAGGGACCAGGTTTCATTTTGTTTTTTTACTCCTTGCAATACCTAGCATGTCGTATCTCATATACAGTAAGTATTCAGTAAATACAATCAGAGATTTAGGAATGAAAGGAGCCCTAGAGATCATCAGCTCCAAAACCCTTATTTTGTAGATTAGGAAACTGGAGGTCAAGAGAAGTGAAGTAACCTCCCCAAGGTCACATAGCTAGTAAAGCAAAGCCAAGACTGGACTCGAGCATTCTGACTCAAGGTCTTATGACTGTTGAATGAGTGCATAAATTAACAAGCATAAAAGCAGCATAGAAATTCTAGGTATAGTTAATATCACCAGAATTTCAAAGAGAGTAACAGTAAGAAACCACAGCCCTCATTCTACTTATGCTTTTGAATTTGAACTCTATAAAATTTAGTTAAAAACAGTGACTGCTCTAACTCTGTTACATAAAAAATAACAGGAGTTTTAAAATTAAAAACCTCAGGTCATAAGACTCTGTCAATGCTCGTGGTCTGGTGTAACTGAAGTTGCTGAGTAGCTGGTGATGTGGTTCTGACACTTGTCATTAAGAATCCCAACATCTAGGAAGTGAAAGAGACCACTAAACCCATCTAATCCAGGTCCATACCTGAAAAGGAAACCCTCCACACATACTTGAAAATGGTTATCAATTAATCAGTCAATAAGAGTTTATTAATTGCCTATTATGTCAGGCTATATGGTAAGTGCTGGAGACACAAGCACAAAGAATGAAAAATTCCTTCTCACAAGAAGCAAATCTTTATTTGCTTGAAGACCTCCAATGATGGGGAGTCCTCTATCCTCCAAGGAAGCCCACTCCATTTTTGAATAACTTTAATTTTTAAGAAATTACATCCAACCTTAATTTGCTTATTAGTAACTTCCCCTCTTTGCTCCTAGTTTTGTCCTTCTGACCGCCAAAATAAATCTAATCACTCTTCCTCATGGAAGCCACAAATTACTAGAGGACAACCATCACAAGGTCATAGACTTAGAGCTAAAAGAGTTGACCTTGCAGGTCATCTACTCCAACCCCCTCATTTTTATATATGAGGAAACTGAGACCTAGAGAGGTTATTGCTCAGGGCCATGTGACTGCATTTTAACTCATGTCTTCCTGACACAGTCTATCAGTCCATCCAATAAGCCATGCTTGTCTCATATCCGCATTGGACATATCATCTGACCTTTCAGTGCCCCAGGCAACCATCTAAGACTACAAGTGGCAGAGCAGGTGCCAATCTGCCCTGGTAGACAGGTTTACTTATCGGGAGTTCCCCATACCAATGAAATCACAGATCTAGTTCACAACAAAACAACTCCACTGTTGACTCATACTGAGTTTGCCACCACTAACACCCAAAGATCTTTTTCAAAATACCGTCTAGCCATCTTGTACTTGTGAAATTGACTAACTCAAGTGTAGAACTTTACATTTATCCTTGTTAAATTTCTTGTTAGATTTGGGCCTGTCAAGATCTTTTTGAATTCTCTCAACTAATGTTAGCTGTCTTTTCCAGCATTTTGTCATCTGAAAAATCTAATAAGCAAGCGTACCTTCTATGCCTTTACTCACATCACTGATGAAAATGTTACACAGTACAGCTCTAAGCACAGATCCCCGAGACACTCTGCTGGAAACCTCCTTCCCACCTTTGATGTTTAGCCTTTGAAATGAGTCATTCGAGAAGTTTTGAATCCTCTTTATTATCTGTGGTCCCCAGAGGACAAAATTGTCCTGTTATCTCTCCATCTTGTCCAAAAGAATATCATGAGAAACTTTGTCAAATGCTTCACTCAAATATAGGTAAATTTTATCTACACCATTTCCCCTTATCTGCCAGTATAGTAACCCAGTCAAAGAAGGATTCTTCTTGGTCTGTTCTTGATAGAGTCAGACCAGCATTTTATGATGCACTCATTCTTTACTACATACTTGATAACCATCCATCTTATCCATTCTAAGTAACTATAAGGAAACGGTCCAAAATGTTTTAGTTTTGTTGTGTGTTTTTTTTCCAAGCCATGTACTAGGCAGGTAGAATGCTGAGCCTGAATTCAGGAAGTCTGATTTCAAAACCAACCTCAGATACTTACTAGTTGTGTGACGCTGGGCACAATAAAATACCTACCTCCCAAGGCTGTTGTGAGATCAAATGAGATAATATTTATAAATTATTTTAACTAAGGTCCACAAATTCTTAGCACAGTGCCTGGCACATAGTAGATGCTATATAAATGCTCATCATTATCAGTATCACCATTAATGTTGTAATGTACTAAATTGTGTAATATCGTCCTAGAAAACAGCTTCTAGGAAAATATGTTTTCTATCTATGAAGGCAGATGAAATGCTATTTTGCTTCTTGTTAATCCTTTGAAATAAATTTTAATTGGTATCTTTCATTTTTGCATTACCTTGGTTATTCAATATAACCCTCTCCTCCTACCAGAGAGTCTCTCCTTATAACAAAGAATAAAAACATCTGAGTGTGGCTTACTCACATGGAGTCCTCAGGGGTGGGGAACCTAGGGTTTCAAGGCAACATGTGACCCTCTAGGTCCTCAAGTGGGGCCCTTTGACTGAATCCAAACTTCATAGAACAAACCCACTTAATAAAAGGATATGTTCTGTAAAACTTGGACTCAGTCAAAAGGTCGTGCTCAAGGACCTAGAAGGTCACATGTGACCTTGAAGTTGCAGGTTCCCCATTCCTGACTGAAGCAAGTGGATTGTTTAAGTCTAGGAGTTCTGAGCTGCAGGACTAAAGCTGATTGGGTGCCTATACTAAGTCAGGTGAGGGTTGAGGACACCTGGCTATCTAAGGAGAGGCAAACCAACCCAATCTGGAAACAGAACAGTTCAAAGTTTCCACGTCAACTAGCAGTGGGGCTGACCCATGAACGACTGTTGTACTGTCAGCCTGGGTGAAATAGTCTCAAAATAAAAAGAAAAGCATTTTTTTAAAAAACGAGAGATCAAAATTAACACATCAAACAAGTCCAGCATCCTATGGAAAGTCCCTTATTTCTGCAAAAAAAGAAGGGAGCTGCATTTTCATTATGTCTTCTTTGAGGACAAGTTTGATCTTTATAATTTTATAGTAGTCACTTTGGGGGGCAATGGGGTTTTTATGGTTCTTTCCATTGACATGTTGTAGTCATTTTGTATATTATTTTCCTAGATCTACTTACTTCCCTGTGCATCAGTTCGTACATCTTCCCATTCCTCTCCATTTTTCACAGTCATCATTTCTTACAGAACAATGATATTCACTTATATTCATATACCACAATTTATTTAACTGTTCCCCAATGGACAGATATCTAATTTGTTTCTAGTTCTTTGCTACCACAAAAAATGTTTCTATAAATATTTTGACATCTGTGAGACAACCTGTCTTTTAATAACTGACCTCCCTAGATTAAATTTCAATAGAATTCAAGATTATAGAATATTCAAGAACATAGAATTCAAGATTCAATAAAAAAAATTTCAAATTCTTTCCACAGATATGACGGCTTTCCCAGAACATCTGTTGCTGTGAAGGGAACCCCTGAGGTGAGTTGTTGGCTGGTTTTTATATTGAGCTGTCTTAAATCCAGAAAGTAAAGGTTATTGTCAGGGCTGTGGTATAATGCTATCCAGAATTGATGCTATTCCTGTTCAACACTTATTCAAGCAGGATCCCCACAGCTCAGTTTAAAAACATTTACTTTACCAGGCACAGTTCTTCCTAATGAATCATGAGATCACCTGTTGCAGTAGGTTTCTCTTTTAGCTATAATAATGAATGCACAGTATGCATAGATTGTAAAAGGGAGAAAGCTCAGCCTCAGCAATTAAACCAACATGTTTATGTCAATTATCACCTGTGGCTACTTGAATTTTTTTTAACTACTGGGGATCTCCAAAAGATCTGAGTTTCTTGGTTCCTAGCACCTCAACAAGCCTTCCTGGGAAAGGAGAAGTCTTCCGTTACTTGAGATATATCCCACTGTTCACAATGTGAGTATTTTGCTCCACTGATTAACATTTCTATTAAAATTCAAAGCCATGGATGGGTGTAGTTACTATCAGTAAGGATGAACAGAAGAGGTTTTCTCGGACCTCAGAGCAAGAGTTGGGCTCCTACTCAAATGGGTTCATAGACGGTTAGCATAGAAAGAGATATTGCAGAATAATGAGCTCCAACTTGCTTATTTTACAGTTGAGGAAACTGAGGCCCAGAGAAGTAAAACCAAAGGTCATACAGTATCTAGTATAGTAGAGACTCAAACTGGGGTGGCCAGTTTATTCAATATCCTTTCCAATATGTTACGCTGCATCTTACGACTTTGTAATACCATGGTCTCAAATTCAATTCAGGTGCCACTATAGACCGTGAACTGTGCTAGGCTCTGGAAATACAAAGACAGACAAAAAAGTCTGTGTCTTAAATCAGCTTACCTTCTACTGGGGGAAAATAATACACACAAATGAAATTAAGTGTAAAATATATAGAAAGTAATTTCTAAGGGGGCATATTAGTAAGTAGAGATATATTGGGTGCATGGGGAGGAAAATCAGGATAGATTTATTTTTTTCTGTTTTATTTTTATTTATTTATTTATTTTAAATTTGTTCTCAGTTTTGTATAATCACTTCCATAAGTCTTAGATTTTCTCCCCCTCCTTCCTCACTCTCTCCCTTCCTGAGACAGCGTGCTATCTTATATGGATTCTACACATACATTCTTATTAAACACATTTTCACATTAGTCATGTTACATGGAAGAATTAAAATGAAAGAGAGAAATTGTGAGAAAAACCCAAACAAAATAAAACCTAACACAAGAGGAAAATATTCTGCTTCATTCTGCTTTCCAATTCCATAGTTCTTTCTCTGGATGTGAATGGCATTTTGCCTCAAGAATTCTTTGGGAATATTTTAGGTTCTTGTATAGCTGTGAAGGGCTTAGTCTACCAGAAAAGTTCTTCGTACACTGGGATTGTTACTGGGTACAATGATCTGATTCTGCTCCTTTCACTCAATATCAGTTCATATAAGTCCTTGAGGCCTCTCTGAAATCTTCCTGTTCATCATTTCTTATAGCACAATAGTATTCCATTACATTCGTATACCACAACCTGTTCAACCATACCCCAGTTGATGGAGAACCCCTTGATTTCCATAGATTTCTTGTATGAAGCATTCTAGTTGACTTTTGGGGGGAACCTGAGGATTCTATCACAGGTGAAAAAGGAGAGCATTATGGATATGGGGGTTGGTGTGGTATATATGTGCAGCTTATGCAAAGGTATAAAGATGGAAAATAGAATGTTGGGTTCTAGGAACAGCAAGTAGCCCCATATGGCTGGACTAGACAATGCACAAAGGAAAGCAATAAGCAGTAAGTTTAGAAAGGTAGAAAGAAGCTAATCTATGAATGGTTTTAAAAGTCAAATAGAAGACCAGTTTGTATTTTATTCTAGCAACAAGAGGGAATCATAAGATCTTGAGCAAAAGAGTGACATAGGAAAATTTGGCCTTAAGGATATTACTTTGAAAGCATGGAGGAAAGACAGAAGGAAGAAACTGGAAGCTGGAAGACAAAATAGGAAGCTGTTTCAATAAAGTAGGAGGGAGACAATGAAGGTCTGTAACTAAGGTGGTGACTATATAAGTGGAAAAGAAGAATCTACAAAACTTAGCAAATGATTACAAGAGTGATGGAGAGGAAAGACTCAAAGGGAAGGAAAATGGAACACACATTTATTAAGCACCTACTATGTGTCGGGTACTGTGTTAGATGCTTTACAAATTTTATCTCATCTGATCCTAACAAATTTATGAGGCAGGTACTATTATTATGCCCATTTACAGTTGAGATTAATCAAGGATGACTCTAAGTTTTCTAACCTGAATGACTAGAAGGATAGTAATGAGAAGTTACAGAAATATTGAACAAAGAGGAGAGAGTTTGGAGAATAAAGACAACGAATTATGTTTCAGACTTCAGCATCCTATTGGGCATTCAGTTATAGATTTTCAATGGACAGTTAGTGGTACAACACTAGAATTCAGGAGATAGACTAAGGCAATAGATTAGATAGATAGATAGATAGATCTGGGAATCATCTGCATAGAGGTGATAGTTGAATAGATGGGAGGTGATGAAATCACCAAGAAAAAGACTTAGTGAGAAGAAGGCCTAGAACACATAGTTCTAAGGTACCCCCACATATAGGAGATGAAACAAGGATAATAATCCAGCAAAGAAGACTGTGAAGAAAGGGTCAAACAGGAGGAAAACCAGGAGAATTCCCTACATGAAAATGTAGGGAAGAGAGAACATCTAGGAAAATGAAGTAATCAGTATCAAACCCCACTGAGCAGTCAATAAAGATGGAGAACAGGGCATCAGATTGTCAGTTAATAGATCACTGATAATCTTAGGGGGAGCAGTTTCAGATGAGGGATGACTCAGAAGCCAGGTTGAAAAGGGATTGAAAAGTGAAAAAGTAAAGATGTTGAGGCTAAATAGGTTTTATTCTAGGAGTCGGACTCTGAAAAAGAAGGGAAATAAAAAAACGAGAGGTGAGACCTCTCTCATGAGACCTTAGACCAACATATTACTTCCTTTGAGGGTATTTTTCCTCAACGTGACTGCTCTCTCTTCATCTATCCCTACACTGCCTTGAATCCTACCAAATGGGACCCCATGGTAACCTTCTGCATCTCCTCATTGTCTTCACTGAGTGCCCTTTGCAGGGAGGATGTCTGGGCAATAAGTATTGTATCTCTTTACCCATAGTTCTTGTGCTGAAAACAGGGTGGGTATCTTATGGATTCCTCAGAAGTTTTCACTTCCTTTTCTTCTTCTTCCCCGGGAGGATGCTCTAAGTTTACCTTTAACATTCAGGGGTTAGGCCACAAATAGGCATGAAGCATGTGGGGAATGCAGGAGGAAATGTAAACACTTAGAAGGAATAACAGTCCAGTCAGCAATGAGGTCAGTCAGGAATTGAATCCCTGGAGTGGATCATTCAGGTTTATTTTTGTGTTTCTTTCTCCTAGTTGGTGCTTTTGTGTTAGCTATTTCATAAGTACATGTATCAGAGGTTTAGCGGAAAGAAGAATGAATGGAAAATCATTTAAGTGCTTACTGTGTGCCAAGCTCTGGGAGCTTATAGAGAAGCAAAGATAGTCCCTGACCTCAAGGAGCTTATATTTTGTTGAGGAAAACAACAAGTGTAGGAAAGTCATAACCCAAGAGTGGTAGCCAACTTTGGTTTGAAATGGATTGAGTGGATTCACAAGCCCTAGACTGGCACACTCCACCCAGATACAGCGGCAGATGGTTATTTCTTGGCTCCAGAACTGAAGAACTAAAAGGGGGTAACATTTGAGAAGGGGAGAGGACAAACATGGAGTAAGGCCATTGGTGGTGAAGCTCTGGAGCATACGGCAGGAAAGAAACGAAAGTAGTTATTTTTATACCTTGTTAACATCTATGAGAGCTTCAAAGGGACCCTCAGATAAAAACGGTTGCTTGAGAGATTGGACCCAAGCAAGGAGCTGGATATAAAAGGATTGTGTTGCCTATTCCTGGCCCCATTCAGTAATTCCCTCTCACTGCAACCCAAAATGATAAAAACTGTGGAACAAATAGGATTTGGATTATCTAAAGATTTCAGTTAACTATGATATCCTTGATCTCTTACATTACAAGTAATGCTTGGTCATAAATACTTCATAAATATCTGCTATGATATTTAGGCAGAGAAGGGAAGATCTGCTTAGAAATCTGCTTAAATATAGGAGAACATCACCTCCTATACCTCCCTCTCTCTCTGTCTCTGTCTCTCTCTCTCTCTCTGTGTGTGTCTCTGTCTCTGTCTGTCTGTCTGTCTGTCTCTCTCTCTCTCTTTCTCTTCCTTCTTTTTCTTCTCCTCATCCTCCTTCTTTTATCTCCTCTTCTTCCCCTTTCCCTCCCCCACCTTAGGCTTTGTGGTCTGGATAAAGTTTAATAGGACCAAAAGTGGCCCTGAATTCCTTCATAGAAGCCTTATTTGTGTGTTGCTAGGTGACTTTAGCTCTGAAAATAAAATGGACTCTTAATTTGGGAAGCAGAACCCGGGCTGGCATAAACTTGAATGAATGAATGAATGCCGAAACCCAGAGTTTCAAGCCTGCAATCTAAGGAAAAAATCCTACATCATTCTGAGCAGAGAACACAGTTTTAAGGAGGAGTTGGATGAGAGAGAGAGAGACAGAGATGGAGAGAGAGAGAAAGAGAGAGAGAGAGAGAGAATGAGAATAGAAAGTATAATGTATAGAGCCTCCTTTTCATTCCAACTCAGCTTTAGGTCTCAGGGTGTGCCATAGAGTATTAAATAGAATCCATTTTAATAATAATAGGTCATTTTTCTATAATAGTTACAGAATCATAAGAATATATATTTAGAGCTTAATGCAATTTTATGGGCAATCTAATTCAACTCCTTCAATTTACAAATGGGGAAACTGAGGTTCAGAGAGGTTATAATGCTCTCATGGTATTGTGTTTTAATATCATCTACTTGTCAACAGTAATCTGAGTGGAATATTTAAACTATCCAGCAGATCTGTTGATTGCCAGTATTAATTTTAAAAAAATCTCTTCTAGAATCTGTCCAGCCTCCTCAGAACTTGCTTAGATGCAAGAGGCCGTGTGTCGAAGAGTATGGAGCAACAGCTTCAAACCTAGAAAGATCTGGGTACAAGTCCTGTCTCTGAAATGTATTGGCTGAGTGACCCTGGTCAAATCACTTTCATTCTGAGTCACTTCACCTTTGGATGCTCTAGGCCAGAGGTGTCAAACAGGCTGGACTGCATTCAGCCCCCAATGATTCTGGCTGCATTCTGAACCAGATTAAAATGTAATAGGGAAATATTGACTAAAATAAACAAAAATACAAAGAAACATAGATAATCTTACATTTTTAAACTGCCAATATGTGGACCACAGGGATACTTGGTTTCTATTTGAATCTGACATCACTGTCCTTGACAACTTTGAGTTTTAGTAGCAGAGAAGGTGTCAACTTGCATTGGTGAAGGGAGTTTCTCTATCTGGGAATGATTGCATGTGATTTCCTATATCCTTCCCCCAAAAAATTCTCTTCAAACCAAAATGTTTGAAAAGGGAAATGCCACAATATTACAAAGATGTAATGTTCCTTCAAGAGGAACACCTGAAAGGTGACTAATATTCCAATTCAACAAACATTTATTAAGTGCATGCTGTATGTGTTAATCAACTCCTACCAGACACTCCTCTCTATCACTGGCTGAACACTAACCTGAGATTCTGATCTGAGTATATCACATTGCTCTATGCACAGCAATACCTAGTAGTGTGGTTTTATGCCATATTTTGGGACCCATAAGGTAGGATGATAAACAGGATCTTTCCATAGAAAAGACAAAGGAAAGCTACAGTAATTCCCCTAAAATTAATTTGCTGATTTCCCTAAAGCATTTGATAATATCAGCAAACCTGAACTCTGGTATCTGTTCAGCAGGTTTGACTGCCCAAAGAAGCTCACAGAAAATCCAGGGTTACTTCATAGTAAGATGCATAGCCAGTCATATCTGAGTTGATAGGATCATTGTATCTTAGAACTAGTAAGAGACAATCTGGGAGAAGGGATATCTGTGGAGGTATTCCTTCTACTTCAAATCCTAGCCCTGTCACTTACTGAATGTCCTTGGACAAGTCATTTACTCTCTTTGTGGCTCAGTTTCCTTTTCTGTCAAATGAGGGATTTGGAATAGGTGACCTCTGAAGTCCCTTTAAATATGAGGTATCTCCCCTAGGACAGTCCTCACTTCTCTTTTCTTCTCTTTATACTCTCTCCTTTCTGAATTTAATCCATTACCATGGCCCATATAGATGATATATATTCAGACCTGAGCTCTCCTCTAGCTCTTGTCCTGCATTTCTAACTTGGACATCTTTACATGCATGAGCTACTATGAATTAAAATCCAATATGACCCAAAGTGAACTAGTCAGAAATTTTCTTCTTCATCCTTACCTCTCCTTTCAACTTGCCTGTTTTTTTAATCCTTCTAGTAACTTCTAGCTCAAAATCTTAGTCATCTTTTATTCTTTCATATTCCTCCCCCAACTGGATATCCAATCAGTTTTTAAGTCACATTATTCTACCTTGGCAACGTTTGGCATCTAGACCTTCCTTTCCATTCACATGCACACCATCTTCAATAAGACACTTGTTATAGCCTTCTTCAGTGGCACTACTGTAATAGTCTCCTCTCTGGTCTCCTTTCTTCCAGTCTTTTCCTTCTCCAGTATAGCTTTATTGGGACCTCCCTCCCCATAGGGAATCACTAATGTCCATGTAAATTCAGGTCATAATCCAAACATTAAGCTTTCTTCATCCACTTATTTTTCCTGTGTGGATGGTTAGATCAAACTTTATTGAGTAATTATGAATCTCTCTAGCAAATTTGAAAGTTTTCCAAGGCTTGATATCATATAATATCATCTGCAAACAAGAACATGTTAGGGACTATGATCTAGAGATTTCCTATTCAGTTTGGAATCTTTCCTGGATCTCTTCCCAGGACAGTGCTGAATACCTTACCAGAGCATATTTCTCCCTGTTTTATGCCTTACTTCATGTCATTGATCAGAGGGTTTGTTGAACAAGGATTGTCATATCTTTCAAGGAATTTGACATGTTTTTGATGTATGCATAAGACACACCTTCTTGGAAGAGAATCTTCAAAGCAATGTTTTGCTCCTAAATCAAAACCTTTTTGTTTAAATTTTTCAGTCAATTGTGTGATGATATAGATGTGGTCTACTGTGGAATATCACATAAAAAATCTGCATGTTCCCCACTAATGTCTTCATCAAGAATTCTTGCAAATGTATGTACAGATTATTCTCACAAAAAAAATTATATAGATGGGAAAGTAGGCCTATAGGTCAACGGTTGTTAATGGTCTCACAGTTCACTTTTTTGAAATTAATACGATGCAAGATTTTCCCCCACAACTTTGGTATCTTCTTAGATATCTTGCAGTCAACCTTTCAATGTGTTTATGATTGTGTCACCTCCAGCACAAATCTCCTCTTCATATACTTCACCTAATTCAAGTGTTTCTACTGTCTTTATTCTCTCAAGTGACATTTCTACCTCCTCCAATCAGTTCAATGTTTTGGGGCAGCTAGGTGGCGCAGTGGATAGAGCACCAGAGCAGGAGTCAGGAGGACTTGAGTTCAAATCTCAACTCAGATACTTGACACTCACTAGCTGTGTGACCTTGGGCAAGTTACTTAACTCCAATTGCCTCATCCTGGGTCATCTCCAGTCATCCTAATGAATATCTGGTCACTGGATTCAGATGGTTCTGGGGGAGAAGTGAGGCTGGTGACCTGTACAGCCCTCCCTTACTCAAAACAAAATCAAGTGCAAGTCATGTTATTATTTGTCTGATGGCATGGTCTTCTTCAGCAATGAAGGACGAACACGCACACATGAAGTACATCCAGGTATATGCTGTTGCAGTCCAAATGTAGTGGTTCCTACTCTTCTTGATGGTGAATAGAATTTGTCATAAAAATCTTTGTACATCTTATCGATCATGAATGATAACTTTGTTGTTCTTCAAGTTTTATCCTTAAATGTTCTCAGGATGACTTTGGTTAGCTATTGCTCTTCCCAAATTTTCTGTAAACTGGTTTTACTCTCTATTGCTTCTCTTTATTTTATAAGGTGACATTGCTTGTAATCTTTCACCATTTTCCTAATCGAGATTTTATGAACCAGATTATATTCTTAACTGGTGCTGTCTTTGGATCTTCTCTCTTTTTATTTTACAAGTCAGGTGCTTACTGACGAAAGCACTTTTTAGGCTCTTTTTGTCTCCTCCTTATGGCAAATTATTCCCATCACTCTGCATGAAATAAAGCCACTACTAAAGACCAAAAATTTCAGTATTTTTTCCAAAGCAATTGCTGAACTTTCAACTCAAGTTTTCATTTTCTTTTCATGGGTAGCTATAGCCTTAATGAAATAGGTTAAATAGGGGTAAACCATAGAAGCCCAGAATATAGACAAAGGGGGTGCTTTAAAAAAGACTTTCAGTACTTAATAAGGATCTCCAGACCAGTCGGTCGGTCAATAAACATTTATTAAATGCCTTTTATGTACCACTGTGTTAAGTATTGCAAAACAAACAAACAAACCCAATCCAATCCTTACTCTCCAGGACTCACAGTCTAATGGGATTACATTTATATTATAATAGTCCTTATTAATAGGATGCTAATAGCCCTGTGGGTATTTGATTGCAACTTTCTTGACTGATAAATACCTAAGAAGACAAACTTCTTAAATTTGAATGAAGTGGGGTAGACCTCTTCCATCTTCTGTCTTAAAGCTGGAAGCAGACTCAATGTTTGAAGAAAACTTGAAGCTTGACCAGTCGTAAAGGGAGGAATTTGGAGAGCTAAAGATCTCTGTCTCTCACCAACTCTGTCTGCCCCACACATAGGGCAGGGTCTTCATTTCCACCCATAAGGAGAGTCCGATGTGAACAGACTTTGAAACAGGAGTTACACAAGCTATAGTTAGTGACTCAACAAGCTCTCACTAAACACTTATTATATACCAGACCCTGGGCTACACTGTGTAGGAGTACAATGTGCTTCTAGAGTTTATCCCTTTAAGACAACAAGAAAAGACAAGGCCAGAAGGGTTAAGAACAAAGAGATTGTGAGGAAATGCATAGGAACAACCTCAGCTATCATCACCCTCACCAAAACCATACCTACTCATTTTCTATATCAGGTCATATTTTCTGTTTCATTAACCTTTTGGTCCCTAGTTCTTTTGACATTCCTTTGAAACCTCCTTAGCTCTATTCCTGAACCTTAGAATAGTGCCTGGATACTCAGGCCATAGTTCTTATAAGAAGTCTAGGAATTATATCCCATAAATATCTCAAATTCAATATGTCCAATACAGAACTCATCTCTCCTCCCAGACCCTGCCCTCTTTCTAATTTCCCTAATACTATTGAGGTTACCATGATCCTCCCAGTCACCCAGGCTTGTAACCTTGACTCCTCACTGTCATGTTTAACTCCTTACTGGAATTCACTGTCATTTCTACCTTCACAACATCTCATATAATCAAGCCTTATTACTTCACACCTATCTTACTGCAGCAGCCTACTGGTTGGTCTCCAACCCTCAAGTCTCTCTTCATACCAGTTCATTGTCCTAAAGCACAGCTCTGTCTGACCTTGTAACCTCCTACTCAGCTTCTGTGTACTTGGCATATTTAACTCCCTTCCACGTACTCTACAATTCAGCTACACTGGCCTATTTGCTGTTTCTTAGACACAACACTCTACCTCTTGAATCTGGTCCTTTTCACTGGCTGTCTCCCATTCCTGGAATACCCTCTCTCCACATCAATGCTTCCCTGGTTTCCTTCAAGAGTGTTCAAATTCTACCTTCTGGAAGAGCCCAATTTACCCACATACCCCAACCCCCATTGCTAGCTTCCTTTTAAGATGACCAACCAATTACATACATATTTTGAATATATGTAACTTTTTTGCATATTGTCTGTCCCATTATTACGTGAGCTCCTTGAGGGCAGGAGTTGCGTTTTTTACTTTCTTAGAATTCCTTCCACCTAGCACAGTACCTGGCATGCAGTGAGCACTGATTACATGCTTTCTGACTTTTACACCTATTTTCAGAGCTCCTTAGGGAATTGAATTATGTTAAGTCCTATAAGAAAAATGTGACTCCTCCCAAATACTCATAATAAGGCTGTTGTTTTTGTTGGTAATGGATAATGGTATTTTTATTATGAGAGAATGAAGAAAAAAAGTGAATGTTGGTATAGTGAGGCTCATTAATTTCAAATAGAAAAAATAATTAAACATGGTGTGTGGTGAAAATGTGTTTGCAAAATTACTTTGTAGATCTAAGGTTATATTTTTTGGAATTTTCCAAAAATTTTCCCCAAATTATATATGTTTTGGAATATTTTATGTGGAAAGTCATTTAACACAGAAATCAAGTCAGTAGGTTTCTGTGTGGAGTAGTATGTTTGTGAAAGACCTAAAGTCAGCCTCTATTTTTCACTTTAAAATTCACAGGCCGGAATATACAACTCACCATTAAATAGTGAATCATCAAATACATCATTTCCCCCAAAGCCTGTAGGAATGAGGGAAGGAAGTGGTCTGCCCCCATGGGATGCTTCCCAGATAGAGAATGAATTCTTTCGTGGTAAGTCTGTGAACTGAACTATTGTCATAAATTCTCTTAGGCAAAAAAAATAAAACAACTTTTAAGGTACTATGCATGGCGAGTAGTCAAATATGGTATGGTAGAAATTTCACTGGACTAGGAATCAACAGACCTTTGTGTTAAACCTGTTTGTTTATGATTTTCAGTATGACCTTCCAGTAGATAGCCACGTGGCACAATGTTAGATTTGAGAAGACCTGAGTTCAAATACTCTCCCAGGCACTTAGTAGGTATGTAGCTAGAGTATGCTGTACTCTTACTGTATGCCAGCTCCTAGTGGCTCTTTGCAAGTCATTGCTAAATTTTTATTGAGAGAATTTGTACCTCAAAAATTGGCAAATACTAATTTACTCCTAAGTCATATAAATATTAATCAAGGTTTGATTTATTGTTTTATTAATTAAATTGATTTGTTGATTGGTGGCTTAAGAAAGTGATGGAGAAGATGCTCATAATGTAGATTAAACTTTAAAATGTGTCATATGTACAGCTTCCCCCCGCCCCAGAAACCCAGTTGTTAAACATTTACCAGCATGCTCCAGTAGATAAATCACTTAATATTTCTCAGGCTCGGTTTCCTCATCTGCAAAATGGGAATAACTATAGTATTTACCTCCAAAGACTGTTGTGAAGAACAAATGACATAACATGGATAAAACACTATGCAGAGTTTAAAGGGCTGTATAAATGTTAGCTATTATTAATTAAGTTTCTTTGGGCCTCAGTTTTCTAATTTGTAAAATATTGGGCTAAATGAAACAGTCTAAGGTCTTCTCCTGTGCTAAGAGTCTCTAGTGTGTTATTCTGGCATGCTTTACCTTAAAAAGTTTGTACACATGTTTATAAAAAAAGGAGAGTAGGAAAGCAGTATGGTACCATGGTAGGACAGTTGACCTGAGTGAGGAAGACCTGAGTTCAAGTCCTGCCTAAGAACCCATACTGACTATATAATCCTATATGTCACTTAACCTTTCAATGCTCCAGGCGACTCTAAAACTAGAGGTTACAGAGTGGGTATTGATCTAAGGGAAAAGAATTTATTCCCTGAGAGTTCTCTGCCGGTGATTAAAATCCAAAAAACAAAGCATCAAAATGCATACCTACTTCTTGTGATTAATACCTATATAATAAGTCAATATACCCAAAAGAGGTCATCTACTGTTTCTTTTAAAGTATATACGGCAGTAATAATGTTTAATATTTAATCCCTTCTAGCTCTAAATCTACAATCCCAGAACTCTATAGCTATTTAGATGGCATTCTTAATTTACTTTTATTGCCTGATTAGAATCTGCAACCTCTTGAAAAATTTGTTTGTTCATAATTGTTAAATGATTAACCTGTAAATGGTATAACTCTAAGTATTGAGACTAGTTCATAAGCCCCACAAAGCAATATCTTATACATGCAAAACATTTTCACTGTTTTGAAACAGTCAGTCCTTTGAGAAAGTAGCTTGTACAGCTGTTCATTAACTTCAGCCTGAGGAAAGAGCTGAAATGACCTGAGACCAGCACGGTGATTTCACCTCAGACCATCGTATAAAAAGTTCAGGGGAGAGGTCTGACAATGAACCTCTGGAGCTCAGGAGAGAGTCCAGCAAGTTCAAGACTCGCTCCAAAGGAGGTCAGAGAATGAGTCCTGCTCCAGTGGAAGGCCAGCTTCGTTAATGAAAGAAGGCTATTTTTTGACAGCACAGAGTTGTGAGTAAAAAATCTTTATGAATCTAGAATTCTATAGAGAAACACCTGGCTATGAATTGGCAAGGAATTTGTTGCCAGTTTTAATAGCTAAAAAAATAAAAAGCCAGCACTTTTTATTGCCTGCACTTGGAGGTTGTTTTCCTTTTCCTTTGCTCCATATTTTGGTGTTGTTCACTTCATTTATCTAATAAAGGATAACAATTTTATGGACTTGAATGAGCAGCATTACTGGAGTTATAGGTATAGGGCAGGCCTTGGAGTCGGGATAACCTGGGTTCAAGTTCTGTCCCTGACACAAACTGGCTGTGTGATCCTGAACTTGTCGGTGCAACCCAAGCAACCCTCCAAGAATTATAAGTTATTGATTTGTGTTGATGGAGGGAGTTTCCTCACTGAGAATTCTCTACATTGATGAAATTACAGGCTGACCCCCTAAAACTGGTCTTTAGTAAGTTTTGGGGGGGAGTTAAAGAGATAATTATGTATGTTTTATTATATATTGTTTCTACATTTATAGATTTATAATTTCAAGGTTAAATGATATATATTAAAAAGTGCTTTGAGAACCTTAAAGAGCTATTTAAATGCTAACTCTGGCGATGATGGTGATGATTTCCTGGAGACTTCTTAGTTTCCTCTCCCAGGATCCTTATAGTTCCCTTCTATGGTGCTCTAAGCAGCCCCATGGGCAAAGTCCAGGGAGGCCCTAAAAGGCCATATCAGGATTTACCTTACTGCAATAAGAGTGACAGGAATTTCTCTTATTTCCACAAACTCAGCTACAGGTGTATTTCCCTTTATAAAATAAATGCCCAACTCAACAAAATCATTTTTTTTCTCCAAAATAGCCTTTTGAAAATGTACTAAGGCAAACTCACTGTTGGAAGGAATTTTGTGATGAAATCTTTTGTATTAAGGATTTTTTTCCATAATTAAAACAATTGCCACTCCCTAACTTATCTATCATTTGGAATCATTGTATATTAAGATTTCTTTAAAGAAATGAATGTGCCAGTCTCTTACCTTCAGGAGGAAATAAAAGGTTACTTCAAAATGTTTGCTCAACATAGTAGCCTTAGAGAATCTGACACCTTGAAGTGCTTCCATGTTTGATAGGGCCACTACTGGTAGATCCTGATTTGAGCAAGGCATTTAACAAAGTCTCTCATGATATCCTGTGGGAAAGAGAGAAACTGGAACCTCATGACAGTACAGTTGTTATGTGGATTGAGAAGTGATGGAACCAAGAACTTTCATTAACAGATCAATGTGCCTGTGCAAGGTCTCTATTGGACTGCCTCAAGCCTCAGAACTCAATTCCATTCTATTATACATCTTTATCAATGACTTCATTGAAGACATTAGGATCATAGAATTGTAGATTTAGAGACAATGCAACCTTTGAGGTTACCTAACCCAATTCCTTCTTTTCATAGTTAAGGACACTTTAGTTTAGAGAGGTTAAAGACTTACTTGCTCTATCTCACACAAATGGTAACTGGCAAAGACCAGCTGTGAGCCCAGTTCTTCTTAACTCCAAATCTAGAACTGTTCCCACTATATCAATCTGTTGCCATGCTCATCATATTTTCAGTTGACATGAAGTGTGGAGGGATGGACAATTCATTAGATGACACAACCAAGTTCCTAAAGAGTTCAACGGGATGGAACAACAGATTGATTCTAAAAGGATACTATTTAATAGGGATAAATCTAAAGTCTTGTGCTTTGGTGCAAAATATCAATTGTACAAGAAGGGGAGGTGTGACTAGAGCTTAGTTTTTAATATACAAAAATTTTAAAACTTGGGTTACTAAAAGCTCAAAATGAGTTAACAGTGTATAAAAACTAGTGAGATCTTAGACTACACTGATTATAATGTTGAGAACTAGATCCTGCATAGTCATATGCTATTCTACATATTAGACAGGCTATATTTAGAATATTTCATGCTGGGTACCACATTTGAAGAATTTAATTGTAAGTTACACCATGTCCAGTCAGAAGTTGGCCAGTATGTTGAAGGAATTCAGAGCATGGCATATGAAGAAAAACCAAGTACCTAAGCTGGAAGACTTGGGAAGCCAATAACCTCTCATCAAAATATGTGAAAAAGAGAATAATACATGGGGAAAACCCCCACACTTCTGTATGGCTTCACCCAGGTCTACAAACAATGGGTAAACAAGATAGAAAAGCAGACTCTAGGACAATATAAGGAAGAACTTCCTAATAATTTGAGCTGTCTGAATATGGAATAGGTGACTTTGGGAGGTTGTAGGTTCCTTATGACTAGAAGTAACTATGTAGAGTCCAGAAGGGTACTTTTTGATAGAGTTCTAGAGCGATAAGCGTTAGATGTGGGAGCTGGCCTCAACGATTCTTTTGGTCCCTTTCAGATTAAATATTCTGCAGTTCTAGGATTCTCCACCTATTCTTTATATCTTCACATTTATTGAGGAAAATATGTCAAATAGGATTTCAAGACTCAGAAAGAAATAGGGAAGAAAAAAGGCAATGATCACTTTCTCTAAATATTATTTTCTTCCAACTATAAAGGACTGCGAATTCTTCTAGAATTAGGTTTTTGTTTAAAAACAAAAACAAGGGAAGATTGGAGGTGGGGAAAGCCACTATTGTTTTGTTCCTATAGCAATAACATCCCAACTGTGTAAAGGCAGAATAAAGAAGGAGAGAAACCTCAATTGTAGAATTTTCAAAGTAACAGCTTTAGAGGCCACCTTGGTCAACTCTCTCATTCTATATATGAAGAAATTGAGGCCCAGAGATGTGAACAGACTTGCCCAAAGTAAAACAGTTGATTAATGGTGAAGTGAGCCTGGAACTCAAGTAAGAGGACCAGTTAACCTGGAATAAAACTGATGTTACATATTGTCTATTCCAGCCTCTTCATTTTGCTGATGAAGAAACTGAGCCCCAGAAAAGTTAAGTCACTTGACCAAGGTCACCCAGGTAGAGAACAGAGCCAGGATCTTGAGACTCTTCTTTGAATAACACAACTTTCTTGACTTACTGAAAACATTACAGAATCTTTTTTTTGGGGAGGGAGAATTTCCTTCTGGTTATGTGCCACTAGATATTCTATCACTCTACTATTTTTTATAAAAGTCAAAATACCTTGAAAACACCACAAAATTGAATGTAACCCATTCAATTATCATTACATTCAAGATGACAATGTAGGTTGAATCCTAAATGAAAACGCTTGCTAGTAAGGAATTTTTTGGTAAAAAGGAATTGTGTAAATCGAAATTCAAATTACATTATGTAACAACTTAACAAAAGGAAGATTTAATTAATTTTATCCGTTTAGTTTTAGATGACCTGGACGATAAACTGGCTCAGGAACAAACCCTAAGTCCAGTGAATACAAGAAGACCGAGTCACTATGGATTTCCAGCACAGATCCGTCCTTTTTACAACACTGGGAACAGAAATGACAATCTCATGGGGGGACATAGGAATAATTATGGTGAAACTTCAACTCCATCCTTTTATGATATCCTAAGACCATCAACCCCTAGAGAAGGTTTTAAAACTTTCTCCTATAGAACAAAAACAATTTATGACAGATATGGTTCAAAAGAACACACAGTCTCACAAGAGGAATATGTGTACAAGACCTTCGGCAGTTCATCTCTGTGTTCTGATAGAGCACAGACATCAGCCTCTCCTGTGTTAGGACATTTCACAGCAAATAGCCTACATCTTCCATCCCATACTCAGAGGAAGTGTGTTTTTATACCAAGAAGTCATCAGCAGAGTCCAAGGAGAACTCCTTTATCATCTATTGTATGGAACCAGCCACATTCTCCTGTAGATATTCAGTACCAAGAAGAGTTTCTAGGGGCACAGTCCCCAATGGAAGTTGACCCTGTCAATCAGGATACGTACCCCACCTGGCCTCAAGACAATAGGAAATATGACTATTACCGTTCTGGTAATGTATACCAAAATCTTAGGCCACATGCTTCCAAGGACAGAGTAACCAATCCTGAGTTATTTGAGAATTCTGAGAATATGCCATTCCACCAAAATGGAAACAAATTCTCAAGGTCATATTGTTGGAACACCATTGGTCCTAGGAGGTTGCAAAAATTTGGAGCAAGTCCTTTTCAGAGCAAAAAAGAAGACTCTCCAGCCTTGTCCAACTTTTACCATAGAAACAGAGAATTCATTTCTTCTGACAGAGACTTTGAAATGATTTCGACTGATGTAAATGAGGGGTCAACTGTCCATAGTAATAACACTCCTGCACCATCTCAACCCTGGAGAACAAATTTTTCCAGAAACCAAGAACAGTCAATTCACAGGGAGTTTAATTTTCAAACATGTGTATTGGAGGACATGGAAGTCCAGTCACAAGATAGTAGTAACCAAATAGCTTTAAACGAAAGACATGAACATTTGCACACACCTTCCAAGGATACAACAGAAAACAAATTCTTGATTGCTCCAGATATTTACTCCAAGAGTCAAGTCAGATCAAGTATGTTGGTAAGTCAACAGAAGGGGCCTCCAATAGAAGCAAATGTAAATTCGGAGACCAATTTACCTGAAACCACTCAGAATTTGTCATCCTCATCTCAGACTCCCCTGCCCTTACTTCCACATAGAACAGAAGCCCCTCAAAGCTCTGACTTCCAGAATGCTGCCACTACATTGTGGGACACCAAAGGGGTTGCTCCTGATGAATCTGCCTCCCTTCCTATAAGAAGCCAAATAGAACTTAACAAAACCAATGGTGACTCTGTCACTGTTGCCAGAAACCAACCAAACACTTGTATCACTGAGATGAATCCTGAGAAAGACTTAACAACAGAATCTGTGTCAGAAAAAGTAAAGCAGCTATACAAGGTAGATGAGACAGGCCAAGCAGACAACATGTCATCAATTGTTTCTCAATCAGTGATTACTGAGACTACACCTAATTATCAGCATTCTCTTTCTGAGGATTCAGTGGCCTCTTCCAGCAACAGATTTGTTTTTAATGCACCTGACTCCACAGGTTCAAAAAAGCCAACTGGAGTCTTTGGCAGAAGGGATATTTCCAAAATTTACATATCAAACAGAGATAAAGCAAACGTGCTTAAAAAACAAAAGGATTCTACCAAGGAAAGAAAACCAGATTCAGGAACTTCATTTCCTTTCTTTCAGGAAAACAGAACATCATTGTCTTTTCCCAAACAAAATCAAGGTTGTCAGCAAGAACCAGGCATAAACGAAGTTGGCATTATCAGCATTGAAAAGGAAGACAGCAAACTAGGAATTGCCAGTGAGCAAAACGTACAGTATCCAGGAGAGTCATTTCTTTTAGATGCTGAGGATGTGCAAGACATCAGGTTGAAAAATGCTTTGGTTCCTTCTACCAACTGCACCAAGTTTGCTGAAAATCATCATGTCCTATCAGACCATTCCCTAGAACCATTGCCAGATCATGGCCAAAGTCTTCCATCTTCTTTTTCTCCCAACAGTCCTTCTTTGGCTTCTTTAGTAACTCCCTCTGCTACTTCACTAAATTTTCCATGTAATGTATTACCAAAAGAGGAAATGTTCTCAAAGGAGAGTCTTCTGGGAAAAGATCCATCCCAAGGGGAAAGTGAAGAAAAGACCTGTTGTGATAACAAGGACCGAAGTCGTCAATTATCTCTCAACTCATCAGAAAACCAAGCTACCGGAGATATCCAGGTGCTTGATCATCCCAAAGAGAAGAATGCTGCTAAAGGCCATCTAAACCACCCTTTCAGTCTTGAGAGAGGGAAAGGGAAAATAAGGCGCCGGGTATCCTGTATTGAAAAGTTAAGCAAATCAGGAAATTTCTTGAGACAGGAGAGTAATGACTGTAACGACACAGGTCCTGATCATGGAGATCACCAGTCTCTCGAGCCCCTTGACATTTATTGTACTTTCCCAAGAAAGTTGAGCAGTTTTCTAATCAATGACAATATAAGATCAGAAAACAAAATAAATTCCACCTCATTTAGGAAAGGGCCCCCTCCATTCCAAATAAAGAAGAACATGTCAAATCTATTAGAGAAATGCTTCTTAAATAAAAACAATTCTAATTCTTCTGAATCTGATAGGAAATGCCCTGAAGTAGACGTGAACTCTTCCCCTTTAAGGCCCACACCTGTAGAGATGATGACAAACAGAAATATAGCTTCTGCTGCTATTAGAAGAGGGCCCCCTCCATTCGAAATCAAAAGGACTATGTCCATGCCCTTTGCTACATGTTCCTCAGACAGAAAAGATAAAAGTTATGACCTAGACACAGAACCATCTATTCTAACATCAAGACCGGAGATGCTATTCTCAGCCACTCAGGAAAACAACCCATCAATTAATGATTATTCTTTACAACTAATTAGAGCTCATCCTCATACAAAAAGTTTTCAAGTCTATTCTGAAAATCACAGCGAAATGGCCTCTTCTGAAACAGATGATTTTACAAATACATTTTCCCTCCCCAATGAAAAATATTTATCTTTTCCTCCAGATGGGTCAGGAAAAAAAAGTGGAAAACCACTACACAAATATAAGACAACAAGCACAGTCACTGTTTCTGGAGACGAAGATAATGTACAATGTCTTGAGGTGGTTTCAATCTATTACACTTTACCACGGAAATCCAACAAAAAATTAGGTGACCTCCTTAAAAGCGACACACAAAGTACAAATGTCTCCCCAGAATCAGCTACAGAGGGGGATGCAGCATTCCCTATTTCTCTGGCAAAGAAGCAACTCAATTCTTCCACACAGTCATTACCAGGAACACCTATATCTCCACATGCAAAGGCATCTGTTAGCAGGGTTCGGTGGAGAAAGAATTCCTTCTCACATGACACTGAAACAGCATCTTTTTTACAGTCACCTCATAGTCCATATACTGGGGCAGAGAAGCCCTCAGCAGAGACATTCCAGGAAAAGGCCTCTGAGTTTTCTCATATGGTTGAGGGTATTTCTCTTTGCAAGGAAGATTTTGATACTACAAAGGATTGTTCAGCTAAAACAATCTCAGATGATTTACAAAGCAAAGGTATGGATACCTTTTATTTCATTCCTGGCCATCAAGAGGGACAAGAAAAATGGCTTACTCCCACCAGGCATACCTCTGTCTCACCAACAATGCTTCGTGATAAACTTGTTAGAGAAGGAAAGCATGAAAATCCTGAACAGTCTATTAAAGTATGTGAAAGAGAGAATCCTATCACCCAGACCCATTTGGGAGATAATGTTAGTGACAGTCCTTGCATAGGGGAAATCTTAGGGAAACATGGGCCTCCTTACACAGATGTGATGTCTATTGGAAGTGGAAATTATCCCCGTGAAGAAGTTAATGACAAAATAGACCCACTACTTGAAACCATATCCTTCTATGTTGATCTAAGAGAGTTACAGCCAGAAGCTGCTAATGGAAAACTTAAAACAGATGATCAGAAAATAATTGAAAAAACATATTCTGCTTTACAAAGCAAAGACTTATCCCTCCCTTCTGACTCACTCAAACTTCAACCTGGGGAGGTGAACCAGAAAGGTCATCCTGACTTAGAAAGGTCACTGAGAGAAGCAAAGGAAGTATCTCAAGGAAGTGATGCAGATAAGAATTTAATTAAGTTGGATAAAGTAGGAGATGCCCAGAACCCAAAGGTTAAAGAGAAAATGCAGGGACCACCATGTGATCAATATTCACCTCCCAAGGTAATAAGCGAAACTAAGTGTGATTTGGGTTGTACCAAAGAAAAAATCAATCTAGAGAAAAGAAGAAACAGAACTTCTGTTAAACAAAAACTGGCAGCTTTGTCCAAAGTCAGCAGAAAATTCTCAACAAAAGATTTAAACTCCAGAAGGCACATTGCTACAATTTTCCCACAAGAGGAAGTCAATTTCAATACCAGTGGCTCACCTCTTAATACACCAGAGATGTCTCCACTTTCAGCTACACCCACCCCTGGGATCCCAGAATCCACACATGATTATAAAAAATCAGGTCCCAGTGTAACAGAGAGCTTTGTACTCCAAACAGCCCAAGAGAGTAAGACTGAGACCCCTCTCCAGACTCATTTAGATTCCATCAAGAAGCCCATCACATATGTAAGTGAGCAAAAAACAATTACTAGCAGTTCCAACCCAAATAAGAACAAACTTAAAAATACAACAGAATCACCACTGAGCAGCAAGAACTCTGAAGATGAAATACTGGCAGAAAGAGGCAAATGCCCTCAAACTTTGGAAACAGGGTATGAAACCATAGCCCAACCCATGCTTTCCAGCGTGAGGACAGAAGATTTCTCTGATGATCTGAAGAGGTTGAGCCTTCAGTTCCCATCTGAGACTACTTATAAGACTTCTAAAGAAAGAATCCTGCCACCCAACCCTCTGTCACAGCCAAAAAATATCTCACCCCAAGAACGGGAGCCTGATTCAAATCTCTATCGTTCCAAGAGTTTAAAAAACATAAATGTACGTAGTCAGCAACAAATAAGTCAACCTCAGAAAATCCGTGAGCGCCACTTTTCTGCACGAACTTTTTCTGACAATGCTCAGGACAGATGGAAACTTGGGAATGAATTTCCTGTTCAAAGTGGGTATGGAAGAAGGTTCCGATCTTTTTCTGAGCTCTCTGCCTGTGATGAAAATGATACCTGGGCTGTGGGCAGTGACAGGACCAGGGCGAGTGGTCCCAGATCTACAAGCTCCATCTCCAGACCAATAGACTATGGAATTTTTGGGAAGGAACAGCAGCTGGCTTTCTTGGAGAATGTAAAGAGGTCACTCACGGAAGGGAGGTTGTGGAGGCCAAATTTCCTTAAGAACCCTGGCTTCCTAACAGATGATGTGAGGAAACCTGCCCATAGACCCGAGTCACTAACCTCCACTTCTCCTGATAGCAAAATCCCAAAAGATGGTTTGTCTCCCCGGGAGCGGCTTAACATTTATCAGGGTGAACTCGAGGTACATTCAGCATCTGACACTGACACCACCACAGATGATGAGTACTATCTGGATGAAGCCGACAAGGAATCAGAACTCTGAGGTCTCTTTTCAATAAAGAGAATAACTTCTTTTTTAAATAACCAACTATTGTTCCTGGGAATTCAGAGTAAGTATCTTTGTAAATAGCATTATTACCATGAGAGCATCAGGGATAAAAGATATAGTTTGGGCAATCCTTATTCTGGAGCAACCTAATTCCCCATTTTTTCTTCCACACCCATTACTCCCTGGATTCAGCATAAACAACCCTAGTTTGGTTTGTTTGTTTGGTTGGATTTTTTACCTCTTAGAGATAAGATAAATATTTATTTTCATGTTTCTTCAGAAGGTTTCAAACATCCCTGCCTGTCCCCAGTAGGACTGCCATGGAGGGGAAGGCTGTCCTTAGCTCTCTTCATTTTCCCTACTTCGATCTCTGATTTAACTTCCAGTCTTGAACTTCTCTTTTTCCTTTTCCTTCAGTCTTTCTTCTTCAAAAGATTAACTTCGCTAATCACTCAGCACAGCTAGTGTTCTACTCTCTTCATAAAGCCAGATGATAAGCTATTATTTCTTTCAAATAAGAAGATGAACATTTCATCACCACTTAAGGACCTTATTTTTATGCTTTAGGGTAAAGATATAAGGCTAGGTTCTTTTTTTTTTTTCTTAAATTAACCTAATGTGGCCATAGGGTTGGAAACTAGGAGATGGGAGATGATTAAGCTGGTGACTTATATGTAAGAAACTGAATTCATTTAGGCTAATTAGGAAGTACAGAATTATTGGAGCAGACACTGTGCTCAGCTTGAAACCAGGAAGATCTAGTTCAGGTCTTGTCACTGATTCTAACTTGGTGTATGATCTTGGGCAAGTCACTTAATCTTTCCGAATTTCAGCTTCCTCATCTGTAAAATGAGGATAACTTGTAGTCCCCATCTCAGAATTGTTGTGAAACTCAAATGAAATAATGCATGTAAAGTCATTTGCAAATTTTAAAGTTACTATAGGAATATCAATTATCATGAAGAGTCATCTGAAAGTGAGTTAACGGAGTGAAGCAGATGAGTTAATGAACAGGCCTAGAATGTGGGCCAGCTAGATTTGATCTTCTGATAGTGAATCAACAGTAGCATCTTTGTGAAAAACACTACTACCATGGCACCATGATAAGCAGGTATTTCTATCCTAAAACTGGTTTAACTTTGCTATAACCTCCTCAGTGACAAAAAAAAATTCCTTCTATTTCCAGTTTTCTATATTTGTGAAGTGTTAGACTTTCCAAAGGGCACAGATTCAATTCACAAGTATTGAGAGAGAGTATTCCTAAAATGCTACCCATCTGAAGTAAAATTTCAGAAATCATACATCTTTATATATCTAGCTGGTGCTATACCACCGAATTATTTTACTCAAGGACTTGTCCTGACATTTTTATTTCTTTATAATTATTCACTTAAGCTGGGCTAAGGTAGATAGATCCAAATGACTATGAAGGCCAATGCTAAGGCAAGGATGGTAGAGGTAAAGAATGCTGTGGTTAAGATATTTTGATAGCTGTATCCAAGGAAGTCTATCTGTTGTCTCCTTAACTTGATGCTGAATTGGTTCTTGTTTATTAGGAACTCATATCATGAGAATAAATATGAAAATCATTTTATCCTGTTTCACAACTTCCTTTTACAGTCTTCTTTAATGATATGGGTTCTTTACGTTCTGTATCCACTTCTCTCCACTCCTTATTTTCTCTCCTTGTCTGTTTTCATTCTTCTATCATCAAGGTAATGTTACTTATTGATAAAGTACTTAAAGATTCTAGGAAGAGAGGATTATGAGAAGGAAATGTGCTATTGTGATTATGTCTCTTGTCTGGAAGTACAGTACAGGCTATTTTTGCCTACTGTATTCCTATGAAGCTCAGAATGGATGATGATGGAGTAATCACCACAAATTCTGTTTTTAACTTTTATTCATTTCATGAGTGTGAGATTTGGTGGCCCACCCAAGACTTGAGAACACGGCTAAACCATGTTGTTTTAAGTCCATTGAGCAGAGCGCCTAGACTTTAAATTCAAATGTTACCAGTACATAAAATATTTATGAAAATTCATGTTTCTTTCAAGTTGTTCTTTTTCTACTCCATTCCTCCCCACTTTCTACTTACAAATCTATATAGAACACTAAGAATAGTTTTTGGAATTGCAATATTCTAAAGTTGAAAAACATGAGTTTTCTACGGCTGCTTTCCAAATTCTATGTCACTAAATGAGGCTGTGTCTCTACTCTACTGCATGAAATGAAGTTAGGGATTTTGAAGCCTAGAGCAGCCAAAGTAGAAGATTTGGGCCTGAATTCTCTGAATTCGTCATCTATGATCTAAATCTTGCCATAATTGCTGACTTCCAGCTTTATTATTTGCTGTGTTAACCTGGTTCAGAAGTTGCAAAAACAGATTTATAGAAGGCACTATTCTCCTTTTTACTTGTATTTTATATAGCTAAAGTACTTCGTTAAAGAAGTATAGTCATTTTCTATGTATTTTAACATACAAACCGCTGCTCTTTTAAAAACATGATCCGTTTTTGGTAAACATAATTTATATTAGTCCTTTTTTATATTCCAAACTTGTTTTCTAAGAGATATGCCACATTAAAAAATAACTGTGTACAAAATAGATCAATCAAAAGGGAATGAACACTAATGTGTACAGTTGTAATTATTTTATGTAGATAGATAATGGACCCTTGGAGTCATGAGTCATAGAGTTTATGGCCGTTTTAATACAGGCCTCATTTGATTGCATTTTAGGGAAACTATTTTAAATGGGTCATTCAGTATTATAAGGCTATTGGCGGTTAATAAACCCATAACTCTAATAGGTTGTCTAATATAATAAGCAAATAGAATAGTCAATAGAAATTCAATGCATACCTGCACTAAAGCTAGTAGTGAGAGAAAGTCAAACTTATCCTATGGTAACTTGGAAGTAAAATTCTTAAATGAAGTAAATTATATCTATATCTATATATATCTATATATTTTTTTATCATGCCATAGGATTAAAAAAATCTTATTAAGAATAGTAACATTGTTGCTTCACAATGGTAATTATATTTGAATGTGTAGCCAGATCCCAATTAGTACAAATAATGTATCCCTTGAAGTGTTCACATTATTAAAATTTGCACTGCATTTTTCCCATTGCGCTGGAACCAATGGCCATATTTTCACAGTTGTAATTTTAAATAGTGCAAATTTGAATACATGAGACCACTTCAGGGAATTCATTATTCCCACTAATTGTGACCCAGGCTATATATACCACGTACTTACAATTGTATATGTTTGTATATATGCATGTGTGTATAGCAGCTTTGTAAGTTTACATTGTCACTGAAGTTCAGAATGACTGGTAATTGTATAACTTCTGAAACAAATAAGCCTTAATGCACTTTTTCTGAAACTTTTTCAAGTGGTCATTTACATGCAATTGCCTCTAAGCCTTTTCTCTGAATATATCAATGCTACAAACAATAATTTAATATTAAAAAAATTTCTGTTTTCAAATAAATGGTCTAAACAGATTAGAGTGTTTTATTTGGTTCTTACTTCCATACTGAACTAATGAAATTTGAATAAACTTTAGGAAAAAACCCCTCAAAATAGGTAATATTATTCAAATAAATGTTTCTGGTAACTTTGTATCATATCATATATATATATTGAATAAAAAGAGGTGCAATGTGGGTAATTTCAAAAAGAAATTGGCTTGCCCCAGTAATTGGACAAGTTTAAGTGAGCTCTAGTACCTGAAACAGTATCTGGCACATAGTAGGTGCTTAATAAGTATTACGTAGAATTAAAAGGTCCTAGGTCACTTGAAATGAAGAAAAAAAGGTGATACAAATTGTACTTCAGTCCATTTATCTTCCAAAGTAACAGTTATAATTCTGTTATAATTCTAACACTGACTACTATACTTACATTTGCATTGCTTTCTCCTTTCATCCTTGTCAGTCTGCCTCTTCCCTCTAGCCCAGGCAGAATGATAGAGTACTTCTAGGGACATTTTCCATTTATTTAAATTAGACAAACATTTCTAAAACAGCACACGAGTTCCAGGAATACACTGCAAGACACTAGTGATTCAAAGGCAAAAATGAAGCAGCCTTTTACCCAGTGATCTTATATTCTATGTTTCAGGGCCATTGCCTCTCCATTATGAGAATCTGAGTGTGAATAAGAGTCATCTAAACTTGTTATTAATACCTCACAAGCTAAGTACAGTTAATTAAAATGTTCTGTGAGTTTCACAGGCTCTGACTTAATCCAGTTCTGTGCCTGAACTCTTACTGATGATGCTACAGATTGTATTAGGAAGCTGAATTTTAAAAGCTTTTCATGGAGACTCCAGAAGCTAGAAAACTAGTCTAGTAAAATGTATTAAAGTTGATGTGGTGAATTTTAACTCTCAAGGGTCACACACAAAAAAATCTCCATGTATTAAAACACTTAGCTTCCTTCAAGGCTCACCTTAAGCCCCATTTTCATTAATAGAACTTTCCTAATTCTTGGAGTTGTTAGTGCCCCTCCCCCTTCCATCACCATTTATTTATTTATTTTTGCTTTTTATCATGTACTTATACATTTGTCTGTGTATGTGCACATGCCTCTACCTAGTAGATTGAAAGCTCCTTTGGATCAGAGACTGTCTTTTGTCTTTATATTCCTTTATATGCCTTTATATTTCACCATCTATATAGTGACTGGTACACAACAGACATTTAATAAATGGATTGACTGGCTCTCAATCTATTGTTATACAAGATGGAGATGATCATGGGTGGGGATCAGAACCATTTAGATGGGCATTATTGAAGTTTGATTTACTCTGTGGAACTGATCCAAGGTACTGTTGATACTCATGCTAAATAAAGGAAAATTCCAGAAAGGATTATTAAGATATGGGAAGAAGCAGGTTGATATAGATTAGTTATTTTTAAATAAGAGGGCATTCAGATGAAGTTTCTTAGCTTTCATGGTGTGCTTCTGAAATACATGGCTGTTGCTTCCTTGAGTATAAAGATTGTATGGAGACTAAACTTTGCTATCACTCAGAGCCAGTCAGTTCCCAGACAGCTCTACTATACAATTGTTTACCTCTAGCATTAGAAAATTTTTTGAAGCTCTATTCTCTCAGTACTCTATCTAGATTTTACATAGGGCACATATAAGATGGACTTTATTATGTTTTCTAATAACCTTTTTTGGTAACCACTATCCTAATTCAAGGCAAAGTTAGAAAGTAATTTCACGTATATGCCTATAATGCTGCCATTTATTTTTACCAGTGGGAAAAAGATCTAATTCAAAAAAGAATTGCTTAGCTTCTTCTGTAAAAGTTAAAGAACATTTATATCTAGCCAATAATTCTAGCATAAAATAAAAAATGAATACCAAGGATTTTTATGTGAAGCACTTTAGTATCTTTCTCAGAAAAAATTTTTGACTGAAAAAATGTGCTAAAAATATGACTTAGTTCAAGTATGGCAGGTATGCTGTGATTTGAACTCATCTATGTTGTTTTTTAAATCAAGAGACAGGAGATCTAAGTTCTTGGTTCTCATTTTGCCACTAAATGTGAATGTCACTTTACTTTCCTGGTTCTCATTTTTCTCCTATGTAAATTTAAGATTAGACTGGATAATCTAAACTTCCATTTATGCAGAGTATGAACAAATTAAATTTTATTAAATTCTTTTTAAGGCTGAATTTAGGGGTAGTTCAATTCAGCTGATGCTTATTAAAGTCCTATTATGTGCCAGATGGTAAAGATACAAAGATTTTTTAAAACCCCACATGTCCACAAATTAACCAAGAAATACAAAGGAACAGTCTTTTATAAAGTGATATTAATTAATCCAACAAGCACTATTCAAATGCCTATTTGGCTGCTATGCACTGTCCTAGACACTGGGGATACACAAAAGTGAGATAGTCCTTGTTGTTCAGAATCATATATTCTAATATCAAGGGAAAATATTTTCGCAAATCAACACAGAATATGTACAAAATAAAAGCAAATAACTTTTAAAAGTACAACCAACTGCGGACATCAGGAAAGGCCTCTTGAAACTGAACCCTGAAGAGAAGTAGTGGTTCCAGGAGGCAGAGATGAGGAGCGACATGGTCAGACAGGTACTTTGCGAATATCATTTGGAGAAGAAGGGATAGAAGCAGGAAACCAATCAGGGAACTATTACAATAGATCAGGTGAGAAGCAATGAGGACCTGGAAAAGAATGAATGTGTGAAGGGGGAGAAGAGGACAGATTTGACAGATGTTGTGTAAGTGTGGCTATATGGGTGGGTGCAAAGTCGAAGATGACTCCTAGGCTTTAAACTTGAGTGAATAGAATAGGGAGGCCCGGACAGAAATAGGGATATTAGGAGGAAGGGTGGATTAAAAGGATAAATACATTGGGTTCTGTTTTAAACACATTGAATTTGAGATGTCTGTGGGGCATCAGTTGGAACTGCCCCATAAGAAGTTGGAGAGGCAGGACTCAAGGTCAGGAAAGAGAAGAGGTCTAGTTTGCCATAAGGAAGAAAAGAGATTAACTTCTAGTTTGGAACATCTTAAAGGACCTCATGGAGGAGGCCAGATCTGAGTTAAGCCCCAAAGAAGGGAAATATACCAATAGGTTGAGTGGAGGACAGGGGAAAAGGAATCAATTCCGGGGTGAGATGATGGTATGAAAAAAAAAGGAAGCAGGAAAAAAAACAGGATAATTTACATATAATACATACATACATACATATATATATATATATACATATATATATATATATATATGTATATATATATATATATGTTATATGAGGGGAACAATGAGAAGTCCAGTTTTGCTAAGACATAGAACATATGAAGATAAATAGTATGAGTCCATGTTGGAAAACCAGGTTGGAGACAGATTTTTTGAAAATCTTTTACTATCAAGCTAATGAGCCTGTACATTATTTTGGCATTTATCTAGTCCTAACTTCTCTCCTGACCTCCAGTTTCTCGTTTCCAACTGTCTATTAGGTATCTTGAACTCAATGTCCTGTAGTAATTTTAAAACTCAAAAATCCAAAATTGAACTCAAATCCTCTCATCTTCCTAATTTCCCTATTACTGTCAAAGGCAACACTATTCCAGCCATCCAAGTTCATCCTGGTGTCATCCTCAACTCCTCACTCTCACCATACACCCCCATATCTAATTAACTCCAAGTCCTGACTATTCTACCACTGAAACATCTCCCCTATACATGGTTTAACTGGAACAGTACATTAAAAACATTAGATAAGCAATGGTATAAAGGATAATTTGGAGTTGTTGTTTGTCCTTCATTCTTGAAGAAGACCAAGACTTTGGGAAGGTGATTTCATGAATTTAAGTGAGGCAGAGCTCCTCCAGAGCCTTCTGGGTCCAGTAGCAAGACATAGATCAGAATGACTGGAGATGGCCCCAGATGCAATGGGAGACCTTGGCCTTTTTAAGCTAAGGTCTCAGTTTGTCTGAGGCAATGCCCAGAAATGGGGCAAAGAATAGCCTCTTTTACCTAGTCAAAAAAAAAATCAATCTTGGAGGAGGAGACCCTCAAGATTTTAGGCCAAAACAGACAAGATTGCTGTTTACACTCACTCTGAATCATCAAAGCCCAAATAATGAGATGACTCTCCACTAAACACAATGCTTATGTAATAATTTTGCCCTTGAAAAAAAACCATTTTTTTCTTCATCTTGTCCTACCTCTTCCATTTCTGCCTTTAAGTAGAGTATAAGAATAAACTCTTTGTTCTCTAAATGGAGAACAAGACTACTGATTTGAAAGCCTGAATAAGACAAAAATGATTATAAGTAAGACAATCCAGAAATTCTGGCAAGTTTTGTCTCACGGACATATCATCCTCTAAGTGGTACAAGTTGAGGGTCTCAATTCTTAGTAATCCTTATAAGTTACCTTAGAAGAATTATTATATTTAAAAAAATAATTTTCCTCTGAGGAATTTAAAGCCCTTAACATCTACTATTAAGTTATATCAAGTTAAGTTATGGTCTGGGACTACCTAGATCTCATAACTGAAGAAATTCTTTATCATTGGTTTATTTTTCTGTGATAACTGAGGTACTTAACTTTGCCCCCAAGAGACTGAAGGAAGGATGACCAGTTAGAAGAATACTATGATAGTCCTGACAAGTCCTAGGGCAATTGCAGAAACATAAAGAATTGAGAAAAATTAATGCCTGGCTAGAATCCACAGAACTTAGCAAAGAATAGACTTAGGGGATGAGAAAATTGTCAGTTGACTACAATGTTTGGAGCCTTGGTAGAGGATGGTAGTTCCATCAACAGAGTCCAAAGTTAAGAGGATGGCTGAGTAAAAGAGTTCAGGTTTTGATGTAGAGTCTGAGGTGGTGGGTAGAACATTCAGGAAGTTGGAGCTATAGTACTGAAAGTCTTGGGAAGGATTTAGGTCAGAGTAGAAAATTCAAAATCATTCTACACAGAGGTAATTGTTGGGGATAGATGAGTTCAGTAATGGGCAGAATGAAGAGAGAGAAGAAGGCAAGGACAGAGCCTTGAATGATGACCATCTTAAAGTAGAAGGAAGCTGTCAGAAAGAGGAGGGTGTTATGAAAGAATATCTAAAGGAGGGGATCGTTATGACAGGTTTTCTTGATTAAACCAAAATAATTTATGCATCAAAAAGAGAGAAAGAAAAAAGAAGAAAAGAAGGGAGGGAAGGAAGGAAGAAAGAAGGGAGGAAGGAAAAAAGGAAGGAAGGAAGAAAAGAAGGAAGAAAGGAAGCAAGGAAGGAAGAAAGAAAATTGTAGCAAGAGTCCAGACTTACTCTTCTAGGGCTAGGCCAATTATATCTCCCCCTTAGGGATCTAGGGATATATCTAAGGAATCAGGAAAGTCTTTCTATGATGCCATTGGCTTAAGTCCCCATTTTTGTGTGTTCATTCCACTATTTGCCTTCCAGACATTAGTGCCACAGGTCCATTTAATAAATTATTTCAATTAGCCTTTACAAAGGGATATTTAATGAGAAGATATAGCAGGAACAGAAACATAAACATTTCCCCAGAACCTGGGAAAGATTGGGTTCAAATTCAATTAATTTTCTACATAGTATTCACCCCTCTAGGTTTACTTTCAAATTCAACATGAACACAGGATGAATCCTTGTCTTAGGTACTGCTTGGATGGGCTCCTCAGGTCATTCCAGTGGAGCTTTGATGCTGAACTGGATGGTAAAAAAAAATCCTGATATGAACTCTGCTCCTAGAGCTCCTAATGACTTGCTCTCCTAAATTTCTGAAGCTCCCAAAGTCATAGCCAGCTTTAATACACTTCATCTACAAACCGAAAGAAAAAACAAATGCAACAGCAACGTTTTGTGCTCTTGGCTTCCTTGTGGCTCCAGGTGAGAGAGGGCCTGAGTCCCATAGCAGCTTGTGCTCTTTCTCTAATGCCAGAGTCTAAAAAGAATCAGAGCCAAGAAAGTCACCCTGGATTACTACTGCCTTTTGAATGCACCTGAGTTCTGGCTTACATGGCCAACCAACATCTTATCATCTGGCTGGCAGACTAGAATCATCCACAAAAATGTCTGTGGCTCATCATGAAGCAGGGCACTTCTATTCACTTTCAAAAAACAGGCTCCCCAGCCTCTTCCAAGTGGGGCAATGCGTCATGCCTACAATTTCAAGGAAAAAAATAGTAGATTGCCCTAAATATTGTTCCCAAATTTTTGTACAGACCTCTAACTTCACTGGTATAGGGAACTCCTAGTGATGAAGATTAGAAAAGGAAAGGTTAAATTGACTTGCCAAGGGTCACATAGTCAGTTTTTTTCAGAGGCAGGACTTGAATCTAGTTATTTCTGGCTTTGGAGTTGGCCTTCTATTATATCACGCTGTCTATAGCAAGTATGGCATAAAAACCTGACATTAAAAACATACAAAGCACTATTAAAAGTAAACACAGAAAATTACCAGTCCTTAACTGAGAAGAGGCCAAGGGATATGAAGGGCTTACAAAATAGAAATCACAAACTTCATAAGCACTTGAAAAAAAGGTCAACCTCACTAATAATAAAGGAGATGCAAATTAAATAACTCTAAGATACTGGTTTATAGCTAGCAGATTAGCAAGATTAAATTGGCAAAAATTCAAATGTTGGGTTCGCATAAAATCAGGTACATATGTGTTGCTGGTAGAATTGAAAGCTAGTAGAATCTTTTTGGAAAGAATGTAAAATAAGCATACTCTATAATTCCATTGTTGAGAATATTTCTTTAAGGTGTTATATGTTCAAAGAATTTTATAGGGGAATTACTTATGATTACAAAAAAGGAAAAGAAACTAGCAACAACCTGAATGCCCAAAATAAGAGAATTACTAAATAAATTGGGGTACATTAATGTAATATAATATGATAATGTAATTAAAGAGACAAATATGAGGAACATGAAGTTTAGAAGAAATTTGCTGAAATAATGCAAAGTTGAAAGGGAAGAAACAGGAGAACAGAAGACATACTTACTAGGACTGTGTGAAAGGGAAAAATGGAAACAGTGACAAAGAATCTTAGAGAGACTTGAATCACAGAAAAGTTCTCATATTTTATGTATTACAATTCATTTATTTAAAATGAAAATTGCAAAGCAAGTTTGTATTGATGCTTATTATCAGTGTTCCTCCCCTCCCAGAATTACTTTGCATTTATTTATGTGTGTGCATACATTTCTGTGTGTGTGTGTGTGTTTACTTATATGAGTACATGTTGTACCTCCTGTCTGTCAGGCATTATGCTAAGAGCTGAGGATTTAAAAAAGACACAAAAGACAGTCCCTGGAGAAGCGCACAACCTAATGGGGGAAATAAGCAAACTTATAAGTACAGACAAGCTATATGTAGGATTACATGAAATAATTAAAAGATGGAAGGCATTAGAATTAAGAGAATTCCTTTAGGGTAGGAACAGGATTGTTTTGTGTGTGTATTTTTTGTATTTTGTATTTTTTTTGTATCCTCTTCATTGTTTCTTTTGACTCCCATTATGCTCTTAAATGTAAAATATCTTAAAGTTTTGGTAATTCTCAAGAAGGTATCAGAACACTGATGAAGGGACAGTATCATTGAATTTTGTGAAGATTTTTTTTTGCTATCAAATCCCTGTAAGGTGTTTAATCAATGCCTGTTGTTTGATATGTTCAGATTCATTTGCCTCCTGGTTTCTTTAAATTCACACTTAACCTTGGACTATTTTCCTAACTACTCTTTGCATCTCATTTCTGCCTCAGCTTTACTTTCGGACTCAATTGCCTTCTTGCAACGTGTGCAACTGACTTTCCTGCTTTAAATGAACCATGTCTTTCATGGACTGATCCTTTGCTGCTCCCAACTTTCCTGACCAGATCTGCCCAGTCTTGCTGGCAATGCATACTGGCACACTTTAATCAATGACATGAAATTGGATGGCTATAGATGGCTGTAGTTCTAGCTTGCTATAGAAAACAATCCAAAAACAAACATTAGTGACCTTGGCAAAAGCAGATTTAATAGAAAATGAAGCCAGATTCCGAGAGATTGTGGTGAAAGTAAAGAAGTTCAGAATTAAGGCTTAAAAAAAAATTTAGCAGTGAAAAAAAAGTAAATCAAATTTAAAGAAAGGAAGGCAGCTTGATACAGTAGACAGAACGTAGAGAGAACCTCATTGGGCCTCAGTTTCCTCATATGTAAAATGAGAGGGCTACACCAGATGACCTCTCAGGTCCTTCCCAACTATAGATATGTAATCCTCTGAGGATCCCTTTGGGATAGGGAAGGTTGAGCATGTGTGTAGGCATCTGGGAAAATGAGTCAGTGTAGACAGAGATCAAAGAATCAAAAGGCATAAGGAATGACTGATAGGTTAAGTTCCTGGAAGAGATATCCTAGGATGAGATTACTAGCACAGCCTAAAGGGTTAGCCTTAGGAACTAAGAAAGATATCTTGCCCTTGTGAAAATGAGGGGAAAGAAGTGAGGACACATTAAGATTTAAAGAAGTAAAAGAAGGGATTTGAGAGAATTCAGACCAGATAACTTGAGTGACTGAAACAAGTTCACAATTAAAGCATGCAGACATAGTGCCAGAAATATAATTGGCACTTGAAAGCCATGACAACAATCCCAAGATTTAACATCGCAATTCAAACTACAATTTATGACTAGTTTCTGTGATCAGAGCCAACACGTGTCACAAATCTTTGTGTAGCATTGAAAATAGGTCAGGTTAGATGTGCCTTGTTATTCTGGTAAACAATTTGGAACTGTGCCCAAAAAAAGTTACTTAGTTGTTCATGCCCTTTGATCAAGCAATACAATTACTGGTCTATGCCCTCAAAGAGATTTAAAAAAAGGAAAAGGTCTTACGTGAAAAAAAAAATACTCCACTTATTCGTTCATTCATTTAGCAGCTCTTTTGGTAATGGCAAAGAACTGGAAACTAAAGTCCTCCTCAAATAGGGAAAGGCTGGATAAAATATGGAACATGAATGTAATGGAATACTATCATACAATTAGAAATGATGAATGGAATGGTTTCAGAAAAACCTGAGGTTGGTATAAACTGATACAGAATGAAGTCAGCAAAAACAGGAGTACAATTTTTACTAAAACAACAACATTGAAAAACAATTTTGAAAGATTTAAGAACTCTGATCAACACAACCATCAACTATAACTCCAGAGGACCCATGATGAAGCATGTTCCTCAACTCCTGAAAGAAAAGTGATAAACGAAATATGCAGAATTAGACAAACATTTTTTGATATGGCCAATATGAGAATGTGTTATTTGAATATAGTTTGTTACAATTGTTTTATTCTTCTTTCTTTCTTCTGGGCAGTGGAAAGTAAATGCTTGTCAATTTGAAATTGCACAATAAGGTGACAAAAACTTTTCAAAAGAAAAAGGAAAATGAGTTGGGAAAACTGGAGGAAAAAAGTTAAAGTTTTGTCTGCAATCCTGTTGTGCCCTTAGAAAATGTACAATAAAATTCTTGCATGTTTCCCTGTGAGTATATGCTGGACTGAAAGGCATTCTCACTCAGCCCATACTTCTGGAAGGCATCTGGATCAGGCTTTGCTCAGCCTGGAAAGAAAGCATAATGACAAGAAAAGGGAAGAGTCCAACCACATGACTGTGGCAAAACAGAGGCATTTTCCTAATTCTCCCACCTTTGGTTGGTTAGGCAGCCAGGTGATGCAGTGGATAGAGAACCAGGCTTGGAATTTTAAGAAACTTGAATTCAAATCTGGACTCAACCAGATGTGCGACCCTAGACAAGTTACTTAACTTTTGCCTGCCTCAATTTCCTTAATTGTAAAATGAAGATGACAAAAGCACTCAGCTCACAGGGTTGTTTTCAGAATCAAATCAGATAATATTTGTAAAGTGTTTTGCAAACCTCGATTGCCTCAACCTGGGTCACCTCCAGTCATCCTGATGAATATCTGGTCACTGGATTCAGATGGCTCAGGAGGAAAAGTAAGGCTGGTGACCTGCACAGCCCTCCCTCACTCAAAACAAAGTCAAGTGCAAGTCATGTCATTACTTCTATGTTGGCATGGTCTTCTTCGGCAAGGATGGACGAACACACACCCCATGAATACTAGCTATAATTTGTTTAGGGATTTGCTCTGGCCTTTTCTTGGTTTTTTTTTTTAATTTTTTTTAACTTTCTTTGTTTAAAGACGGCAAGAATATACTCAGCAAATACCAGGTGTTCGATTAAAAGCTTGTTTTAATTGAAAGGAAGCATTTGAATGGTTCTAACAGTGGAGCTTGGACATTGCTAAAAAACAAAACAAAACAAAAAACATCAACATCAAGAAGTCTTCCTCTTTTCTTTCTTCCACTAGTGCTCCCTCCCCCGCCCCGCAAAAGAGGGGATAGAGTGGTGAGGTGAGGAGAGTAAATGTGTTTAACCTGGTTTAAAAAAAAAACAAAAACCTGAAAACGCTTCGATTTGCCGGTCTTCACGCCCTATTTCATCATCTCTGAGCCAGAGTCCAGGGTACAAAAGCGTGGGTTGAGCTTGCTCTTGATTGGCCAAACAATTTACCAAAGGAACGTTCCCTTCCCCTCCCTCCGTGTTAAACTTTTGGAAGCAGGTGAGGCCACCTGGTGCACCCTCTAGTCGCCGGCGTGGCTTCTGTCCAGGCAGCACCACGGTCAGCGGTGGCGTTTCAGTCTCCTGGCTATTTGTGCTGCAGTGGCAGGGGACTCTGCGGCTCCCATTAGTGCCAAGCGGAGCCTGGTTTTGGGGCCTGGAATAGAAGCGAGGGGAGTGCTTCCAGTCACGTACTTTTATCCTCAAGCTGTCAACTCTGGGGGGCAAACTCTCCCCTTTTCTCCCGCAGATAGTGCGCACCCGAGAACAAAAAGATCCCAAGGTTCCTCTAGTTAATCAAAGCTCTGTGACTTTTAAAAGTCAAAGCTATCCTGCTGGTCTGCATTGCAGGCTGTCTGGTCTGGTGACCCATAGGCAGATGTTTCTTATCTAGAGGACCCTTTTACTTTCTTTATCTCCGTTCTTCCTCCCCAGCACCTAAATAAAATGTCTTTGAGGTTTCTGTGAGCTGTAAAAACATGGCTGCATCTCCGTAACAGTGGAGCTTCAGCGCACTACTGACTGCGCAATGTTGGGATAACAGTTCTGCTAACAAAGCAGATAGTAAGAATACCTCTTCAGAAACCTATCTAAAACAAAAAGAGCCATCTCATCAAAAAGTATTATAGGAGAGTTATTTGTACTTAAGAAAAAGAAACACCAAGAAACAAAGTGCCAAATGACAATAGGGGAATGGTCGAATAAATTGAGATACATTAGAACATAAATTTCCAGATTGTTTATATTTGTATCCCTGGAGGTCTATCATAGTACCTGGCATATAGACACACATGTTTGTTGATTAATTGACTACTGTAATTCAATTAAAATCAGCAACTATAACATCCCCATCTCTAACTGGGGAAAACAATATGTGCAAAGATAAACATACAAAGTAAATACCTAATAAATACAAAGTTCAGGTAAGGCAAATACTAACAACTGAAGAGATCAGCTAGTTATTGGTTGTTTTTGGCAATCAAAGAGGACCAAAATGACATCACTATGTTGGGGTCATAGTGTATCCACTATGGCTGATCAAACCAATACACAGAACCACAGGTGGGGCACAAATAGTCCACTTGAACACTTGAGAAGATGTTTCTAAATTTACACATCTCAGTTTCTTTGAGCTATAGCAATTCTTCTTTGCTCATAGAGCAGCTCATAGAGCACAGTCCCTTCTTTGATTAGAGCACCTCATGCTGGATGGTCCTGTGCCAGTTTCTCAAATATCTCACAACTGATACCAGAGTTTTTTGAGAGATCTTGTGAGGGTCCTCCTATCACTTCTTTTGATCTTAGTGTGAGCACTTGCCTTTTGGAGCAGAGAAGAGAGATGAGGGGTGTGTTTTGAGGTTGGAGTTTAGAAAGGGATCTGCAGTGACAAACAAGGAAGCAAGAGGTTAAAAGGTAGAGGATGGTTTGAAGTAGAACTAGGGTCAAAATTTTGAACGGAGGAAAATGAGACCAGAGTCTCACTGGTGATGGACTGGAAACGCAGGGAAAGGTAAAGGAACTAGCTGTTGTGGTGAGGGCAATGAATAGGTTTATTTAGGAGGAGAAAGATAGATAAAGATGGAAAGGCAAGATGAAAGAATTTTTGGCATAGGGAGATGGAACAATGGTGGGTGATGATGAGATCTTGGATATGACCAGCCTTATATGTGACTGAGCTAGAGTGAAAATGAAGGTGCAGGTCCTGGAAACTGAGGAGACCAGTGATGAGGGAGGACATCACCCTCTTGGAGGAGACACCATCATGTATGCTGAAATCCCTAAAGGATAAGGGAGAGAGGAAACTTGAAATAAAGACTGTGGATGATATACTAAGCTCCTTGAGAAAGAAAGGCCTGAAAATCAGTAAAGGATGGCTACAAAGATCTTTGTAGATCTTTGAAGGTAATCTCAAAAAAGGAAAAGTTGCTGAGGTGTGGCCTCATCTCACTGCAGCTAACCTAGCATAAGCAGGTGAGTGAATCTAGCTGCCAGCCTTATCAAGGAGCTTCACCATCATCAATTGTCCCAGTATCACTTTCACTCAAATCTTTACCACCATGGTTCTATTGCCACATTTCTCACTTACTGTCAAGAAGCCCTTTGAAATCAAAGTACAGGGGAGCCATAAGTGAGGGTTCATTATCATTTTCTCAATGATTTAGCATAGCCTGACTTTTTCATTATTAATTTTTCATTATTTTCTTATGCTTCACAGAAAACAGAGATAAATTCTGATAAGGAAATAAGCCTAATAGAGATTAAAGGTTATATTAGAAGTCCTGAATTAAAGAGCCAACAGTAGCTTCATAGATGAATAATTTTAGAACTGGAAGCTTTCCAAGGGCATGAAGTGGTTTCTCGTAGGTCGTTCAGATCTCCCAAGTCCAGTGCTCTTGGCTCTAAATTACATAGACCTCTTTGTGCATTGTACAAGAACAATATGGTTCTACAAAGTGTAATCTGTCACTATCAACATTGATAGGGGAGTTAACATATACATATAGCTAGAGTCTGGTAGGGGAAAGTAAGAGTAATATGTTATGGCTAGATTAGAAATCAGATGGAGACAGCACCCTCCACAGCAAGATTAATGGATCATAAAGATATTTTGACAATGGCAGCTTCCTAAAAAAATGCAAGAAAAACAGAGGGAGCAGGAGAAGGATCCTTTTTCCCTTCAACTGTTCAAATGAATTCTAGGTGCTTTGCTTTCTATAGTTTAGGATAAATTATTAAAAATATAGATCATTAGTGATGTTTGACATTGTTTCAAAGTAAATAAAATTAAAATGCACTATTGGCAAGAACGTAAGGAAACAGACTTAGAAATTGCTGATGCCTTGTAAATTGGCTCAATCTTTCTGAAAAGATAGTTGTGGATACACGAAACAAGCTATAAAAATTGTTCATACTCTTTTTAATCATTCCTTGCAGTCTGGGAAATGTTCACTGCAGAAATAACCCAATAGAAATAAAAAAAAATTATACAAAGCTAATAGACACAGAGTCTGCTACTGGATTCTTGCTCAAATCTTTCCTTATAGAGCTGACCAAAGCTTGTCCATTGCTAGGGTAGCCTTCAAGGACCAAGGTGTCACCCCTAACCTATAATGGAGCACTTGAGTAAACCCAATGTGGTTCATATACTCTTCAGACACTGCATAAGGATCCTGGACCTCTATGGTAGTCTTGGGGGCCTTTTATTCTCTCCTTTTGCTAAATATCCAATTCCCAAACTACCGTGTAACTGCATGTATTGAATCTTTCTTGTGTATATGGTAACAAGAATAGGTTCCTGGAAGTCCTTTAGTTGCCAAAGCTCAATTGTCAATGGATTCTACCACAAAATACCTCCCCTCCTTTCCCTCCTCTCTCTCACACACCCACCACCTTAGTACAGACACTAATTACCTCTTACCTGCATTGTTACAATAACCTCCCAATCAGTTTCCCTTAAATCTTCACCCCTTCTGATGCAACTCCCAAAAAGATGTTCCTAAAGCCTAAGTCTAACCATGTAACTCCTCTGCTCAAAAAGCTCCGATTTCTTCCTGTTACTAGTAACACAAAGTACAAACACCTCTGTGGGAAGCCCTTCACAAGCTGACTTCAACCTACCTTTCCAAACATTTTTCCACTTACTGTTTCTTAATAAAACATTCAATCTCAGTGTCTTTGACTAGAAAATGAACTTTCAGCTCCACTTTTTAGAATCCCTTGTGATTCAGTCATCCCAGTCCTATCCAACTCTTTGTGACCTCATTTTGGATTTTCCTGACAAAGATGCTGGAATGGTTTGTCATTTCCTTCTCCAGCTCATTTTACAGATGAGGAACTGAGGCACAATAGGTTAAATGACTTGCACAGGGTCACCCAGCTAGTTAAGTGTCTGAGGCCAGATTTCAATTCAGGATGATGAATCTTCCTGACTTCCAACTCCAGCACAATATTCACTGCTCCACCTAGCTGCCCAGTAAAAATCCCTCACTTCCTTCAAATCTCAGCTGTTATCCCTTGTCCCAGAAACCTTTTCTGATACACCTCCTCAGTAATCTTGTCTAGTTTGTACACACTGAATATACCTAAATTTTTTTTAAGTTGGGGGTTGATTGCATACTCTACCCACACTTAAAGTGAGTGATAGCATGCTATGCCCTAATACATTTATCAGGTAAGAAGTCCTAATCAGTTACTTGAGATGAAATACAAAAGTCTTTTAATTAAACCAGGCTGAAGTTGATAGAAGAAATGCTCTAATTTGTTGAGGAAACTTGACCAATTCCCAAAGCAAATTATTCCAAGGTCTGGCAATGTAGAGGAAGGAGTGGCGACATCCAGAACTGAGAAGATCCAGCAACCCAGGGTCACCCCGCAAAGGAGAAAGAAAAAAAGATTGAGTTGTGACATTCTGAAAAGAGAGAGATTAGGAAGGGCCATTAGCTCTACAAGCTAATTGGAGAGTGTTACTTCCAGGTGTAGCTACCTCTTCGAGAACTAAGAAAAGTTTTAAGAAAAAGTCTAGTCTTCCCCAGCTTCCCCTCCCCATGCCTATCAGACACTGTAATATATTCTATTACTTCTTTACATTTAGAGTAATTTGAATTATGCCTTGACCACAAAAAGCCAGGAATTAACTAGAGCTGGAGATCAATGTAAATTAAAACAGAGAGCCAAACTCGTGTCAGAATTTCAGTGTGACTGGGGACTGGTATATATGCAGAGTGTATCAGTGTGCTAGGACTGATGCAAATTTCTTTTGTGGGAGAGGCTGGAGAACCTGCTTAGAGGAGAGCCATCATTACATGATGACATGTAATGAAAGTACTTTGAACAGATGCTGGAGCATTTGTTGACATTCTATAACTAGGTCTGGTTTGTTCACCATGTGGTTTAAGACAGCCTTTTCAGTTATTTGCATAACCTCAACTTGGGCAGGGGGAGGTTCTTTTAGAATGGCACTATCAAGCAGATCCATGTTCCCCTCAGCTATGAATCCCTTGGACTCCATTGTTAATGGCATCTGATGAGAGACAGTACTGTAAGCATGGGGGAGGCAGGGAAGAAGGAAGGAACAAGTGTCCATTCCCACTGAGATCAACATGTGGTCTGGGAATACAGGGCTGGGTTCTTTCCTTATCGTGGTGTTTGTTCTTCAGTTTTAAGTAAAGGGAGATCAGCATTCCAACATCCCAGCATCTGGGTTTTACAGACAACTCAGCATCAACGCCCCAAGCACCAAGGAGTGATCTTTAGGGCTCAACTTAGTATTAACTGAAACAAAGATTCATCTAAAAATAATACCACATTTGGATATGAACTTGGTAGGGCCAATGCTATGAAGAAACTGAGGTGAGTTTGAACCCTCTCTCCACAGAGACCAAGATGTGGTATGAGAGTACCCCCTTGGTGTTGGGGGGAATGTTTATATTTTTGTCTTATCTTCAAAATGAATATTCCTTTGTTTAATTGATATTAAGCAGTTAAATGAAATTGAGATACTAGTCACTGGTCTCTAAAAGTGAAAGGAACACAGCCAAAGAGCATTTGAGCCAAAAGCACTGGGATGCTCTGAGGAGATGATAAGCAGGTCCCATGCTTAGTGAGACCTGAGTACACTCACTGCATTAGGAATTTTCCTTACTCAGGGCTCAAAAAAGTTGTGATTGTACTCCTAACTTTTCACCTAATATAAACTTCCTAAAGTGGCAGAAAACTACAAGCACCTGAGGGACTAATCTTGCTCTAGAGCTGAAAATTATCTAATTACTGTAACAAGGTGTTATATTTGCAATATACATATTTCCCCTGTATAATGTAAGCATTTTTAGAACAGGGATTACTTAGTTTTTTCTTTGTATCTCTAGCATCTAACACAGTGCCAGACACAAAGTAGGCACTTTAAAATGGTTATTGATTGATTCTAGTCAAGAATAAAAAGATTCCTTTCTCAGAAATTGATCATACCCCTTAATAATCTAAACTTGGAAAGAAAAGGAAAAAATATTCCTTAGTGACTCCTCCCACTGATTGAATTAACATGAGAATCACTGCTCTAAGAGGTGAAAGTTGGAAATGGGTTACTGTCTGTGATCACTGACCACTAGGGAGTGTCCCCTCCCCTCAATAGACTTTTACATCACCCTCAGGCTTATTGTGTTTTCATTATGAGGATTTCAAGCTGACTTATTAACTTCTAGGCTTTAGTGGTGTGTTTAGTGAATAATATCCAAGCCCCTCTCTAGTCCATTGCTGAGGATCTTGTAACATCCTAAGCAATGTAGGCAACTCAAAGAATATGGTGATGACTCTGTTTCCTTTTTTGTATGTTGCAAAACTTTTGTTCCCCCCAAGAGTCTACAGGACAGTATAAAGTCCCTTCACTATTCTGATGACTATAGTCTTTGAGTTCCCAGGGCAGATTTAATTCTATTACTAGGAACAAGGTCTCCAAAATCTAAGCAGGCATCCTACCTATTCACCAAGTTCAGAAATGTATAATGTACAATGACAATTCAACAATGTCTCTTCAACCGTGTATGCCATGACATTTCAATAAAGTACACAATGACACTTTAATATGATCATATACTGATTCCCTGAATTAGGGTGCCAAAAAAATGCTTCCAAATTACAGCCTAGACTTCAAAAGAAAAGAAAGAAAAAACTTTTCTGCTACTATTTTAAACATCTGCAAAGTAATTTGCTGTTTAAAGGATACTGAGATAAAGAATTTATACTGTCAGTATCAATGTAGACTCATACCACTTCCTTCATCCCTCAAAAAAAATCAGATCCTTGTATTGCCCATGCAGGTAGCTTTAGTTTCATCCAATATATTCAGTAGACCCATAATATTGCAAAGTTTGTAATCAAGTTTTTACAAATGTAAAAAGGGTCTTATTTGACTCTGGACTCTTTGGTTAAGCAAGGCTCATTATGGGATATTTTGGCTAATCATAATTATACAAATATTACTCAGGTCCCCACCCAGTGAGTTCTTTACTAATGGACTGGACAAGAATAAACAGGCAAAGCTCATAACTGGGACAAAATAGTAAAGCAAGTAATGAAGAAAATTAATCTATAAACTCTTTCTCATCTGGGAGCTCCCCAGACAAATGAAATCACAGATCCAGCCCCTATCTCTACCCTTATCAGTCTAGTAATTTAGTTAAAATTAGAGATGAGGTTAACCCATCATGACCTGTTCATAATCAAGTTGTGCCAGCTCTTTGTAATCACCGATTCTTTTTCTAGATTTTCACTCACTATCCCTTTAATAATATAATACAGAATTTTGCCAGGAATCAAAACAAGTTATGGGTCTAAAATCCACAGATTCTATTCTCTACCCTTTCCTGAAAATTGGATCATTTATCTTTTTCTAATCCTGTAAGTACCTCTTCCATTTTCCAAGACATTTCAAAAACTCCTGACAGTGCTTAGTGATCACATATGCCAGTTCTTTCATTACTCAGGGAAGTAGTTCATCAGAGCTCATCAGTGAGCTGAATTCATTTAGAAAATCTATATGCTTTCTTATTATTTTCTTATTTATCCAGAGTATCAATTTCCCTTGCCCCTGCCATTATTTATTTGGATATTATGTCTTTGCCTCACTACCATCACCAAAGTTCCTCATATTCTACTTAGTTTGAAATTTGATATAAACACACACACACACACGCACACTTTTTAAAATTTGCTATTTCAACTCCTGTTATATCCTGCACAGGCAGATCCCAGATGATGAAAACTGCTCTGGAGCTCCCCAAAATTTCTAGAAAGTCTTAGAAACACTAAAAGAGAAATGGGGCAGTTGTTGACTTTTGCTCTGCATTTTTGCCACAACAGCAAAAAGTGTCTCTAACTACTTATAAACTCAAATAGGAAAACAGATAAAGTATGGTGTATTAACACAACAGAATTATCATAAATGACAAATGTCTGGTAGCATTAGCTGACAGTATAAAGAAAACAAAAATTTTACTCTCTATGTCTTGCTATTTTGATTCTGTTGATGCTAAAATTATTGGTGCATCAGAAAGAGTACTGCGCTTAAATCTAGAGTCAGACATTTCCTAGCTGAGTGATCCTGGGCAAGTCACTTAACCCTATTGGCCTTAGTTCATTATCTGTAAAATGAGCTGGAGAAAGAAATGGCAAATCACTTCAGCACCTCTGCCAAGAAAACCACAAAATGGGATCATGCAGATCACATATGACTGAAAGGACTGAACAACAACCAACAGTGGATAGAGCACTGTGCTTGGAGTCAGGAAGATCTATGTTCAAGTTCTGTCTCTGATACTTACTAGCTTTGTGCCCTGGGCAAATCACTTGGCCAATACACACTTCAAGCAGTTGCCTAGGACTTGTCTGCTAAGTGAGAGATGGATTACATCTGCATCGATTGACTGGGTTCCTTTATTGTGATATCCCATGTTGATGAAATCACAGATTCTTTATGTATTGTTATTTATATGAAATATTAGATGAGAACTCTGTTGATTATCTCCAACTTTTCCTATACGTGTCTTGCTTACATAATAGTCCGTGAGTACCATCAGAACAATTTTTTTGTCTTTCTTTGTATCTTAATGCTTAGCACAATGTCTGGCACCTAGTGCACCTAGTAGGTGCTTAACAAATACTTGTTGATTTGAGAAAAGCAGAACACAAAGACAGTTTGTAGACACTGATAGTAACTATTGAAAAGTATGTGTGTGCCCTGACAAAGATATGAATATTCAAAATTATGTAAATGTATTGAGTTTAATAACTTTTACTAACTTCTTATTTCTGTAAAGTTCCTTAAGTTCCTAGTCTTTAGAAATATGCCATTTATACATTTGATTCTCAGGAGGTGGGTTGTTTAAAGATAAAGCTGGTATCTTTTAGATTCCATACACTTAGGCTCCCAATAATGAAATGGCAGGAAAGTGTAGGATAAGAATCTCCAACATCAGGAAAGCTTCATAAACTTAAGCAAATTACTCCATCTTTCTGGGTCTGTTTCTTTTGCTGCAAAGTGAGAGAACTGGTCAAGAGGACCTCCAACATATCCCTTCTTTCTAGCTCAAACATTCCATAAAGCATCAGATCAGTCTGAGGCCATTTATTGAGGTTTCCCAGAAGAGAAGCAGGTATAGGGAAGGGTATAAAACCCAACCAAATGCTACAGGAACTAGGTCAGGTTCTGTAAAGGACTTTCTATCTCTGACTTCATCCTCCGGAGTTGTTCCAGCTTGCGCTAAGTGTCTTGATGAGGTTACTCATCAGAATAAAGTGTCTCATCTAATTACTTTATGGAAGTCAGATCATTTGAAAGCTGCTAACTCCTACGCAAAGGATTGTGTAATTATTGGGTAGAGAGAAGGAGGGGCCAATTTTGTGTGAGAGGGCCTGGGGCTTTTTAAAAAATAATAATTTTAGGTTTTTTTGGAATTATTGAAATTTTAGGGAAATGTTTAGTCTTTCCCTCTAACTTGATTGGTGGGTTCTTCTTTTGTCTTCTTTTTTTGAATTGTATATTTTTATACTTGTCTCATTAGTTCCAAGTCCTTGTTAGGCATGATTTGCAAGAATGTAAGTCTTAGGGTTGGAGTAACTTATGCTTATCCCAAAAATGAAAAATCCACAAGGTACATGATCTGTGACAAGCTGGGATTTCCTCCCCTCCCAGACTAGCTGAGTGCTGAGCTGGCAGGGAGTGGGACAAGTACTAGAAAACTGGAGCTTGTGATCACAGTGGAGCAGGGACCCTCCTCACAATTCCAGAGCAGAAAAGAGTGCTTGTGGTCTCTTACAGACCAGAGCACAGGCCAGGAGAGTAGTAAATACCTCTCATAGCACTTTGAAAGAAATGCCAACTTACAGTTCCCAGAAGTATCTGTGAAAATAACAGCTTCAAATCCTTGAAGGTTGGGGTACTATCCCCTCCACTCTGGAAGCACAGCCCCACTTTAGCTAAGAGTTAAAAAGTCAAGAAATAGGTAGGAAAAATGAGCAGACAATAGAAAAAAATTCTAACTGTAGAAAGTTACTTTGATGACAAAGAAGTTCAAAACACATACTCAGAAGATAAAGTCAAAGCTCATACATCCAAAGCCTCCAAAAAAATGAATTGATCTCAGGCCATGGAAAAGCTCAAAAAGGGTTTTTAAAATAAATTAAGAAAGGTAGAGGAAAAATTGGGAATAGAAATGAGAGTGATGCAATAAAATCCTGAAAAATGAGTCAACAGTTTAGTAAAGGAGAGACAAAAAAATACTGAAAATAACTTAAAAAACAGATTAGGATCTTACTAGGAGGGAGCCTTCTAAACACAGAGGAAATTTGTGTGACTGAATTCCAAAGGCAAATAGAAATTACTTTTGGATTTCCAGTTTTAATATTTTGTTTATCTATATATCTTCTCTCTTCTTTTAATGTGAATAATTAAATGTAGTACTATTGATATCTATCTGTACTCAACTTTGTCAGCTCCAAACTCCTATCATTTCCAGTCCTTATTCTGACATCTTGAAGGGGCAGGAGGAATACTTATTTATACTGTGACTAACTTTGGAAAATGAAAGTCATAAAATGATTACAAGACCAATATCATGCTGTATATTACTCCTAAAATCATCTTCTCTGACTTTTATCTTGGTGACATGTCTACTAGTTAAGTTTTTATAGAAACTCCTTTCAAGGTCCCACAATCTATCAGAGCTCCTCCTAGTTTAAAAGCAAAATGACATAATATGTGTATGCTTAACAGCATGCTATTCCAGCACTTCTGGTTAACATTTATTTTCAACATTTTTAGTTCTGTCTTGAAAGACAGTTGATTTCATTACCAATCAACAACTGAGCAGGTGTTCATTAAACACTCACTATGGGAAAGGATACAAAAATCAGTAAGAGAAGGCCTTGCCCTTGAGGTATCCACAGTCTAGAAATGATGACTTAAGTACACAAGAGGACCAGCTTAGTGAGGTAAGGAATCGCTCATTACTGTTAGGTTGGCCACCATGTAATTAGCTTGGGAAAAAATTATAAATGTCCTTGAATCCTGCAAGTCTCCCTTCTACTCTTCAGTGACAGTAATAAAGGGGCAAAAAAGGAGGCATGAGACATTAGAAATCTTGCCATTTGAGACCATGTAAACATTAGCTTGCCCACCCTGGCTCTTCCTGAATTGGCTGGCAATAGAGCAGGAGGAAATGGGCCCCAGGCTCTCACTCACCTGGAGTTGTCATAATCCATAGACCACATTACCCTGCTGTTGCTTCTTTCTCTATGTTATCCTTCTTGCCTTTAGGTTAAGGAGATTAGAAACATCTATAATCCTGTGAGCTTCAGAAACTCAGGAAAGCAAGTCACCATGAGGTCAGTATCAATGACTTGAGCAGCCCAGCAGTAGCTAAGATAAAATGTCAGTTCCATGTGGAAGTGAACCCAATGGGTGAATGCTATGTAGAAATTGAGTTAAGTTTGAGACCAATCTCCCCAGGGACCAAATGTGCCCCCAAGAGTTGTGGAAAATGTACTTTGATTCTTGCTATATTTACCAGAATATGTTCCTTTGTAAAACAACAATAATAACTAATATTTATATAACACAATAAGGTCTGCAAAGTGCTTTACCTCACAACAGTCCTGTAAGGAAGGTACTGCTATTATCTCCATTTTAAATATGAAGAAACTGAAACTGAGAAATAATAGGTGACTTGCCCAAGATCACACAGATTCTAAGTGTCTGAGATAGGATATGGACTCGGATTTTCCTGACTCCTAGTCTAGACCTATCCCCTGCACCATGTAAACACCAATGTTAACTTAACTATAGATATTCTAAACATCAGAACTTTGTCCAATGACCAGTAAATGGACATGCTATTGGAAGAAATGAATAACCACAATGTTGATATTTTCATGATAGAAGAAACTAGAAGACCAAAAAAAAATTGCAGCTAAATAGAAAGGAAAGAGAGGCAACCAAAGGAATTGGCAGAGTTGATTTCACTGCATAAACAAAGGCAATAAAGAATATCTTGGAGAATTAATGTTGCATGTAAATATAAAGGCTACCAGGAAGACAAATGCAATTTGCATAGCAATATCTACTGCAAAATAAGGTTTGGTAGGGAAATTAGATGACAAACTTTACAAGAACCTCCAAATTAAGTCAATGCATACTTGGAATATTCAGTTGGTTTCAGTGCTAAGGTGGGCAGGTACAAGGGGAAAAACGTCGGTAAATACAGCTCAGGTTTGAGAATTGAATGGGGTTAACAACTTGAAGACTATGCAGAACCCTCAACCCTATATAAGTATTTTTTTGGTTATAAAAGTGTCAAAAAGTGCAAGATGTGGTATGGGTAAACAAAAAAATGAAATTGATTAGATCATAGCATACAAGAAATACCTGGTTCTTGATATAAAGTGCTATCAGAATCCATTTTCTTTGTACAGCCAGAATGTCAACTACAGTGGTATGCAAATTAACTTGGACTTACACAATAAACCTTACAATATTTTGCATCTTTAAAAAACATTTAATATAGAATATGTCCTTTTACTCTAATCATTAGTTTGTCATGATTTGGCATTGAGTTCACAAATCTTTGACAAGTATTTGTCATCCTGAAACCACACTTTTATCCTATTTCACATTAAGTATAGCTTTGACAAACACATTAAGTATAGTTAATTTTTCCAAATTTTGAATTGTAATATCCCATAAGTTTTTAATGGGGTTTAAGTCAGGTGAGTCCATAGGCCATAGGCCATGAAAGCATGTTTATTTGATTCTCTTAGATAAATCTCTTTCATGCTATGTGGCATGGTACAGGCTCATGTTGCAGTATTTTATCTCCACTTGGGAATATTCTGTATTTTAGAGCAATTTTGTTTCCAGTATATTATTATATTTATTCCAATTAATCATTTGATAAATGAGGATAAGACTTTCAGGTATAGAAGTTAAAAAAAAATCACTATATTTTTGCATGGATGTTTTATAGTAAGAAGATTCCCAAATGTTACAGGCTCTTATTTCCTCCTGGCAATAATTTAGGAATAATCTTGAATGAAAAAGTTCTCAAATTAGAAAGTTAAATAATCATATGAATATATGCTTCAAAACACTAATAATGACAGCTCTGAAGTTCCTCTTCACTCCACAAGACTGGCAAAGATGACAAAAGAAGAAAATAGCAATTTTTGGAGACGTTTTGGCAAGACATACACATTAATGTTCTGTTTTTAATTAAACCAATTCAACCATTATGAGAAACAACTTGGAACTACACCCCTAATGATACCAAACTGTATATATAATTTTACCTAGCAATACTGCTATTATTTACGTACCCCACAAAGGACCCAAGGATACAAGAATATTTCTAGCAGCACGTTTTCTTGTAAGAATTGAAAACAGACACCTGTTATTTGGAGATTGGTTGAAAAAATTATGGTATGTGAATATAATGGAATTTTGTTGTACCACAAGAAATGGTAAATATGACAGATTCAGAGAAATGTGTGGCCAGTGCTCTAACCACATTCTTCCAGTCCAAGTCAGTCTACATCTCTCTTGATGGCTCTATCAGTAACCCTGCGGGGCTGGAGTGTCTCTTCTCTAATGCTATTGACTTCAATCCCCATTCTAATATTTTCTCACCACTGTCACCCAACAGTGACTAATAGTCAAGTTCCATCTAATCAATCAATTAATATCAAGGGGTATTTTCTTCAAAGGTAAGTTAAGAATAGAAGTACTACCATTTCCTCTATCCCCAACGCTACCACCCAGAACATCTAGGAGCACTCTCTCCTCTAAAATACCTCAGGCTCCTGGCAAAATGGGCTTATATTTAACAGTTTCTACATAATGTTGGTCCCACCAAGTTGCTGTCCAAATGTGGCATAGATGCTGGATAGTCCTCAGCTCAGCTACCACTGAGTTGGATCTCAAACATTACTCCTTGGAGCTTCAAAGTTGGACTGTGGCCTGAGCTCCATTTCTGGGCCTCTATCTTCAATCTCCTTCACTTATGTTGAAAGAATGAAACTGAGGCCTCTAGTCACAGAGTATTTGTTGGCCTTGGATAGGGAGAATATAAGACTTCTTCTCTTATAGCATTGTCTCTCCTCTCTCACCAGAATGCCATCAGGCAGGAAGAAGACAGCTGAAGAGAAAGACCAGTTTCTGGCCAATTACTGCCTTTTAAATGTTCCCTCTAGTTCCACCTACACAACCAAAAACCACTTGTTTGAAGACGAGAACCAGTTACAGAATGTTTATACATACTTCAAAATTTGAGCATTCTACACATGCTCATAAGGGCCGGGCTCATTGACCAGTCATCTGATACACATGGAAAAACTCATATATACTAATAAAGAGTGAAATTAACAGAATGAGGAGAACAATTTACATTATGGTCATAATAGTAATCTGAGGAATAAGAGCTTTTAAGGGCTTTACTCCTCTGACCAAATCAGTGACCAATTCAGATTTCAAAAAACTGAGGATGAAACTTATCTTCTACCTCTTGGAAGGAATGCAAAATCAGACATAAATTCTCAGAGGGGTCCAGTGTACCCAGCTATGTCCAATTTGCTTTGCTGATTATATATATATACATATACATATATATATATGTATATGTATATATATATAATAAAGTGAAAACTTCTACACTGGGACCAAGGTGGACAAATGAGAAGATGAGTCAATAGGTATTGATAGACATGAAAAAAAATTGAACATCAATTATATTAAACAGATATATTTCTTTTTATTTTTTTGAATAATATTTTATTTTCCCAATATATGTAAAAACAATTTTGAACATTCATTTCTTAAAATTTTTGAATTCCAAATTCTATCCCTCACTCCATTTCCTCTCCCTCTCTGATATGGGAAGCAAATTGATAAAGAGTGTACATGTGCAATCATGCAAAACATATGTCCATATTAGTCATGTTGTGAAAGAAGACACAAACCAAAAAAAAAACACAAAAAAATAAAGAAAGTGAAAAAAGTATGCTTTGGTCTGCACTCAGACTCCATCAATTCTTTCTCTGGAGGTAAAGAACATTTTTTTCCATCTTGAGTCCTTGTATTGCTGAGAATAGCGAAGTCCGTCACCGTTGACCATTGTACAATATTGCTGTTACTGTGAGTGATGCTCTCCCAGGTCTGCTCACTTCACTTTGCATCAGTTTGTGTTTTTCCAGATTTTTTCTGAAATTATGTATGTCTATGTATATATGTATGTATATACACACATACCTACACACACGTGTACGGAGAGAGAACTATACACAACCTTTACATCCCTCATATATAAGATGATCTCTCACTACCCTCTTCCCTGTTCCTGAAATGCTGACTAATCATTGTTAGGTTGAGAATAAAAAAAAAGGAAATTGTTTAAAAATCCTGATGTCAAGGACCTGTTCTGATCGGAAAACAATCAAATATTTTCACTTTTAACCCATTTTCAATGTGAAGAAGCAGCAATAATGGTGACCTGATACCCTTAGAAACTGCCTACCAAACATGGCATTATGAGAATCTTTCCCCCTGGTCCTTTGGAGGAGGAGGAGGTCAGTGCACAGTAAATGCAGTGGTCACTGCTCAGCAGTCCCACGTAATTAGAACAAAAGTCTACCAATTCCCGTTCTCTGAGCCCACATCAAAAGGAAGGAAAGTGTATAAGGAGTTTTCATGAAAATGCCTTATACCAAGTAAACTGCCTACAAATCGAAGGGTAGCAAAACAGTGTAGGATCAGCTCCCTACAAAAGTCACATGCAAGAAGGGTATGCCCCTCTGCCCAAAGAGTCAAGAAATTTCATAGTGAGATAGTAAATAGTACTATGCTGATGGTACAGCGCTCCATGAAATCAGACATTTGTCAGAATCCACTGAACTGATTGGTAAGCCCAGTGTCTAAGGTCTGAAATTACTCATGACTTCAAAACAGATCTGCACTTCCAGTGCGCAGTATTTGGTGTTCTGCGGTAGGGAACCTGTCTGGTTAGCCTCCTATTTGAGGCCACCAATCTATATATTACCTATGCCAAATGCGTCACAGTAATGCCAAAAGATAGCCACTTAGCATCATACATGGAGAATATACTTAAATTCCACTATGATAGGAAGTATTTGTCATTTTCAAAACAAAAAAAATCACTTCTTCCTGTTTTTGGTAGTTCTGAACATTCAATCATCTTCCCCATGGGTTCAAAAGGTACCTAAGTGCTAGAAATAGGGAAGGCCTAGAGTAGACATTATTTTAGTTTATTGTATTTTAATTACAAAATTGAAGGAATAGCACAGAAGACAGCAACATTAAAAACATGAACATATCTGATTGTGAATGGAAAGAGCTGGCAGAATCAGGTATTGGCAATTTCTTCCCACTTTATTTTGAACATAAACATTCAAGTTTATAAGATATAAAGCCCAAAAAATATACAAACTATACTTTATAAATAATATAGTATAAATAATAATAAAATATAAACAGTATATAAAACCAAAAAATTTCCATAAACAAGTTTCAATGATTCAACTTTATAAAAATTATAAACAATTATGCTAAACTTTCTGAATATTTGGATTTTTTTAAACAGGAAAATTTATTGGTGCTAACTAGTGTTTGTATCATTTTGAACATGATACTCATGTTCAATCTGCTCAATCAATACACTTTTCTACCTGAGTTGTTCTACAGGCAAGTCCAAGATTTTAATATTATCTGGCTTCTGTGCTATTTCTCTAAGTTTTTTATTAAAATATATTAAACTAAAATAAAAAAATCTATTATGGGCCTTCTCTGTCTCTAACACTGACTTCTATAAACATTTTAAATTCTATACTTATAATTTATTTTTCAAATGAAAGGTTTTCAAGTTTTCTGATTTAATTGGCCCAAATTATTACTATGTAATATATATATACTATATATTACAAAAATTATTACATAATTAGTGGTAGTATTAACCTGAATGTTATCTTATTTGTCTACACAGTCACTGCATTATTCATTTTAAAGCAATTTTAGACACATGAAGTATAAAAAGCATTATCTCAAATCCAATTCTGTTCCATGATATTAACCCACAAGACTGATTAGAATTCACATTCCTTCAATTTGCAGCAAATTGAAACTATACTATTCATTTTCTCTTTGATGAGGTTAAAATTGCTTATGCCTCTTTCATCACATGATCTGATTACTTTGTGCTGGTTGTAAATTCAATTTCATGCTAGAAGTGACTTATGCAGGAAAGATTTGTAGGAAAATTCTGAGTATTTCATAATATATATTTTTAGTGGTTCAATTAAGTTTCTTTAAATTGACTTTGAGGTATGGCTCTTAAGTGATACTTCCTAAAGGTAAGTAGCTAATACAAAAAAACCCAACTTTTATCTTTCCTTTAGGAATTTCAAGTAAATCTCCAGTGGGTTTAAACACTTCATATCATATTATTTTTACATATACTTTTCATTATTCATTTATTTGTCCCTTCTTATTCCTTATACAGTTATTAAAGTTCATTTAGTCTAGCTGAGTTCTTTCACAGTTGAATAGGGTTTTTGGTATGACAATCTGAAAAATTGTCAATCCAGGCTTCAGATATTTTTTAACAGGATATGTAAATGCTATATTGTTGCTCCTACCTCATAAGGATAGAGAACCCTTTTGTTTTCTGTCAAATTCCACTGAATCACAAACAAAAATCTGTTGAGGGTCACAAGATCACTATTTAATTTTCTGACAATGAGAAGGGGAGAAGAGGGATAAAGGAGAAAGGTGAAGGAATAAGCTTTTATTAATCACTATGTGCCAAGCACTGTGGTAAGCACATTACAAATATTATCTAATTGGGGAGAAACATCAAAGGAAGGCAGTGTGGTACAGTGAAAAGGGCATTGAATTTGGAGTCCCAGGACATGCCAGCTTTGATATTACTCACTGAATAACTGGGCAAACCATTTAAGGTCTCTTGCCTCAGTTTCCTCATTTCTAAAATGAGGGGGCTGGAGATAACCTCTAAGGCTCTAGACTCTATGAAAGGTTAAACTCACTTGATTTTTTTTTTAATTAAGAATAGGGAACATAAAGCTTTATTGAATAGTCATGAGCAACTTGTTCAAATAGTTTTGACATAACACTTGTCACAGCTCCTCCATCCTAGTTTTATGAGTTGCTGTGGCCAGATGATGCGCAGATCAGCACCTACCACAGTAATCACCTGAACCATCAGCCAGGACTTAGCCACCTTCTGTATTAATAGGGCCTACCAGAGTTTTTAGCTGTTACAGTCTAGGGCCATTCAAGAAGGACTTTGGCAGAGGACTTAATAAATACAATACATATTTTGAAACATGCTTCAATTCCATGGAGGAAAGAGACAAGGAAGGAGGGGTTGAGGAAAGAAAAGAGTAGGTAGAAAAAATAAACAGAATGTGAGAGAAAGATAGACAGAAGACGTCAAATGAAGAGAAGAGAGGAGAAGATGCTTAGGTTCTGTGTTGGTAGAAATAAACCACACCTTTTTGCTTGGTCTAAACAGAGAAAAATGACTGACAGCAGTTGATGTTGGAATATGTTATGGAGGAAGTCCATGAAATCTTAGTGTTTTTAGAAGTAGGTGGCTTTATTTTCATCTCTTTTAAGGGATGAGGAGAAACTAGGTAGATATCCTCCAGGATGGTAATACTTACTGTTATTATAGCTAACATTCATATATGGGCAGTGAGGTAGCACCAAGCCTGGAGTCAGGAAGACCTGAGTTTAAATCCAGCCTCAGACAATTACTGGCTGTGTGACTCTGGACAAGTCACTTAACGCTCTTTGCCTCAGTTTCCTCATCTGTAAAATGATCTGGAGAAGGAAATGGCAAACTATTCCAGTATCTCTGCCCAGAACATGAACAGTATAATTCATGGGGTCATGAAGAATCGGACACAACTGAAACCAATGGACAACGTTTATATATCTCTTTAAAGTTTGTAAACAGTTTTATTTTCATTATCTTATCTGACTTTCACACAAGCCCTGTGAAGTTGGTGCTGTGGGTATTATCATTCTCATTATACGAAGAGAAAAATGAGATTCATATAAGTAAAGTGATACGCCCAGGGATATATAGTATTCACCTCCTCCTGACTCCAGGTCCAGTATGCTTTCAATTTCACCACGCTGTCCCTCTCATTCCTGTTTCTAAAACTTTAGCTCTGTGCAATTCATATGGCATTCTTCCTTTTTTCCTTTTCGTGACTGGTCTTGGATGCTCCAGAAAAAAGAAAGATACCTATTACACACCTATATAGTTCCATCTACGTCTAGGAGGAATGTGATTAAATTACCCATGTGATCATAACATATACCTACCCGGGTGGGACAATTTTTGGTTTTTTCTTTTTTTTGCATTTTCTTCTGTCAGGACAAATACCATTCAAAGTTGGAATCAGACCACTTTTTCTACAAGAGTTAATCCACATTCATATCCCTAATTTTTTGGACAGAAGGGATGGCTCATTCCTGATCAGGTAGCACATGTATGAAAGTGTCCAGGATGGGAGAAAGATAGATGTACTTTATGGTGAAGAGCATATGACTCAGTCTCCATACATTTTGAAAGGTAAGAGACTATTTTGAGATGTGGAATCCTGTATGATGAAAGCAGAAACTCAAATATGAATGAATGAAGGAAAAGTCATTTGTTAAGTGCCTGCTATGTGTCAATTGTTGTTCCATTGATTCGGTAGTCTGACTCTTCATGACCCCCACGGACCACACTGTTCATAAGATTTCTTGGCAAAGATACTGGAGGGGCTTGCTATTTTCCTTCTCCAGTGGATAAAGGTAAAGAGAGGTCAAGTGACTTGCCCAAGGTCACACAGCTGGTAAGTATCTGAGGTCAAATTTGAGCTCAAATCTTTCTGACTCCTGGACCAGCTTTCTCTCCATTGAACCACCTGAGTGACTCAAATACCTGTTTGTCAAATACTGCTTGCTAAGTATTAGGGATACAAATACAAACAAGCAAAAAGGGGAGAACAAAATATGTGGAGAGAAGTAGCCAGGAAGGAATTTTGGACAGGGAAGTCACTGGGAGGTGATTGGAATAGCAGGGCAATTGGCTGTCCCTCATTCCTGGTGTGTTCTCTCCTTTGTCACCTCCCCTTCTTAGTTTCCCCTGCTTCCTTCAAGATTCAACTCAAATCTCTCCTTTTGCAGGAGGCTTTTTCCTGGCCCTCCAGAGGCTAGGACATTTCCCTGCAAGATTACCCCTGATCTACTCTCTATATATCTTGTATGTATCTAGTTATTTTCATGTTTGTCTTCCCATTAGAATGTGTGCTCCTTGAGAGCAGGAGCATTATTTTTCCTTGCCTGGTATATGGTAATCACTTAATAAGTGCTTGTCAATTAACTAATTTATTGACATATCCTTTTAAGTAATTGCTGCATTGATGTTTTTACAGCTTTCAGAGATATAACTGGAGAGGGGGTGAAGGAAATAGTATGGATGAAACGACATGGCATGAAGATGGCTGGAGAGTAATGTGGTTGTGGCTAGAGCTGTGAACAACTATGAACAAACAAGAAGACCACCAACCAGAAGCCTTGGGTCCCCAAGTGGGAGCTAGAATGCTAGATAGAGGCTGGAACAAGGAGCATAGAAGCACGAAGATGGCCAGCATGACGGGCTCAGTAATACCTATGGACACCAGGAGAGGAGATAGGCCCATAGTCCACTTAGGAATGGGGGTGTAAAGAATAGGACTCAGTCAGCGAAAAGGGCCTAAAATTGATGGTGGGAGGGTCTGAGAAAATGTAGACTCCATTTAGAAATACTGTGTATCAATACACCAGTGTAAAGTCAATTCCAGAAGTTAGTAGAGACACTGTAAATCTAAAACTAAACAGTCTGCCGTTATAAACCTGTGGAAGAAATATTGGATTTGAAGTCAGGAGGTTTTTGCCTTTGCTACCTATTAGTCATTGTAGTAGATTGTGTGATGGACTTGAAGTCAGGGAGACCTGGTTTCAAGTCCTGTCTCTGAGACATATCACCTATGTAATGGCTGGGCAAGTTATTTAACCCCTCTAAGCGTCAGTTTCTAACATGTGTATGTCCTACCTATTTCACAGGGCTGTTGGGAAGGTCCAAGGGGATCGTGTATATAGAGAGCTCTAAAATAATAAAGTGATTTATAAAAGTAAGTTGTTTTATGACCTGTTTTGCCATGTGCCATGGTACACCTTCTCCCACGTACTTAGTGGATGTGGCAGGAATACCTTCAATGTGTGCTTTCACAGGTACCTATCACATTTGGCAGCAAGGTGGTATATGGATGGAGTGCTGGACTTCAAGTTAGGAGGACCTGAGTCTGAAACCTACCTCAGATACTTATTAGCTGTAGATTATTAGATAAGTCCCTTGACTCTCTCAGCATCACTTTCTTTGTAAAATGAAGATGGTAATAGAATCAACTTAATTTGTGATCATCAGATGGTAATATATGTGAAGTCCTTTGCAGACCTTAGAGTATTATAGAATGTTACCTATTGTGAGACTTTAAAAGTGTGGGCCTATGATTATATAGCAAAGCCAAAGCAAGAGAGGTCATCATCAGCATCGTACCTGGTTAATAATTCATATTTACATAAGTCTTTAAAAGGCATAATCTGCCTTTCACAACTTTGTGAGATAGATAGTATAAATTATCCTCCTTTCACAGATGAGGAAACTGAGGTCCAGAGAAGAGTGAGTTCCTTAATATCACCTCAGTAGAAAGTATCAGAACTAAGATTTGAACCAAGGAATTCTAGATACCAAATCTAAAACTCATCACTTCAACATGACGCCTCTCAGAATGTATACTGTGTTAGTCCAATGATGTAATATAAAGCGTGATTATATGCTTTGGATATGTATAGCCACTGCATTCAATGAGCTTATGACCTAGAGCACCAAAAATTTAAGTCAGGTTGTTACCCTTCCTAGGCAATTCAGGGACTGGGGAAGTCAAGTCAGCAAGCATTTAAGAAGCATCTGAGTCAGGCACTGTGAAAAGCCCTGGAGATACAGAGGAAGGCAAAAAAAAAAGGTATTTGCCCTCAAGGAGCTAACATTCTAACTTGGAGACAACTTCTGAACAACTATGTACAAACAAGATATAATACAGAGTAGATGGAAGACAGTCTGAGAAGAAAGGGCCTTAGCAGCTAAGGAAAGCCTTCCTGGAGTAGGAGGCCTTGAATGAAGTCAAGGAAACTAAAAGGCAGAAATTTTGAATTCATGCCTCATCCATCTGTGATAAGACAACAGGGAAGGAAGAAGAGCCCTACAGCAAGCTTATAGTCAAAGTTGCATAGGAGGCACAAAATCTAAGAGTAAATAGAAAGGTCATTCTAGACAACTTTCCCAGACAGAGTTTGTTTTGTGGCAGTCCTGGAGTTTCTTCAAAGGGAGAAAATTGTCAGTATTGGATTTTGGACCAGACAAGTGGGAATCAGTTGGAATATGGGTCTGGGGAGAGAGAGAGAGACAGAGACAGAGAGAAACACAGAGAGACAGAAAGAGAGAGAGAGAGAGAGACAGGGAGACAGAGAGAGAGAGAGAGAGAGAGAGAGAGAGAGAGAGAGCATATGAAGTGTCCTGCAGGGCCAGTGCATACCAGCTACTGAGTTGGTAAAGGTAAATTGTGCAATCATGATCATGGCCTTCATAACTATCTACGATGCCTAGAGCACCTGACAATGGGGACTGCTTTAAAAGCAGATGACCATGTTACATACTGGTGTGATCTGCGGAGGCTTCTTTCTTCCTCCTCTTATCCGCACATGCCAAATTCCTTCTCTACCACCATTTGATACTCACAGTCTCATAGTTAGATATTCATTCCTTTCTTGCCTCTTAAAATGCAAATAAATTCTTGAAAAGGTAACTCTTTCAGCATTTATTCCTTAATGTGAATAATCTTATGAGCACTGTACCTAAGATTAGATTTTAGGATAGTTGGTAGTCTTGAGAGGCTATGAGCTGTGCTGCTTCCTGAAGGGTAGCAGTGAGGGGTTAAGGCAGATTAAAAAAGGTGGGAGGAATCTGAGGACTCTAGGGGGTTCAGCTACTTAACAATTTACCTAAAAATTGGCACTGCCTGGAGATTCCTAATGTTCCACAAGAAATTAGCTTGTCCAAGGCAAGAACAAAAGGAAAATTTTGTTCAATTGTTCAGTCCATGGGTTTGAGAGTGCATTGGGTCTAAGGTTTTAGGGAAGACAAGAAAGAAAAGAAGGAAGGAAGGAAAAGAAAAAGAAAGAAAGAAATCTATCCAGTCGGCCCCAAGTTAACTGAGCAGCTTCTAGCCATCAAAATTTACCTTCTTTTGTTGAGAAGGAAGGGGAGAGGGCTAGGTTGTGAGAAAGGATGAGCTGAGTTACCCACCTAGCTGGGTACCCATTCAGGCAGCTTGGTCTACTTACGGGTTGTGCTCCTCCTTCATTTTCGAAGGGGACCATGACCCGATGACATGATTTGCACTTGACTTTGCTTTTAGTAATGTAATAATGTAATCAATAACGGATCCCTGCCCACACTCCACTCAATGGCTTTTTTGGACCCTCCTGGCTTAGAGTGAATGACAATAGTAACAGTTTCTCTTCAAAACTCCTGCCCCTCCCACTGTGATTTATCAATTTTTTTTTCTCTTTTCTATTAAAGGGGCCATCCCCCTGACTACTTTTTAAAGAGGGCTATTAATTGAATGGGCATTACCTCACTTTAAGTGACTACCTGAAAAGGCCTTGGCCCAAAAGACCAAGGTATCCCATTGCATCCTGGCCTGTCTCCAGTCATCCTGATGAATACCTGGTCCCTGGATCCAGATAGAACAAGAGGAGAAAGTGATGCTGGTGGCCTAGCATAGCCCTCTCTCACTCAGAACAAGGAAGAATATAAGGGGAAGGAAAGAATATAAGGAGAGAGAGATCATCATTTAAGTGCCTTGATAACTAGACTAAGAAGTTTATTTTGTTTTTGTGAGGCAGTCGGGGTTAAGTGACTTGCCCAGGGTCACATAGCTAGTAAGTCTCAAGAGTCTGAGACCATTTTTGAACTTGGGTCCTCCTAACTTCAGGGCCAGTGCTCTATCAACTTTACCACCCAGCTTCCCCAGACTAAAACGTTTAAGCCTTTATTCAGTAGGAAATGGGGAAGCATTAGTTTTTATCAACAAGAAAATTATATCATCAAAGTGTGCTTTATGAAGATTAATCAGACTGTGTATAGGAGATGGATTATTGTAGAGGGAGGCTAGAATCATGGAAATCAGTTAGGAAACTACAGTGGTAGTCAAGATAAGAAAAAATAAAGGCTTGAGTTAGAGTGGTTGTTGTGAGAATACAAAGGAAAGAATGGAAGAGAGAGATATGATGGTAGAAACGACAAGACTTGATTATCTAGATGAATATAAGAGATGAAATAGATAAAGGAGTCAAAGGTAACTCCAAAGTTTTGAAACAACATAATGAGGAGAATGGTGATTTCACTGACAAAAACAGAAAAAATCAAAAGGAAGAATATGTTAAGGACAGCAAAAATGAACTTGTTTTTAGACATGTTAATTTAAAATGCTTAAAGATATTCAGACCCAAAAAATGTAGAACTTTGAGAAAGAGGTCAGTATTCAAGATGCAGATTTAGAGGCAATATTTGAAGCTATGGAGATGGATGAGGAGTCACTGATAGAATTTAATAAGAGAAGAGAATAGGGCACCAATTTAATAAGATGAAATATAATAACGATAGAAATAAAGCATTTTCTATGAGCTCAAAACATTAACCTTAGAAGCACAAGGCTGAAGAGATGTGTGATGGCAGTTTGAAAAAGAACTAGGCATTCTAGTGGGTAGAAAGGTTAAAACGAGTTGACAGTGTGACACAACAGTCCCTTAAAGCTCTGCTTAGAAACCATTAATATCCAATCATCCAAGATGACTGTCTCTGTCCCTGGTCAGAAAACATCAGGAGTAATGTATTCAATTACAGACCGATAAACCTGGAAAGCATCCAGAGGATGCCAGCATGGTGAAAACTCTCAGGATCATTATATATGAAGATCAGTGGAAAGAACTTGGGCAGTTTAGCCAGAAAAAGAGAAGACTTACAATAGGGGTTTGAGGGAATTGACAGCTCTTTTAAAATGTTAAAATGTTCTTCTCTGGAAGAGGAATTAGCTTTGTTTTGCTTGACCTCAGAAGACAAAATTAGGAGCAATGTGAAAACCACAGAGAATTTGATTTTTATTTAGTGTAAAGGAGCTTCCTAACAATTTGAGCTCTTCAGGAATGTGATAAACAATCTTCAAGCAAAGTCTGGATAGCTTCTTGTGGTGTATGACAAAGAGAGGATTCCTGTTCAGGTACAGGTTGGGCTAGATGGCTTCTGAGGTCACTTCCACCTCTGCCATCGTGTGATTCTGCATAGAAATTCAACAGAGAGATGTGAAATTCAAGGAAGAAGAGATTATTTATATCTGGGGAGATCAGGGAAATGTTTTGCACCAATATATACCATCTTCAATGCCATGGCTCCAAACTATCATGTCAGGTTAAAAAAAAATGGATGTAAATCACTGATGCATGAATGAGATGACCTCCCAAGGTCACCCTATCTTGTCACAATGGTTTCCTGATGTCAAACACTGAAAATATGTCTATCCTCACCTTCTTGTCCCCTCCATAACTTATTTTGTTAAATGCTGAGCTCTTTCAGGGATGTTGAAGAAAGCTGAAGAGGTTTATTTAGTCTTGGTACCCAAGGCTTAAAAATCTTGTCCTAACTAATATAGATACTTTTGTTATATACATTTAGGTTCATTTGCCAAATCTAGAATTTATATCAGTGTTAGAGATTGGCCAGTAGAACATCAAAACCCCAATAAAAACCCCCTATTAGCTAGCTATACCTATCATTTCATAGTGTGGCTCAATGGATTTAAGTGATATCATCCTTTCAATATGTGATACTACCCATTCAACAAATGAAATAATGACAAGTGTTACTAATGATATTCTCTCTATCCAGGGAAATACAAGTAAATTTGAATTCATTCTATTGGCAAAAGCTTGGAGGTAGAAGTTGAGATGGATATTTTTAGAGGGAATTTCAACATATATGTGAGGCAAAAAATGTATTTATATTTTAACAAAAGATTAGAAGAATAGTCTCTCAAACACCACATTATTTTTTAAAAATAAATGTTAACCTCAGAATTAAAACTGTATGGGTTTTAATGTTAATGCCTGGATCCCAGAAACACCCAAAGTTGTCCTTGACATAAACAATTTGTAAATATTGTGAATGAAAATGTAAACTGGTCAAAGAACTAATTCTGAGTTCTACTTCTAAGATATACAAACAATTTCACCAATCAATCAATTAACAAATATTTATTAAGTGCCTACCATGTACTAGGCATTGTGGTTGGTGCTTGGAATATAAGAACAAAAATATATACTATCTCTCTTCTCAAGGAACTTATTCTAAGAAAGTTTTGTGTGACTTGAATCATATGCTTTGTAAAGCATAAAGTGTGTGATACAAATGGAACATATAATAACTTTGATGCTTTCTAAAAAACTTTTCCCTTTAATGAGTCTACTTTTACCTATTCTTTTGGAATCCAGATTTCCTTCTACATTATTCAGAATGGGCAAAGTAAATACTTTGATTTGGTCTAGTTCCATGAGAAAGAAGATGTTATCTTGTCATAATCACGTCTCCTTCTGTTCGTTTTTGTTTGTAATCTTTAGTATGGGCGTCCAGGGGCCTTTTTCAAATAAGTCTTAAACACACACACACACACACACACACACACACACACACACACACACACCACTGAAACAGAAACCTGCCTGCTTCTTATTTAGTAGTAGTAACAGGGAATACAAAAAAAAAAACTAGAACAAATCTGCTGTAAAAGCAAAGACATTTTTTCTTATTCCTATATTTTGTAATTCAATATCTAATATACTTAAAGGAGTCGCTAATGATGATCTCTTGATTTAAAGAAATATAAGTAACTTAGAATTAATTCTATAGGAAGAGAATTGAGGGTAAGGAAATGGGGAGAGCATATTCTGTGTGAGCACACAAACTTAAGCCACCAAAATGGTCTGTAGCTCACTCTATTTGTGATACCTTCCACAGCTATGGATTGCAACTCCCCTATAACTTAGATGGTTTTTGAGAGTTGCTGCAGACAAAATATTCATAGTCTCATGGGGGAAATGGAAGGGAACTTGTTGATAAAAATCTTCCGAGGCACAAACGTTTTCAGTTAAACAAAAGGTTAGAAAAATGATTTCTAAACTCAAAAGTGGTTTGCTTAAGATTCTAGTTATCAAAGAATTAAAGAGTTATGATTTTTCTCATTTTATACTCTCTGATTAACTTGGAATAACCTGAGAAATAACCTGACTTTACATTTCAAGGAATGTAAGAGGAAATATTCTGGAGAAGAGATTTACCATGGTCCAATGGAGAGAGCACAGCTGGATTTGGAGACAGAAGGAGCTGACTTCAAACCCAAGTACTATGTGACCATGGACAAGTCAATTAACCTCTCTGAAACTGCTTCTTTACCTGTCAGATGGAGATGATCATCACCTTGGCATTTACTTCATAGGGTTAAATGGGGTTCAAATTATCAAATTTATATAAAAAGTTTAAATGTCAGATAGTGTTTTAGTATTATTACTGTATGGATTCGTTGAATTGATCATCTCCTACCTGTAATTTGGGGCCTGGGCTATCAGCTTTATTGCTATGGGTTGGTATTCAGCACAGAGTTTGCAAAATACTTGGTTTCCAAAGTGTTTACTACTAGAAAAAATGTAAAATGAAACATTTTTTAAAAGTAAAAATGTTTTTCTGGATCATTAATCTTTTATGTCAGAACAAAAAGCTTGCTTATTTTTTTTAACTTTACCTTGAAAATATCAGTGGCAAACAGACTATCTAATATGATTGCAATACTGTCAACTTTAGGAGATAAGTTAGTAGCAAAGATATTTCGTCCTTTAGATGACAGTGAAAGAACTTAAGGCTGTGTCAGCTATGTAGAAATAAGAACCACTTTATTGAATTTTCCTAACTATTCTATTATCCTTTCTTCACCATCCAAACCATCCAAGTTCTGTCTGGAACAATAACACAGAAAAAGGTTTTCTCATAGGCAGATACAGCAGAAAAGAATGTCTTCAGTTAGTGCCGTTGTCCAAGGAAAACCTAGAACTACTCAATACAAGAGTTATTGGATGTTTCTTTTTCCAAAAAAAAAAAAGGAAAAAGAGCTGGAAAGAGCTCAGTTGGTGGATTTCTTTGACTTTCTAAGGTATGATTGATGCCATCCTCATGGATCTGATTTGCTTTAAAAAGACAACTAAGTAACTATGCTCAGGACCACGAGCTATGTGATTTTAGTCAAATTACTTAACCTCCTTGTGCCTTGGTTTCCTTATCTATAAATATAAGTCTAATAACACCTTCTCTACTTACCTTATAGACTTGTCAAGATCAATTGAAGTGACAGATGGGAAAATGTATTACCAAAGTAAAATCACATAAAAATGTAAGCTATTATTATTATAATATAAAGCAGGCTACCAAATCTTTCTTTTTTTAGAGGCAACTGGTGTTAAGTGCCTTGCCCAAGGTCACACAGCTAGTAAAAGTTGGAGGCCAAATCCTTCTAAACATAGAGCATCCCTGCACTTATATCTGAGCCAAGTTCTGACATGCATTATTTACTTAGAAAATAAACAGGCAAAGAACTTGGCTTGTTAGAAAACTACTTTTCACTGGTAGTTGAAGAACTAGTCCTGACTATGAACTCTAGAGTTGTAGTTCTTGGATTTTGAAGTAGTGATAAATCAAGGTGGTGAGAGGAGGAAATGAGTGAAAGAATTGGACTTACGCTGATGAATACCAAAGGAGAGGACTGAGATTGATAAGCGAAATTTGTGGGGAGGCAGATTTCCACTTACTTTCTAATGAGAGCTATCTCAAAAGGAAGTGGATTGTCTCCTGAGGTAATGAGTTCTCCATCACTAGAGGTTTCTAGACAGACTAGAGATCACTTGTTGGCATAGGCCTGGAGTCCTGAACCCAAATTCTTCCTTTCCTGTCTCCAGACACTGGCTGAGTGACTTTAGGCAAGTCACTTAACTTCTCTTGATTTCAATTTCCTCATCTGTAAGATACCAAAAACACAAAACAAAACCAAACCCTACCAGGATTACTGTGGGAATCAAATGAGATCACATATGTAAAGAGCAATCTATTATATTGAGCAGGGGATTTATCCATCAGAAAAAGCATTGGATAAGGTGCTCTCTGAGTTTCCTTTCTAGTTCTAGGATTCTATAGGCTCTGGAAATAATTTCCTATGACTTGCCTATGATGCTGAGATATTTATCTAGACTTATAGTATTTAGAACTAGCACAGATACAAAAAATCAAAATTTTATTTTACAGCCAAGGAAAGTGAGGCCCCTCCACAAGTAATCTATCACAACTGCCATGGAGACTTCCTTTTTGTTGATGAAAACAACCGCCATGGGGAATAGCCTGAAATAGAAGTTTTTTAGAAAAACTTTTTCCTAATATTTATAGTACTTTCTATGAAATAATGCAAATAATAACGATGATACATTCATATGAGATCTGTAAGGTTCTTTCTTCACAACAGCCTCAGGAGGTACCCATTTTACATATGAAAACACAGAAGAGAAACTAAGTGATTTGCCCCCAGTCATTATAGCGAGTAAACTGCAGACAGACAGGAGTCAAATCCAGATCTCCTGGCATTAAGTCTAAGATTTTTTTTCACTATACTATGTTGTTCAGTCCGCTCATAATTTCTGAAAAAAGAGCATTTAAAGCAGAATTTTTTGAAAAGCTTTTTGCATCATTTTGTTTTTGATACCACCTCCTTCAGCCTCCTCTCCCCTCTGTTTGGAGGGCTGAATACCAAAGTCCCCCCAGGTTCCTCCATTATAAGGACTGGACTTTATAAGAAACTGGACTCTAAGCTCACTCTATTTTATGTCTGTGCTTCCTGGTTTCAACTCCAAGAAACAAAAAGCCCAGACGCTGGGCACCTCCTGGTGGCTCTCCTCCCCTCTACCATCCCAGCTTTTCTGCCTCCTGAAGGCAAGGGCTTTATTCTTATTAACTAGAGAATAAAAGAGAATCGGCCTGGTGCTGTGGAAAGAATGATGGACTTTGAAATTAAGTGATCTACTGGTTTTACATACCATCTTTTCCTTGTGACCTTGGCCTGGCCATTTCATCTCTCTAGGCTTTCCTTTCCTTATCTGAAAAATCAGCATTTTGGCCTGGATGACCACCTCTTGCTTTGAGTTCTAAAGCTATGACTCTATGAAAGGAAAATTAAGTTAAGATGATTTGTAAGGTCTTTGTTTTTGTTCTGCTTTTAATATGAGAGCAATAGCAAAGGGATAGAATATAAGGAGAATGACAATTAAAATGCTGTTCTTTTCAATATTTTGTAGTACAAATAGCAAGTAAATGTGAATGGTATGGTAGCCGCTTAAAGGCACCCATATATCACAGTGGGCAACAATTCTAAAGCAGGACTCCCCATACTATGAGCTCTTCTACACAAAGCTAAAACCATGGAAATATTATGTTCCAATTAACAGAAATCTTCGTGATTTATTAGAGAAAATTCAATGAGCTGAGATGAGTCAAGCAAAATCTGAATTTCTCTAAGCAATGAAAAATTAATCTAAGTTATTGTTTGATTAATCTGTTATTGTTTCTATTACACAGAAGCCACCAAATTACAAAACTGATAGAATAAAAACAACAAAGTTATTTTTCTGAAAAATGTCCCCATAGAAATAACCAAAGAATCATAACTAGGGTTATTTTGTATATCCATGGACATGATCACAATCTTGTTCAAGTTTATATAAAATCCAGGGTATTCTATAATGGGATCCCAGAACATCAGAGTTAGAATATATTTCAAAAGCTGTCTAATCTGATCCATCTCTGAGCAGAAATGCCTTCTAATATCCCCAGAAATGATACTATAGCCTCTAGTTAAAGAAGTGCAGTAATGGGGAACTCATCCCTTCCTGAAGTGGTTCATTCCATTCTTACATCCGTCAATAAGTTCCTAATAAGTATCTACTATGTGCCAACACTGTCCTGTGTTAAGCACTGGAGATGCAAGAAGCAAGAGACAGTTCTTGCCTTCAAGAAGCTTACAATCTAATGGATCTAATTAACTATTCAGAAGTTTTCCTTTACTTTGAGCTCAAATACAGTTCTCTGGAATTTCTATCCACTGATTCATTCTTCCCTCGCGGGCTAAGCAAAACCAGTCAAATTCTATTTCCATCTGACAGCCCTTCAAATATTTGTAGACAATGATCCTATCCCCTTACAAATCTTTTCTAGATTAAACATTTCCAGTCCCTTCAATTGATCCTTATAAGACACAGTCTCCCGGCCCCTTATCCTTCTGGTGGCTCTTCTCTGGAACACATTTCAACTGGTCAATGCCCTTCTCAGACAGACAAAGGTCCATATATGAGGGTCATCAACCTATCTTTACCCTTCAGCAAAGCTGACCAACAAAGTAGCTTCTAAGAAGCCAACCTGCTGTGACTGCTGGAACAATTTCATTGTCCCAGGCTCATTGTTCAGCTAGACTTCCTTTCCGGCCCAGCAATTCCTCTCTCTCATTCCCTTCTAATCCAGTTTAACAAGCATTCATTACGAGGCTGCTATGTACAAGGTGCTGTGCCAGCAGTTGCAGATATAAAAGGCAAAATAAAAAGTAACCCCTGCCTTGAAGGAATTTGGATTAAACAGCTAAGTCTATAATACACACACACACACACACACACACACACACACACACACACACACACACACATACACACACACTCCTCCTAGTCTCTCTCACAAAAGTGTGAGTGGAGAAACCTGAGATTTATGAATTATTTATTTTTATTAATTATTCTCTTCTAAATTTCTCAGGAAAACAATGAAGAAAAAGATTGCAAAAGAAAGTCATCTGTAAAATGAAGGGATTGTACTACATCAGAGATTCTTAACCTATTGTTGAATCATGGACCCCTCTGGCAGTCTGATGGACTGAATGTTTTTAAATGCATAAATATATGCAATTACAAAAGAAACCAATAATGTTGAAATAATTATTTAAAAAATGGTTTTAAGTTCACAGGTCCCAGGTTAAGAATCTCTGGGATGATATCTGAGGTTCCCCCTAGCTCTAAACTGTATCAAAATAATTTCAATTTAAATTTCACTTTGTCAGACCACATATTTGGGTGATCATTGCTTTACTTGATGGACTATAGTGTCAGCCTATGGAACCACGATAGTGTCAGCCCAGTGAAGAAAAGCAAGCTGTTGGTAACTGATATGTGCCCTTTGTCATCTCTGTTAAGTGCTGTGACAATAGTTCTTTGTGTCTTTATGAATCAAGATGAAAGGTAGCTCTTTCTTGACTGTCAACTTTAACAAAATAAATTTTGGCATCCCAGCTTAGACTTTGACCTTTAGGCTTTGATTTCTTCATCTATAAAATATAACTACTGACCAAGATGACTTCTTCCAATTCTAACTACCCAGGATTCTGGTTTCATATTGCAAGGTGAACTACAACTAAGTCACAATATGCCTTTGAAAACCCCAGTAATGGTTATTGTGATATATTGTTTTAATAATTGATTGGTCAATAAGCATTTATTAAACACCTAATATGTGCCGAGCAAATAAAGACAGAAATACAAAGAATGAAACAATCTTTGCTCTCATGGTAAAAATTCATTATTTTTTTCTACTTGAATTTATTAACATTTGATCTAATGCCTGAGATTATTAAACCCTTCACTGAAGTAACAAGAAATGAAGTGCCATTTCACAATTTTGTACAGTTGTCAGAGAAAAGGATGTCACAAAATAATGACCCTTTTCTTCTTAATAGGGCCATGCAGAGCAAGGATTAGGGGCATATAAGATAAATAGCCTTCTACATCACAACACACAGTGAAACTTTTAAAAAAATTATTTAAAATAAATACATCTTTTTCTATTGCTTGGAAATATTGCTCTCCATGGTATAGTGTTTGTTTGGTGAGCAAGTCAAGGTCCATGTTGGTTTCCAGCAAACAATAACAGAAAAGATTATTTCCAATGGGGGAAGGAGAAGCAGAGGGACAGGAACAGAAAGTCAGGAATTTTTAAGCTTTGCCTAAGACACACAGATGCCAAAGGAGGTTACATGTTGCAGCCTGTTTTGAAGAACTCCACGCTTGGCTCTGGATTACCTGATAGGGCAATCAGGCAGTTTCCTTGTAGTTTATAGGAAAGGATGCTGCATTTGGAATCAGAGGATGAACATTCAAACCCCGACTCTGCTCCCTTAAGAATTTAAGCAAGTCACTTGACTTCTCTTAGCCTCAGTTTCCTCATCTGTAAAATGAAGGGGGTGGGACCTCGGAAGCCCCTGCCAGCTTTAAGTCTATGATCCAGTGATCCTTGGCCTGAGAGTTTTGTGATTCTAAGGACTTTAATTCAGGTTCCAATTTTGTTGGCCCCTGTTGTGTGTTTCAGTAAAGTTAATCCTACATAAAAGTGTAAATATAGACGTGGAGGTTTCATCTGTTCCAGATAAGGAAACACATCAAAGAAGTGAGCTTATTTGGTAATTTATCAAATATTACACTATCGTATTTCACAAGTAAAAGTAGAATTTAATAATACTGATAAAAAATCAGAATGACCCTATACTATCACAAACAGTTTGGTGAATGTAGAAAATAGGAAGGCACTATAGGAGACAAAGATGAAGAAGAGACAAGGGGAAAACCTGTTGAATGCAACTATATTTTAGCTGCCATCAAACATTTCTATGTTTCAGGAATATGCTGCATTTCAGTCCAGCAAGCCTGAAATCTGTGATGGAATGGAGCTTATTCCTCCGCCAAGACAACATTGCGAGAAAGCCACTGGAGAGTTTTAAAGATGTCCCAGAAACATAGCCTTATATATCCCAGATACATCTTCGATTTGAATTGAAGTTATGAAAAACAGAGGAGAATTTCCAGCAGCTAAGTTAAGTTGGTGGTAGAAAGCTATGTGTGGTAGTAGAAATAGAAGTGGGCTTGAAGTCAGGAGACCAGGATTTCAAAACTTGCTCTGTGAACATGTATCACCTTACCTCAGTGAGCCTTAGCCACTGCATGATAGAATGGCAATAATTATAGTAACACTACTCACCTCAGAGGGTTGTTGGAATAGAAAACACTTGGAAAACTTGGAGAATTGTTTCTTCTAGTCAATAAGCATTTATTAAGTGCTTACTATGAGTCAGCCATTGTGCTAAGCACCAGGGATACAAAGAAAGGGAAAAGTAGCTACTGTCCTCAAGGAATGGGGAAACTTATGTATAAAACATGCACACACATACACACAAAAAATAACTAGCATTAAGTAGAACTTAGAAAGGCTTCTTGAAGAAGGTGGGATTTTAACTGAGACTAAAAAAAGCCAGGGAAGCTAGGAGGCCAGGCTGAGGATGGAAAGAATTCCAGACAAAAGGACAGCTGGTGAAAATGTAGAGTTGGGAGATGGAATGGTGTAGAATAGTGAAGAACGCTGTGTTATCGGATCACAGAGGCTACAAAATAGTAGACTGGAAAGGCAGGATGGGGTCAGGTTATGGTGGGCTTTAAGACCAACTTGACTTAAAATTTGACTCTAAAGCTAATAGGGAAGCGCTGGGGTTAATTGACTAGGAGACCAAGGGGCAACGTGGTCAGACTTGTGCTTTTGATAATTGGGTGTAAGTTAGACAAGAGTGGGGAAAGATTTGAGGCAGGAAGATGAACTCGGAGGCTATTGCAGCCTTCTAGGTGTGAGGTGGTGAGGGTCAGTGCCAAGGCGGCAGTGGCACCAGAGGACAGAAAAGAACATCTATGGAGATTAGAGTTGCTGGGCCTTGGCAATGGACTGGATATTTAGGGGAGGGGTGGGAGAGAGTAAAGAGTCAAAGTTGGTGCTGTGAGGATAAAAGGAGTTACAATTTTTAAAATACTTGACAAGCTCTGAAGCGCTATATAAATGTGAGCTACTCTTTTCCTAAATGCGCTGGACTGATCTTTCTCAAGTGGCCCTGCAATTCACTCCTTCAAGTAGACCTCAGAGAAAAGTTCCCATGGTGTCCATATAATAACACACCTCCTCAGGCTTGCCAAGCAGTTTACTTATGTTTCTTCATTTCGATCCTCACAACAACCCTGTGTTGTAGGCACCGTTATGCCCATTTTACAGATGATGAAACTGAGACAGAGAGATTGAGTAACTTAGCTGGAGTCACACTGCTAGTCAATGTCTGAGGCTAGTTCAAACTCATGTTCCTGACTCTACATCCAGCACTCTATTTATTGAACTACCTAGATGCCTACTAAATATTTACATTTAAACAAACACACATATGTGTGTATGCTATATATACAGGACATATGTATGTAATATATACATGTGTATGTGGACTTGTGTGTGCACGTACGTGCACTACACACATATTGAGTCTAGGAAAAGAATTCAAGTTGCTGTACCACATTAAAAAAATTTTCAAAGTCTTTAGCATTTGTTAAGTTTCCAAAGATGGTGCAACTTATAAATTCTGGGTATCGTAAGGAAGGATTCTGAAATCAAAACAGAAACCATAAAATACCTGTTTATAAAACTTTGATGGTTCCACACACAAGACCGCTGCAGTCATTGCAACTTAAAAAAAATTATAGTATTGGATTGGAAAAGGTCCAGAGATATACAAAAAAATTATTAAGGGGGTGTGGAGCATCAATTAACTGAAGAGATTAGGTTTCTATACCTTAGAATTTCTATACCTTAGAATTCTATAGAATTCTATAGAAATTCTATACCTTAAGGTTTACCAGAGTATTACAGAATTCAGAGCTGGAAATAGCTTTAGCTATTTAATCCAACTCCTCATTTTACAAATGATGCAATTAAGCTCAAATAGAAGTGATTTTTCCAAGATCATAAAGCCTGTAAGTGACTGGAGTTTGACTGAAGTCTATAAAAACCTGAAATGTATAGACCAAGAGTTACTAAGAGATGACTGAAAGTCATGCTTCCAGAGTCAGGGAATTTTGCTGTGACACACATAAAGGAAAAAATATTACACTTTCAACAAAATGAACATAGGATAATCAAATCTCAGAATAAGAGAAGTAGTAGGGGAAACATCTCTTGTCTCATGAAAAAGGTGGTTTTAGGACAAATTAAAATAAATACTATAAAAATGTTTATACCGTATTCTATAATCTGGGATTTTATTTCCACTATATGAATATCATTCATTTATTCATTGACATGCACAGTCATTCATTCCAAAACCATAAGCAATGAATCTATTGTGTGAAAAATTATTGTGATACACACAAAGGAAATACAAAAATAATAAAGTTACAGCCCTTTGTGGGGGAAGTGGGGGGATTCACAGTCTAGCATTAATAGCGTGGGTCCATTATCATGATTATCACCAAACAACCCTGTAACTTTCATATTATTAGTGGAAGATGAAGTAATTATGTAGTTTGTATGTTAAATGTATGTATTATACTTCGACTTCGAAAACTGGTAAATTATATGTGACATACGATGAATTAAAGCCAATCACTGCAGCAACTTGAATTTGGGCTTAGAGTTAAAGGAGTTTTGAAATGAGGGAACTTCATAAATTTCTCCCTCTCATTTTCATTCCTATATCTGGCAGCAAAGGCCTCTCCAAATGTGTGATTATGTGGTAATTTAGCACCTATACCAGAGAAAGGGAAAATTTAAAAACTAACATGTGACTTATGCATCCAAATAGGATTTATTAAAGGATATTTGTTAATAGCATGCCGGAGACAAAATGGGAGGTGCTGTGGTCCTCCAAATCTGTGTTCAGATTAGAGTGATGTGTGGCAGTTTCCTCAAGGATAGCATGCTCTATTTCTCTTTCTGTACAGAAAGTCTGCCATCGATGACATGTTAGCAATGATCCCTCCTTTCCAGGACTTCCAAATTGAAGATGGTTGAGTTTTATCTAAGATCTCTGCTTCCAATTCTATATTTTCAAATCTTTGGGCATAGTAATTGGTTGAAAAGGATAAGAATATGGGATTGGAATATTTCTTAATTTATCCAAGGTTAATTAACGAGATCTTTTTTATGATCCCAGGTGCTATGAGACCCATTGGCCCTAGGTGAATACTTATCCATGAATTTATAACTGAGAAAACTGGTAGGTTTTTTCAAAACATTCTCTAGGCTTATTTCAGGGGTGAAAGCAAGAAGCAATTAAAACTATGCAGATATACAGGATAACAGCCAATTAATATGTACATGAGAATTCTCAAAGAGCTCTGCATCTAACTGACCTACTCTATACCAGTAGGACAATCTTGGATTGATCTTTGAAATAGACTCAAAGGCCTCTGATGGAGGTGCTTGAAGAGTTTTCCTTTGATATTATACATATGAATGCTAACTTAGATTCTACTGGGTTGGGAGAGAATAAACCCATAAGACACAGAAATCCTAACAAGGGAAAGAAAGGCCAAAATTATTCATCTACTTTCGTATAAATATGTGCGTTCATATACATAGTCTTCAGCAAGCACTATCAATTCACTTACATTCCCCAGAGGAAAGATGGCATTTGCAGTAACAAAGATAAAAATACATGCTAATACATGTCATAAGAAAGTGTCATGGAAACCAGAAACATTGAAATGAAATACAGCATGCACAGTTTAATGGACCTGGCAACACATGGTAAGTATCTATTAGCAAGAATATCTGATAAATGAGAACATCCCACCCAGTCCCCAACCATACTAGATAAAAAGATTTATCATATGATACTTTTTAAGCTGTGGGTTACAAAATGGTGCTAGTAGGTGATTTATAAATATTTATGTTATTTAATTACCTTAAGGAGCTGTGTAAAGTATTAACAAAAGCAAAAAGAATTTAGATAAATTCCCAGATCCTGTGTTCTTAATAGTTTATTAAGTGAAAGTTATGTATAAGGAATAATCTCTAAGAACGTTGTCATACTACATTCCTTTGAAAAATGTCTGGATATTCTAATGAAGACAAAATACTGGGATTCATGTATTTAATTCAATATATTAGGTGCTCATTATGTACAAGGTAGTATGATAGATGCTAAGGATACAAAGGTTAAAAAACAACTCAGTCTCTTCCCTCAAGGAGTTTATAGCCAAATAGGTAGAATACAGGCACACAGATAAAAAAAGCATGTAACAGGAATATATTGCTCCCCTATAGGAGCACTGATGGGAAGGGCAAAGAACAGAGATTATGTGAGAAAAAACTGGCATGGAATTTCGAACATGAAGAGATGAGAGGAATCAGTGCCTGAGTCTCAGCATACTGATTTTCCCACTGTTGGGCTTCATGCTGTGCTGGTCTTTGGGGCTTTTAAGCATCAAATTCTATTGAAGGACAGATAATTGCTCATCCTGCAGAGGCAAGTGGAACCAATGACAATGAGAATTGAAAAGAAGACTTCTGGTTGCTAGCAAGGTGGGTGGTAACAGGTGGACTCTGAGTGAGAGGGAATCTCTGGATTTCAAGTCCCTTTATCTTCTATGGGTTTAGACAGTGTCTCCCTATGCCTCTTACATCTGGTCATTGATGATCAGATGTTGATTTCATGTTTCTGAGATCCATACCTCAGCTGGGAAAGCTGCAGTCAGAGGGAACTGGATGCCAACTTGAATGGCATTTTTCCTTTCTTGTAGGACCAAGGATGAGAGTGGAATACACACACACACACACACACACACAAACACACAAACACACACAAAGTATATATGTATATATCGTGTGTTCATCCTTCATTGCCAAAGACCAGGCCATCAGAGAAATGATGACATGACTTGCACTTGACTTTGTTTTGAGGGAGGGAGGGCTGTGCAGGTCACTTCTCCTGTGCCTCACTTCTCCTCCAGAACCATCTGAATCCAGTGACCAGATATTCATCAGGATGACTGGAGATGACCCAGGATGAGGCAGTTGGAGTTAAGTAACTTGCCCAAGGTCACACAGCTAGTGAGTGTCAAGTGTCTGAGGTAAGATTTGAACTCAGGTCCTCCCGACTGCTGCACTGGTGCTCTATCCACTGCACCACCTAGCTGCCGCATATGTATATATTATATATAAATGAAATATATGTGTATATATATATGACTTTTGCTTTGAATTTTATTACATTTTTATGATTAAATACTGTTTCACCATGAGTTAATTGAGCATGGACAAATTGGTGATATGATCCCCCTGTTCCTGGACAAGGTGGACCAGAGAGGGCTGTGTAGTAGTGTGAAGTGGAGTGTTGGGCTGATTGATGGTCACCTCTGTCAATGGTCCCAACTAGTCATAAAGGATCACAAAGACACACTACTACCACACATGAAAGAGAGTACAAATACAATATAGAATGCTAGAAGAAGAGATATCTAGACCAAAATGTTCTTGGAGAATTTGAGTAGGTACAAAACACAAACCTCTAGAGCTGAAATTCTTAATCTGGATAGATTTCAATGAGTCTGTGAAGTTGGAAGGGTAAAAATGGCATCTTTATTTTCATGAACTTTGAACCTTTTTTTTCCCTTTCAATTACTCAAGTAGATTTTTTTCTTTCCTTTCATCTCCTTCAACTAGTCCTGTTCATTAGTTTTAAAGTTGGGTTTTTTTGTGTCCTTTTCCAAAAAGGATTTCCCTATATACCCTCTCTTTCTGTCTACTCTAGATCCTCATTCTCTGATTCGTAACTTCTGTAATGACCTAGTTTCTCTCTTTTCGCTGTATTCTTCATACAATAAAAGCTTCTAATCTTAAGTATCCACTCTAGGCTCTCCTCCCTAGAGGACGTTTCTGCCACTGACTTGTAGGACTTACCTTGTGGATTCCCCTTTTCCATTGTGGCTCACTCCCAGAATAATGCATTATTTCATGTGTCAGAGAACTCACTGCCCCATGGAAAGGACCCTTCCCCATTATGTCCCTGATTATGCAGCCCATCACTAATCTATACCTCCTTGGGTCTGCTACAGCAACCTTGCTGCCAGTAGCTTGGGATATGGAAGAGGAGTGCTGAGATCCCGGTCAATGAACAGCAGTTCATTGTTTTAGGAGTTTTTTAAAACATTTTTTAGATTCTGAGTGTCCTAGATTATGGATACAGCTGAAGTTGCTTTATCTTAGGTACATAATTTCTGTTTTGGAGAGCTTTGAGACATTGTGAGGATTCTCTACTTTGCTGTTCACATGACCCAGAAGTTCTTCCCCACTTTCTAACTGGATTTTATAATTTCTTTCAATTATGAATATAAGCAACATGTATTATTCTGATAAGGAGTCCAACAGACTTTCAGAAGATTTTGTTGGCATTTGGGGGCTAGGTGATAGCAGTTTCAAATACACTCCTTTCTCATTTCTGCTTCTTACAATTCCTTGCCTTGCTTCTTTGACCAATTTGTGAGGGCATGTTCCATTCTCTAGCATGCTCCTAAGATTTGGTGATAAACTGGAGCAACTTTGAGAAGCATTATAGTGTACTGAAAAGAGCACTGATGCAGGCTCAGTTATCTACTGGCTGCAAGATCCTGTGTCTCATCTTCCTCATCTATGAAATGGGGATAATACACAACCTATCTCAGAGGTGTTCTGAGGAAAATGCTTTGTAAGAGAAATAGGACAGAAAAACCTCATAGACAAATACAGAAAAGCTGAAATATTAAGCACATCCTTTGATAACAACAATGCAATAAAATTATAGGTCTTTGAACAAAGTATTCTAAGTTTAATAGAGGCTAGATAATGTAATCTTAAAGAATTGGGGGTCAAAGAACAAGAGATCAGTAACGATGTCCAAAAAGAATAGCAGGAAGAGGGTGATTGAAACATTTTTTAAAATACATAGAAGAAAACAGAAGGAGGTTCTGAGGGAGATATAGAAAAGCAGGACAGCTTTAAAAAGAACATACTGAATTTATTATGTGCTTTTTAAGAAAAAAGAACTGCTTGCAATAGAAGTTTGTTTTCTATACAATGTTCTTTTTTGCAAATGGAATATTCATGTTATTTGCTGTTTCTCAAATACAGAAAAAAAATAAAAATTATTTCTAAAAATTAACAAGAAGATACAGATATGAATCCCACATAATGAGAAGATGGGGAATGAGTTTCAATCTTTCTATAGTGATGGATGAAATATCTACATCAATAAGACATATATATATATATATATATATATATATATATATATATATATATTCCTCAAAACATAGACTTTGTTAGAAAGGAGTAGGGCAAGTAAAAGACTGACTACTGTTGATTGTCCTTCATTGGGGAAGGTGATTTCATGACTTGCAAGTAAATTGGATTTAAATGAGGTAGGGATGTGCAAAGTCAGCAGCCTCACTTTCTCTTCCAGAGCCATCCTGGGTCCTGTAGCAAGATATAGATCAGTATGATTGGAGATGGCCCTAGATGCAATGCGAGACCTTGGCCTTTCTAAGTCAAGGTCTTTCCCAGGTTTCAGTTGGTCAAAGGCAATGCCCATTCAGTGATTAAGGTTGGATAAGAAGAGGCAAAGGAGGGTCACTTTTACCTAGTCCAAAAAGAAACAAACAGTCTTGGAAAGGAAGACCCTCAGGGTTTCTGACCAAAACAGAAACAATTGCTATTTACACTCACTCTGAACCACCAGAGCCCAAACAATGATATGGCTCTCCACTAAATACTAGTAGATTCATCAAGACCTTGAATCAAGAGGCTGACCTGAGTTCATATACTGCCTCAGACACTTACTAGCTGTGTGAAATTAGGCAAGTCACTTAACCTGTCAGCCTCAGGTTTTTTTTGTTTTTGTTTTTGTAAAATGGGGTTTATAATAATAGCACCAACTCCTAGGGTTGTTGTGAGGGATAATAAGATAATACTCTTTACCAGTCTGGCAGACCTTAAAGTACTATATAAATGCTAACTGTTATTGAACAATGAATGAGTTTCCATTCCAAGAATGTGAAAGCCTGCCCTTGGTTTAACTATGTATTTATATGTGTGTATGATGTGTGTGTTGGGGGGCAGGTTTTAGTTTTTAAAATTTATTTATTCTTTCATTCATTCAATCAGTTTGTTTATTTTTCGTTTTCAGCATTCATTTCCACAAGATTCTGAGTTGCAAATTTTCTCCCCATTTCTCCTCTTTCCCCACCCCAAGACACCAAGCATTCTGATTCCTCCTTGCCCCAATCTTCCTTCACTTCTATCACACCCTTCCCCTCCCTTATCCTCATCTCTTCTATTTTCTTGTAGGACAAGAGAGGTTTCTATAACCAGTTACATGTATTTATTTCCCAATTGCATGTAAAAACAATTTTTAACATTTGTTCTAAAACTTTGAGTTCCAGCTTCTCTCCCTTGCTCCTTCCCCACCCCCACCCCCACTGATAAGACAAGCAATTCAATATAGATTATACATGTATGGTGAAGCAAAAGACTTCCATAAAAGTCATGTTGTGAAAGACTATATTTCCCTCCATCCTATCCTGCCCCACATTTCTTCTATTCTCTCTTTTGACTTTGTCCCTCCCCAAAACTGTTTACTTCTAATTACCCCCTCCTCCCATTTGCCCTCCCTTCAATCATCTCTCCCTTACCCCATTTATCCCCTTCTCGCCTACTTTCCTGTAGTGTAAGATAGATTTTCATACCAGATTGAGTGTGCATGTTATTCCCTCCTTAAGCCAAAAGTGATGAGTAAGCTTCACTTTTTCCCTCTTACCTCCCTCCTTTCCCCCTCCATTGAAAAAGTTTTTACTTGTCTCTTTTATGAGAGATAATTTGCCCCATTCCATTTCTCCCTTTCTCCTCCCAATATATTCCTCTCTCACCCTTTAATTTTATTTTTTTTAGATATCATCCCTTCCTATTCAACTCAACCTGTGCCCTCTGTCTATATGTATATAATCCCTCCCACTACCCAAATATTGATAAAAGTCTCAAGAGTTTCATATATTATCTTTCCATGAAGGAATATAAACTGTTCAACTTTAGTTAATCCTTTATGATTTCTGTTTACCTTTTCATGCTTCTCTTTATTTTTGTGTTTGAAAGTCAAATTTTCTCTTCAGTTCTGGTCTTTTAATCAAGAATGCTTGAAAGTCCTCTATTTCATTGAATAACCATTTTTTCCCCCTGAAGTATTATGCTCAGTTTTGCTGGGTAGGTGATTTTTGGTTTTAATCCTAGCTCCTCTGACATCTGGAATATCATATTCCAAGTCCTTTGATCTCTTAATGTAGAAGCTGTTAGATCTTGTGTTATCCTGATTGTATTTCCATAATACTTGAATTGCCTCTTTCTGGCTGCTTGCAATATTTTCTCCTTGACCTGGGAACTCTGGAATTTGACCACCATGTTCCTAGGAGTTTCTCTTTTTGGATCTCTTTCAGGAGGTGATTGGTGGATTCTTTCAACATTGATTTTACCCTCTAATTTTAGAATATCAAGGCTGTTTTCTTTGGTAATTTCATGAAAGATAACGTCTAGGCTCTTTTTTTTTTGATCATGGCTTTTAATTTTTCAATTGTCTCTCCTGGATCTATTTTCCCGGTCAGTTATTTTTCCAATGAAATTTTCATTGTGAATTTCTTTTTTATTTATCCTATTACATTTTTATTCATATCCTGTTAGAAACCATCTAATCTATATGCCTCATTCAATCTCTCCCCCACCGAAATTCCATACGTGAGAAAATTGAGAGCCACAGTAGAGATTAGGACAGCTAATTAGTGTCATTGGCATTCCTCTCTTCCCAGTTATTTGTTCCCCATATTTGGGGCATAAGATGGGCCTTCCATCTTCCTTCATAAGAAATTAAATGACTATGCTTTTCAGTGTATTTGTATTCCAAAAATTGACTTACATCACAGAGTGATATAGGAGTAAGAGCTCTATCCTTGGAGTCAGAAGACTTCTGTTTAAATCTTGGTTCAGCTACATACTGGCTGTGACCCTAGACAAGCACCTTAATCTTTTTCTTTTTTTGTTTATTATTTTATTTGTTTTCAGTGTTCTATAATCACTTCCATATAACTTAGATTTTTTTCCCCTCCCTCCCCCTCTTCCCCCCATCCCTCCCTGAGTCAGCATACAATTTTATATAGGTTCTACATATACAATCCTACGAAATCATTTTCACCTTAGACATGTTGCATAGAAGAATTAAAATGAATGGGAAAAATCATAAAATAAATCAAAATGTAATACAAAAGAAAATTATCTGCTACATTCTGCGATCCAATTCCATAGTTCTTTCTCTGAATGTGGAAGGCATATTGCCTTAAGAGACTATTGGGAATATTTTAAGTTCTTCCATTGCAGTGAAGTTCTAAGTCTACCAGAAAAAATTCTCACACACTGTGGTTGCTGCTGTGTACAAAGTTCTCCTGGTTCTGCTCCTTTCACTCAGCATCAGTTCATACAAGTCTTTCCAGGACTCTCTGAAGTCTTCATGCTCATCATGTCTTACAGCACAACAGTATTCCATTACATTTATATACCACAATTTATTCAATCATTCCCCAATTGATGGACATCCCCTTGATTTCCAGGTTTTGACCACAACAAAGAGTGCTGCCATAAATATTTTTGTACATGTGGGATCCTTTCCCATTTTTATGATTTCTTGGGGATACAGTCTTAGAAGCAACATATCTGGGTCAAAGGGTATGCACATTTTTGTAGCCCTTTGGGCATAGTTCCAAATTACTCTCCAGAATGGTTGGATCAGCTCACAGCTTCACCAACAATGAATTAGTGTTCCAACTCTCCCACATCTTCTCCAACATTTATCATCATCCTGTTTTGTCATGTTAGCCAATATGATAGGTATGATGTGGTACCTCAGAGTTGTTTTGATTTGCATCTCTCTAATCAATAGTGATTTAGAGCATTTTTCCACATGACTATAGATAGTTTTGATTTCTTCCTCTGAAAACTGCCTGTTCATATCCTTTGACCATTTATCAATTGGGGAATGACTTGTATTTTTCTACATTTGATTCAGTTCTCTATATATTTTAGAAATAAGACCTTTATCACAAACACTAGCTGCAAAAATTCTTTCCCAGTTTTCTGCTTCCCTTCTGATCTTGGTTGCATTGAGTTTGTGCAAAAACTTTTCAATTTAATGTAATCAAAATTATCCATTTTGCACTCCATAATGTTTTCTATCTCTTGTTTGTCAAAAATTCTTCCTTTGTCCATAAATCTGATAAATATACTATTCCTTGCTCCACTGATTTGTTTATAGTATCAGTCTTTATACCTAGATCATGTGCCCATTTGGACTTTATTCTTGTGTACAGTGTCAGGCATTGGTCTATGCCTAGTTTCCACCATACTATTATCAAGTTTTCCCAGCAGGTTTGTCAGTGAGTTCTTACCCCAGAAGCTGGGATCCATGGGTTTACCAAACAGTAGATTGTTATATTTATTGACTACTGTGTCTTGAGTACCAAACATATTCCATTGGTCTACCCTTCTGTTTCTTAGCCAGTACCAAGCGGTTTTGATAATTGCTGCTTTATAATACAATTTGAGGTCTGGTAGAGCTGGGTCACCTTCCCTAGCATTTCTTTTCATTAGTTCCCTTGATAATCTGGACCTTTTGTTCTTCCAGATGAATTTCGGTATTTTTTTTAGCTCTACAAAATAATTATCTGATAGTTTGATTGGTATGGCACTGAATACATAAATTAATTTAGATAGAATTGTCATTTTTGTTATATTGTCTTGGTCCACCCACAAGCACCTGATATTTTTCCCCTTACTTAGATCTGACTTTATTTGTATGAAAACTGTTTTGTAATTCTGTTCATACAGTCCTCAGGTTTGTTTTGGCAGGTAGTCTCCCAAATATTTGATAGTGTCTACTGTAGCTTTAAATGGGATTTCTCTTTCTACCTCTTGCTGTTGGGCTTTGTCAGTAATATACAGAAATGCAGATTTGTGTGGTTTATTTTTTAACCTTCAACTTTGCCAAAGTTGTTTATTATTTCAAGTAATTTTTTACTTGATTCTCTGGGATTCTCTAAGTATATCATCATATCATCTGCAAAGAGTGATAACTTAGTTTCTTCTTTGCCTATTCTAATTCCTTCAATTTCTTTTTCTTCTCCTATTGTTACAGCTAACATTTCTAGTCCCATATTGAATAATAGTGGTGATAATGGACATCCTTGTTTCACCCCAATCTTATTGGAAATGCATCTAGCTTATCCCCATTGCATATAATGCTTGCTGAAGGTTTTAGGTATTTAGGTACTTATTTTATGGAAAGTTCCATTTATTCCTATGTTCTCCAGTGTTTTCAACAGGAATGGGTGTTGTATTTTATCAAAAGCTTTTTCTGCATCTATTGACATAATCATGTGGTTTCTATTAGTTTTGTTGTTGACATGATGAATAATGTTAACAGTTTGCCTAATATTGAGCCATCCCTGCATTCCTGGTATGAATCCTATTTGATCATAATGTATTATTCTTGTGATTAGTTGCTGTACTATTTTTGCTAAAACCTTATTCAAAATTTTTGCTTCTATATCCATTCGAGAAATTGGTCTATAATTTTCTTTCTCTGTTTTGGCTTTTCCTGGTTTAGGTATCAAAACGATATTTGTATCATAAAAAGAATTTGGGAGGATTTCTTCTTCCCCAGTTTTCCCAAATAGTCTATATAGTATTAGAATTAATTTTTCTCTAAGTATTTGATAGAATTCACTTATGAATCCATCTGACCCTGGAGATTTTTTCCTAAGGAATTCATTGATAGCTTGTTCAATTTCTTTTTCTGAGATGGGGTTAAAGTATTCAACTTCCTCTTTTGTTAGTCTGGGCAATTTATATCTTTTAAAATAATCATCCATCTCATTTAGATTGTCAAATTTATGGACATACAGTTGGGCAAAGTAATTTCTTACTATTGTTTTAATTTCCTCCTCATTGGAGGTGAGTTCACCCTTTTCATTTTTGATATTGGTAATTTGGTTTTCTTCTTTCTTTTTTAAATCAATTTCACCAAAGGTTTATCAATTTTATTGATTTTTTTCATAAAACCAACTTCTAGTTTTATTTATTAGTTCAATAGTTTTCTTAATTTCAATTTTATTAACTCTCTCCTTTGATATTCAGTATGCCTAATTTGGTATTTACTTGGGAGTTTTCAATTGGTCCTTTTTTGAGTTTTTTCAGCTGCATGCCCAATTTATTAACCTCCTCTTTCTCTATTTTATTCACGTAGTCACTCAAAGACATGACTTCCCCTACGAATTGCTTTTGCAGTATCCCATAAAATTTGGTAGGTTGTCTCATTAGTGTCATTCTCTACCTTATGTTGAGTTCTATTCACCTCCTTGTTTCTTGTTTATTGTGAGGTTAGATTCATCAAGTTCAGAGAGGGGGAGGTCATTGTGAATTTCACTGTGAAAATTCCAGTTTCACATTGTCTGCTCTTTTATTATTCCTTTGGTTTTGTTTTATAGAATTTCTTGATTTTTCATAAAGTCATTAGCTTCCATATGCTCCATTCTAATCTTTAAGGAATTCTTTTCTTCAGTGCGCTTTTGGATCTCCTTTTCCATCTGGCCAATTCTGCTTTTTAGGGCATTCTTCTCCTCTTTGGCTTTTTGGATCTCTTTTGCCATTTGGGTTAGTCTATTTTTTAAAGTGTTATTTTCTTCAGCATTTTTTTGGGTCTCCTGTAGCAATTTGTTCATTTGTTTTTCATGATTTTCTTAAATCACTCTCATTTTTCTTCCCAATTTTTCCTCTACTTTTCTTATTTGATTTTCAAAATTCTTTTTGAGTTATTCCATGGCCTTAGCCCAATTCATATTTTTCTTGAAGGCTCTGGATAGAGAGCTTTAACTTTGTTTTCTTCTGTTTGCATGCTTTGGTCTCCCTTGTCACCAAAGTAAGAGTATATATTCTGATTCTTTTTTCAGTTTTTGCTCATTTCCCTAGTCATTTATTTGACTTTAGAGCTCTTTGTCAAGATAGTTCTCTGCTTGCAGTGCAGTAGGGGGTGGGGAGAGGTACTGTCAGTCACTGGATTCCCCCACACACAATCTGTGGACCTAGAGCTCCAGAAACAATGACTGCAGCTGCCCCTGCTGGTTCTGTGGCTTCTATGGGTTCCTCCTCCTCTTCCCCACTCTGCCACCCTGGGGCTGGACCACTCCACTGTCCTGAACTGGTCCCACAGGCTTTTCCCACTGATTTTCCAATTTATCCTCAGCATTTTGGGGGTCATGAAGTCTGGAAACCAACACGTGAGAGGCCTGCTCTGGTCCCTTCTGTGCACTCATGGCCCACATTGGACTATATTCTACTCCCAACTTGGAGCAAAAGACATTTCCTGGCGACCTTCCAGGCTGTCTCTAGCTGGAGATTTGCTTCACTTCATCATTCTGAGGGTTCTGCAGCTCCAGAATTTGTTTAGAGCCATTTTTTACAGGTATTTGGCTAGGCTTGGCAGGAGTGCTCTAGAAAGTCCATACTGTTACTCCGCCATCTTGGCTCCGCCCCCAGGGGTATTAGTTTTAAATGAACAGACACATATACATATGTGCACAATATATATTATACATATACATCTTGGTTTTCTTATAGCTATATATGTACATATATAGTATAACTATATACTATAAATATACTGTATATACATATATACTATGTGTACAGCTATAGTACGTGTATGTATAAGATGAGGACTGGAAAGCGGGGTGTAAGACCTCCACAAAGACCAGGGTACCAGGGGCAGGTCAACTCAAGAAGAATTCAGGAACTCAAGCATTGTTCAAGTCAAGATAAAGATTTATTACGCTTTTCACTGGGCAAGAGTTCTTAGGGAACCTGCCTTAAAGGGGTACAGGGAAAGTTTATATAGGATATTCTATAATATCACTTGTGCCAAATATGCTAACTAGGGTTTTGGGGTGGGACTAGGGAGTGGTTAAGGAGTGGTCAGTTCTTAAAGGAATATGCCCTTTTTGTGTCTACTGAGCAGGTAGGTACTTTACCCAAAATTCAGCATAAATAAACAGGATTGGGTGGGGGTGGCTATATGGAGGTGTGGTTTTAGGCCTGAAAGGTCACTAAGTCAACCAAAAGTCAGGTCTGGCTCAGAAAAACCAGGTTGTTCTCATCAATGTCTTGTTAGACAAGATAAACGTAAAGGAGCATAGGTAAGTCCAAGTCTAGGCTACATGATTGGTGAGGGAGTAGTAAATGTCCTGGTGACCTAGCATACTGCTAGTTATGAGTTCTGCAGGTGCAGCTGGCTACTATCGCAGGCAGGGAGACAACGGTTGTTGCTGGGGCAGGCTGCGTGAGCCCTTGGGCTGTGGAGTAACTGCCTGGGATGGTATGAGGCTAGGGACAAGGGTGATCTTAGAACCCGGGCCCAGGGGCGCACATCCAAGCACCCCACCCTCTACGTATATGGACGTGCGCGTAGAGTTTATAAAATGGTATAAACAGCAGCGTAAGTGACACGCACACGTCAAGCACGGGTATCACCGTGTGTACTGGTACCTACGTACACACCCCGGTAGCTACGAGCAAACAAGGCACCGCTGCATACGTACGATACATCCTCATTTAAAAGGAGCACCTATACGTAACCTCTAAAACGCTGCCCTGGTCGTTCTCTCCACCATCGCTCAGACCACACGAGTCCATGGAATTAATGCTGGTTCTGGGGAGGGCGCCCTGGCCTTGGGAAACAGGGCTTCATGAAGCACTGCTGTGGGGCAGGAGAGCGGGCCTGAATCCCTTCTCCGTCTCTTAGCTAATTACCCCCGGCCTGGCCTTGGGAAAGTCACCTCACCCGAGGGCAGAGCTGAAGGAAGATCCCTTCTCTTTCTGTAACCGAAGCTTCGCCCCAAGGTCGCCCGTGGAGACTGCCAGCGAGAGAAGGGCGCCATCTCGTGGCCACTTCCTGCCTCGGTTGTCCGCTCCCCGGAGACAGCTCCTGGTAACAAGGGACGACAGTCCTCGGTCCCACGTGCTCCTCCACCTCGGGAACCGTCTAGGAGGCGGGGACGGAAGCCATGTTTGCGTCACTTCCGGGCCCGTCACCGGGGAAACCCGAAGCGGAATGGCTCCCCAGCGGTGACAACTGTAGTCTACCCCGCCACCACCCCAGTCTTGCGGTGGGACCCGTGCCCAGTAGCTCCGAGAACCCTGTGCCCTCTGCGGCTCGCCAGCGCCGCTGCCTCCCGTGCAGTGCCCGCAGCCTCCCGCTGCCCTTCCCCGCCCCGCCCCCTAGCGATCCCCGCCTGAGCCAGAAGACAGACTGGCCTGAAAGGCCGCCCCGCCATGTTCCACCGCGGGCCTTCACCTTAGGCTCCCCGGGCCTCCCGTCCGGCAGCTGCCCGGTTCGTTATCCAGGAAGGCCGACTTCTCGTGGAGGGCGCCTTCCTCCCATGAGTCACAGGCGGGGTGAGCGGAAGGTCGGTGCTGTGGTTTCTCCTCCTCTCAGCCCGGCCCGAGTGTGTCTATAAGATGTTTGCAGAGACAGATCCGCGTGAAATCCCGAGTAGTTATAGAAAGGGGAGCTTCCTGTGTGCCCCCCAAGTAGCAAGTCTCTACCATGGTCAAGCACCGTGCTAGGCGCTGGGGACACAAAGAGCGAACCTACGAAACCGGCCCTGACGTCTGCCAGTGTGAGGAGGGTGCTGAGCATTTATTAGGCGCCCCTGACGGCTGCCAGTGTGAGGAGGAGGGTGCTGAGCATTCATTAGGCGCCCCTGACGTCTGCCAGTGTGAGGAGGGTGC